>JAMWET010006178.1:0-80000 GCA_024036415.1 Prochilodus magdalenae
ACAATACATGAAAATACTCATAATCATCAGTCATTAATGGCTTCTTTATCCTCTTTATGGTACATATTAACCACCTTATATTAAGGTGGTTAATATGTACATCAGGTAAAACTGTGATTAAAGAATATCATCCATAAAATTGCTCTCTTTCTTTCACGCTATCACTGCTTTCTCATTCTTCCTCTTTGCTTTCTCACTCTTCCTCCCCATCTCTTTCTTCTTCTCTTTAGCAATTTTTTCTACTTTTTTCATTCCTTTGTCTCTTTTACTTACCCTCTTTTACTTTCTCTCTCTCTATCTTTCCAAATCTCTTTCCCATTCTCCTGAGTTTACTCACATTCACACACACACACGCACGCACACACACACACACACACACACACACACACAAGCACACACCCACACACACAGCCCACACACACACACACACACACACACACACACACACATACACATACTCTCTCTCTCACTCTCTCTCTCTCTATCTCTCCCTCTTCCACTTTTCCCTTTTCTTCTCTTTTCTCTCCCTCCCTCTCTGTGCTCTCTCTACTAAAGTTTGAGCCAATATTTGTCTGATTATCTCTCTCAATTTTCCACCATCTCTTTTTTCCTTTCTTTCATGCTATCCCTTTCTTTCTGAATCTCTCTCTCTTTGATTTTCTCTCTCTTGCTTATTTTTTATGCTGCCTCAGAATCTCTCTTTGTCCTTTCTCCTACTTGCTACACCTTTCTTTGTCTCTTTTTCCTCAAACCAGCTACTCAAATCAACTAATCACATCTAGGTATCTATAGGTTATCATTATATAGTTGTGCTGATTTAAGTCTTACTTTAAATAATTTAGTGACGGCTGTAGCAACATTCACATTTTAACCATGACCTCAGTGGCATTTAGGAGAAAACATACATGGGACAAGGCATATCAGATTTGTAACATCTGCATGTACCACAGGGCGTGACAGAGATGATATCCAGGAATGTCATCCATTTATCTCCACAGACAAGAATGTCTTAGACCCATCTTTCTTATTTGGGCATGTTGCAGACTACAAAATAACGCACAACCTCAGAGGTCTGTAGTGGAGCAGCACGTCTCCCATTCCTCCTCTACACATGTCGACATGACACTCAGGCATCCAGAGATCCCCTGAGTGCACCCTATAGCCATTCAGGACAATTAGTCATGCCAGAGCAGGAGGCGCCCTTACTCCGCTCAGCTAATGTAGACAGGAGGAGCAGGATTAGACCGTCTATCACTGTTCAGTAGCCCAAATTGCCATGGTGAGGACTATACGATAGCCAGTTATCAGCCAACTGAACCTGCTACAGTTACAGACACAAAGTCACAGTTAAACACCTTTTTATTCAGTATTAATTATTATGTCTTGGTTCATTGCATCAAAAGCCTGAATGTTTTATGAAATCTGATTTATTATAGACAATTATAGTCATGTTTTGTGAAGAGCATTTTTGTGAATGCCATTTTTTGACACCAAAACAAATGTATACATTAGGGAAATCCAATAAATCATATTTTCCCCTTATTACATAATGAATTGGAAAAAAACATTTACAATGACAAAACAGATCAAACTAGAACAGTGCTTCCAGAAGCAAATCAACAATGATTGTGCAGCTTAGGCAAATTGAGAATGGCTGCGGTCAGGTGGCTACTATAGTTTTTTACATGGTTGCTAGGGTGTTACTAGGTAGGTACTGTGAACTAGAGTTTGAGGATCTGCCCTGAGGGAGTACAGACAGTTTGGTGGCTGTCAGGCAAAGAAAACAATAGGACTTGTGTGGGACAAAAACGAATGGGAGTCTATGGAAAGAAAAAGGGATGAAAAAATGACAAACAGATGGCTTCGAACAACACTGAATTTGTGATCGGGGGTCTAGTATATGCAAAACAGCATCTTTGGACGCAAGTACAATAAACAGTGGTGGTACTTTTCCACCCTATTAATTTTTATGTAGAATAAAATCAATCAACAAATACTGTAAACTCCATGTCGGATAAAAAAGGTTTTTTTAAGGACACCATTCTCAATCAGACCAAACATTCTGGAGTTGGAACATCAGTAAGCAGACAAAAAAATGTGAACCAAAAAGAGAGAAGAAAATGAATATAACATCAGATAAGAGCCTCAGAGATATGTTGTTACTGGCACAAACTGTTCAAAAGCTTCTTCTCCTTGCAGGGAATGTTATTGAACTAAACTACTAGTCTGTTTCCCCAAGAAACTTTATTAGACTCTTTTCAGAACTGGACATAAAGAATTTAACAACTGAACCAAATTCAGATGACAATTTAATAGCAAAATGATTATAATAATAAATAACAAATATGTAGCCTGTTTAGAAAAAAAACAAGGTAATCATCAATTATTGTTTCTCAGGCTTTCAGCGACACAAAAAATCTGCTTGCAGTTCTGATGTAAGTAGCTATACGTATTTCCTTTCCTTCTATTGTGCACAATAGTAAACAGTGCTCTATTTCAATAATTTATTGCTCTTCAAATAGTCATTGTGATATCTGACAGCTTTACTGAACACCTATGACATCATGCAGTCCTAGTTTACATAACTATTACATAAAATATATGTGCGGACCCATTATTACAACCTGAAATCAGAAAGAACTGTGACATTATTTCATTGCAGACAGCAGATAGAAGACAGACATTGCCTTCAGGCCTGCAACACACTCCAATAAGGTTGATACGGTGGCCATTTAGGGTGAGTAAAAAAGTGAAGTTAATTCATGTAATCTGCTGTAGTCATGGAATGAACATGCTCTGCTGTCCTTCATGTGAGCCCTTCAGCTCTGTTTCTGGTCAAATGTCAGGAAACGTAATCCTACCCTCAACTACTTTCATCGCCCGCCGCGGTAACAGACATAGCAACATGGCCAAACAAATGCCAGCGTGACATCACATGCCACTGACTTGCTGACAGCCGTATAACTGCGACCTTCCTCTCACCACCTTCCACAGCGGTCTGGGGGATCAGATTGTGTGTATGTGTGTGTGTCTAAAAGACTGTCCTGGGCACAAAGATATAAAAAGCTTGTCTGAGGTTTCCTCTCACTAGCTACTGTGCAAGCGGATGTTAGCTACTAAAGCATGCCTGCTCAAAAAACGAGACCACATTTTCTCCAGCTGCCTGTGAGCAGGTAAGGTGATTACATGCTTCTCATGGCCTTTTACAGCTTGCAGGCATGAAATGCTGATTAGTAGCATTAGAGCGGCCATATAATGCTAGTTATGCGAAGTGTAGCCATTCGAATGGAGCCGTACTCTGAAATCAAGGCATAAATCTCTTCATCAGTTCATAATCAAACTGCCTTTGAGGCTGTTAGTGAGACCCTGATTTCTGGAAAGGATCTTATTTGGCCAAAGGTCAATAAAGCTGAGCTAAATCATATAGGCATCTACCATATATTTGGGTCTTCTATTTCTCTTCTGTTCGACATTGAATCTGGCTTATTTAAATGAAAGTCATGGGTATATCACCTGGGCCCAAATAACAACGAGGCAGGTGAAAAGTGCTTAGTGCGGAGGAGAAGCTGGGAGAGAAACGCTGAGATGGCCAGCTTTCCGGAACACTCAGCTCCCCGGCACTCACCTCAGCTTTGTCACCAGCTGCAGTTTTCTGCCTGATCGCTCTTGCAAATATTTCAAACCTGGATTTTCTTTTTTCCTTTCTTTCTTCTTTTTAAGCGGCAAGGCCACAAGCACAGAAGCAAAAGAAAAAAAATATAAAAACAGACAAGACAGATGGATCTCTCACCTGACCTAAAACAGATGGAGCGGCTGGACAACACTTGTGCTGTCTTTACCCCACCCACAAAACTGAATTGAGTTACACTGAGCATCCTAATACATATGAAACTACAATATGTACATGCTAATACAGAGCATGCAGTGAATAAAATCACAATAAACTGGGGGGGCTACACTTCCCCCCTTAATCAGATATAGTGAAAATGTCCCAACCAGCATACTGATGTAAAATCTACATATATCCCGCCAGTATAGCACTGTGTAATGTTCCCGGCAGTTGTTGATGGGACATTTCTAAATGTTACACTAACATAGAGCACTTCATTTTCCAAAGTCTTTGAACTCTCTTTAACATGCCAAAGTATTAATGTCAGTCCATCTTGCACTGGGCTGTAATTCTGGAAATGAATAGAATTTAGCTAAAGGGGCAGTAGCTGTATGAATTGGAAACACGTTCGGTCAAAGCAGGCTGACTTGCAAGCAGTGTGATCCATCAACCATCAGTCACATGGTTTCACGCTATCCTAGTTAAATTACCTGTAAAGTTAACTAGCCACACATTCACCAACAATGATCACAGGTGTATTTAAGTCTCAGTAAAGTTTTAAATACTGTTTAAACGCATGTGTACCACGTAGATGATGGTTTAATTAATTAAATGTTCATCCAATGTGCTGGTGAATTCTCAAATAATATTAAACAAGAAACAAGTTATCACATTTCTTTGCCCCCCCGTTAGATCTGATCCCCTCCAATGTTCAATTCATAATGTTCATACTGTGTTTTTCAGCTCACTTCCTTTTAAAACTGACTGAGTTCATTGTGTGGAAATGAATCAAGTTGAAATCAGTTGCCGAATTTCACTTGATTTTCCTCCTGCCTGTAAAATAAGCAGGAAAACACAAGAGCAGTGACACAGCCAACTGGTTTCAATTCAATTCAATTCCCTTGCATCCATCAGCACTGTCTGTAGATCAGCTGCCGATGACTCTGCACAGGACAAACCTCATGGGACCATAAAACCCTCTGGAATCTTGGATAATCTATGCATCTCTATTCAAGGCCATGGCAGGGATAATGGGAGTCCACTGCCCTCAATTGTCTTCTCCCCTGCCTGACATATGCAATGGTCATCTCGGGCCAGCCTCATAAATTGTCCGTTCACTTAAACAGGGAGCTCTCTCTCAGCGGAAGAAGCGGCAAGAGGCGAGGGCGGATCTTATTAAGACTCTTGTAAGCGACCAGCTGGCTGATGGTCAGGGGTTAGCGGGGGTCATCCGGGAAGCACGTAATTGATAGCTCGAGTTGGCATGGCCAGCCTAGCCAAGTTTACGAGAGTTCCCGATTTACTAGGGTCGTTTGCACACCGGCACAATGTCACCCAGGTCAGAGCAGCTATGGAGAGCAGCAGTGGGAATCAATTAAGGGTTGGTTCCGAGCACATGATCCATGGAGCTTCCTCAAGAGCGCAACATCTGTGCAGGCGAGCTGCTCAAGGACAGCTGACCTCTGGCATCTAGGTCAATTTATTTTTCACTCCAGACTGTTTGAGACTCCAGCTGTAAGATCTTGAGAGGAGCAGGGTGATTTTCGGTTAGCTGATTGCTAAGCGGGATTGCTTTTGATGCGGAGCGATGGAAGCTGATTGAAGGTTTATTTGATCTTGTGTGCAATATGGGTCTCTGATGTCTCACATCAAATAATGGTTGCTTTGATGATTGCCACAAAACAAGGGAGACCTTTTGTACGTGGCAATTTATTTTGACATTTCAGTCAGACCCTGAAAAACATGTCATTGAGGCCCAGACGTCAATGAACGCACTAGTATCGTTCTGACTGTTATCAGAGAACAATGCAGTCTGTGTGCAGTTCATTTAGCGTCTATGTGCGTATTAAGTGTTTTATGTTTGCACACAAGCCAGTCATCTATCTCAAGGGAGGTATAACTCTAAACCTATTTGTGCTGTAAAGGTTTACTCTAAATGCCGCTACTTAGAATGTCAAATGCTACAATAAGCTATAGCTATGCAGGCTTCTGCAACTAGACCTTCCATTTATCACTAAGAGCTATTAGTCACTGCATTATGTATACTGATGTCAGCTAGAAGTTTGCGGTGTGTTCATTTTGCTCGTGTTTCCTTTTACACCGTGCACAGCTTTAAGAAAGTAATGAGCTGTTGCCATGTCAATCAGCAGCCCCTTTTAGCGTCATGCTATTATAGCCGATTGGTTTTGTTTTCCCTCCATTTCGCTCGGTCATTAACTTTCTGTCCTTTTCGCCCGCAAACTAAATAATCTTTCTCCTCTTCTACCTTCGCTTGGTGGCTCCGACTTAAAATTTAATTGCTCTCCACGAAATAGGGGTGAAATGTGAATGTCAAAGACTTAATTGGAGAGAGGAAACTCACAGAATTCGCTGGAAAACTGGAGACATTACTTTAGTTCATGTAACTCGTCGCACTCATATTTAAAATGCTAATTAGACAACAAACACTATCTTATGTATAGCCTCTCACTAATACTTTAAGTTTCTTGCTAGCCAAGGCCTCTCACTAGAATAGCTAACATCAGAACCAATAATAATGATAAGTATAAGGTACCACTTTACACCGAGACTATACTTAGGGATATTGGGATGGTTTAAATGTATTTATGATGTATTTAGTAATGAACACCTTAATAACACCTTAAATATCTATAATAAGCAGCTATAACACAGAAATATAATGGGAAACGGTCTTGTTGCTCTACAAATAGTGACCCCACATTAATCTTAATTCAGATATCTAAAGTGCTTCTTCAATAATTACTAAAGTAGCTTTT
The DNA here is from genome assembly GCA_024036415.1 of Prochilodus magdalenae. Taxonomy (NCBI): domain Eukaryota; kingdom Metazoa; phylum Chordata; class Actinopteri; order Characiformes; family Prochilodontidae; genus Prochilodus; species Prochilodus magdalenae. The sequence continues at coordinate 6,607 of JAMWET010006178.1, forward strand.
AGAGGCATTAAAAATTATTTAGAAATTAGCTTGCCATTTCTTGGCAGAAATAATCATGCAGGCAAATAACTATTAGTATTTGTTTTTCAGATTTTCAATTATTTTACCATCAGCATTACAAATAAACTCTCACACTTTCTCTAAACTTGTTTACATCTCAGTTTTGAAAACTGTGTGAAATTCTCCTTGATGTACACATTTCAAGCTCATCTAGGTAGAACCATGAACACTCAATGAATGTTTAATAGAGGGACGGTTTGTCAGATTGAGGGAGAACGTGTTATTTATTGTGCTATTTTGCACCAAAAATGTTCTGCTATTGTTAAGATTGTTACGGTACTACACAGAACTATACTTGATGCATTTTCTGAGCATCAAATGATTCCACACTATTCCACACATTTAAAAGGTGTTCCTTAGTACATGGTTCCTTAGTAAGGGGAAATAGTTTAGCCATTCCATAATTAAATTCTGTACTCTAATGGTTTGATGTTCTGTGTATAGTTCTATATAGCACCAAAAAAGGCTCTTCTATTGTTAAACACTTAGGGTAGATCTGCCACAGGATCAGATCAGATTTGCTCCTTGTTCTCTGATCCAGTATTTGTTCTGATATCAGCTGCTACTGATAATTGACACACCTCTGACAATTATAATAATAAACTTCTAATTGAAACATATTTTGTCCAGCTAAAAGGCAGTCCACAGTGCAGCAGTGAATAAATCTGTGCTCTAATGTACTCCAACACAGTGTCAATGTTTACAAGGACAGAACAAATAACAGGCTGTCAGCAGTGTCCTTCACCAGTGGAGATGCAAAGTGCTTTGAGAGCAGGAGTGAAGCTCTTTTGCAGTCAGCACACAGTTAAGCACAGTATCTGGCCTAAAGCACCATCCTCCAGGTGCCCGGAGTGGATGCACTATGTCATCCCGATATGCTGGCCAGTGGATTGGATTGTGCTGAACGTTCTCTGGCAGGTATTTCAGTGTGAAAGTGTGACCGGATTGGCCTTCCTCCACGGTTGCTGCGCAAAAAAAAAAAAAACTTGGGCTGCACTGATAAAGACTATGATGATTCAGCACTTCTGCTGTGAATACACAGCATTAACGTGGAACCTATTATTAAATATTTACACTAAAATTTACAGATAGCATATGAATTTTCCAATAAGCATTAGTGGTTATGAATAGCTCTGCCTGATGCCTGAAGCTTGCTTTACAATACCTTTAAGATAAAGATTCAGCCTAAAACTGTTTGTGCTGAAGAGGTAAATAGAAGGCAAATAAAAGACATTTTTTTCAGATTTTTTCCACCATTTTAGAATCACCAACATTCACCAGCTGGATAGTAAATAAAACTGTGTTGTACACAACATGACAATGGGCAGGTACATTTTGCTGTTTGGGGGACAATAAACACAAATAATTCTCAAGAGTAATAAATGAAGGAAACACGAAATGGAGTTTGGGGCTATGGCAACGAGATGGTAGCCAATGGACCAAATCACAGTAAGGAATGTAAAGTGGGATGCGAACTTTTGAAACTTAGGTGAAACAGCTGCTAAATTCTATGAGTTAACATTTGAAATATGGGAAAATATAAAGTGAACTCTTAGCAAGACAGGATGAGGCCTGACACTGGTATTGTTTTACCAAAGCTGGTCTTATGAGGGTTTCATCCCACTTTTGGACAGTGGAGCAACACAGGAAAATTCATTTCAAATACATTCTGGTCTCTTTTGCTTTTACTGAGGTTTTATGGTTTTCATGTACAATCAGAGTGCTGAAAATCCTATCCACACAAGCACGCCGGTATCAAATTAACACAAATAGTCCAATCTGGGAAAGAATGGTTACATGGCGTATAGCAAGCAAAATTCTTAAATCTAGTCAATATATCTAATATTTTTCATTTTGAGATAGTTGCAAACTTATTATACGTTTATTTAACTTACTTCAGGATATTTTTCTTGTTTTACGAGATTTTATTGAGTCAAATTATCTCAGTATATGAGCAGATACTTTTGCTTGTTATTTGCTTGAATCAATCTGCCAATATTCTAAGATAACTTGACTCAATAAAAACAGGAAAAATAATAAGCTTACAACAATCTCATAATGAGAAAATGTAAATAATTAGACTAGATTTAAGATCATCACGCTTGCTAGAATACAATTTTGTGCAGTGTAGAACACTTTTTGCAAATTAACCACGTATTTCAGTGTGACAGTATGTCCGGATTGGCCTTCCTCTATGATTGCTGTACAATAAAAAAAGCACTTGGGTTGCACAGATAAAGGGCTGTGATGATTCAGCACTCCAACAAAATTAACCAAAAGAAATATATGTATAATATGTGTATGAACTTGGAACAACTGCCCACTGGCTTTCACTATGAGTTTTAAGTCAGTATTTGATTATACTTATTTCTGTAAACACAGATTAATGTTCTGAAATGATTGTCCATGGTAATCTACTGTACCGCACAGAACAGGCAGATCAAGAAAGAAAAACACTTACTGATGATGTAGAGATGCACTTTTCTATTTATCTTCATTTAAACATCTGGTGGTACCTTATCAGGGAGGGTGAACAAACAGTGTAGAGAGCCTGTATCTGTTTTATCTTTCATTTCACTGGTACGTATGAGCACTCAGCCTCTTAAACCCACTGCAAATACCCCTCTGCTTCAGCTCTTGTCCTTCAGTAAGCCACTGGAATCACCAATGTACGGTTATGCGGTTGTCCGGCAGTGATTACAGCATGTAAAGCCTAAAAATCCCAGGATGACACAGAATCCAAACAGCTGTGATGTCACTGGCCTGGGCCTCAGTGATCCTGATGCAAGCCTTATTGATGTGTTCGCTGCACCTCTAAGGTGAGGCACAACAAGCTTAAGTGCAAAATAATCTGCACACCCCCAACTCCCCCCCTCAGCCTGAGAACAGCCATTTGTACAGTGCTTTATCTGAATGGTTCAGCGTGCACTTGCTTGAACTAGGCTTTTATAAGCTCGTAAATGCATTTTATTGAAAAGTTTACCCTTCAAATAAAACATTTTGGAAGCTCAGCTGTAGAATTATTCTTTCAGAGAGGAAGCTGCTTTTCTAAGATGAGCTTAAGTACATCATTGGGTTTATTAGGACAGTAAATGCAAAAGGTAAATCAATACATATTCATCATGTTTATGGTGCTGTGTACTGGCAGGTGTCCATCCCAAACCCCTAAAATTACACAGAGAAAGTAATACCTACATCAAATATAAATTTTCAAAGATTGCTTTGAGTTTATCAGGATTTTAATATCTAAATTAAAACCTTGTCCCATGTTTTCATGTCACTAGCTAAATCAAAAGTTTTGAGTTTGTAATTAGAGTCCATTTGTTTTAAATGTGTCCTAAAGTCTAAAAATCAGAAAAAAAAACATTAATGATTTAACATAAATTTTTGGTGTTTTACTAGAAAATGCAATGATTTCTATGTGTATGTGTAGTCATGTTTTATAAGCTCTCCTCAAAATGAGCTAACATTGTCACTACTGAGGTTTAGTTAGTGTTATGATTGTTTTGGTGGTGACAAAATGGAATGTTTAATTATTAGTTTTAATAAAATAAAGATTATTAAGATAGAGTGTCACTCAAAGCTAATGATTTTGTTTGCTAAGCGAATGTGTTTTAACTCTGAACCAGTTCGTTCAAAGGGACAAGGTTTGTAGACAACACTATGTGAAAGTCCTCGAGGAATATTTTCTCTTAGATTTGCATCCCTTCCATAAAATTCCACCCTCAGTTCCTGATAAGCGCCCTTGCACTCTACCAGGTAAATTATGTGACACTATATTTCCCATAGCCGTGGCCCGTCAGTGCACTTGAATTACGCGCTGTTTAATGCACCCTTGTCAAATGTAATATTTTCAGCCACCATTAGCACATTCGCTCGCCGCTATCCATTCCACTTGTGACTTCGCCAATTAATCAGAGCGCCTCGTTATTTTAGGAGACATCAAAAGAGATGAGAGCAGTTTTTTGAGCGTGGGGACGGCTATAAATTTGCTCCTGCTGCAGCGCTCGCTGACACATTTGTCAAAACCTTCTTCTTTTAGCAACAGGAAATTAGCAGGAGAAAGTGCAGGAAACTATTTACAGTTTGAAAGCTAACATTTGTGCAGTAATTAATGAAGGTCTTATGAAAAGCACTCCCCTGGGATGTGGGCGAATAATATTTATGACACAGTAGGCCAGGAATGGGTGGGGTCGGCTCATTTATCTATCTGTGGAATATATCTACGGCTTCCAATTGCATGGTGCTGCTTAATAAGGTAAGGAAAAACAGCTGCAAACCTTTATTTACTTCTTTACCTACTTATTTATTAACCCAAGCTTGATGACTATAGGCGACGAGATTATTACAAACATCTGTTGTTCAAAATCAACGTGCACCTCGCATTTGAAAACATTCTGACGAAATTCATCCTCATTTCTCCTGCATTTTCCTTCACTTACTTACCAACAAACGATTTCCTCACTCTGGGTTTATTTACGGAGCATTGCAGCACCACGATCTCCAAAGTTGAGTGCCTTTTCAATGAGTTAAATACTTAATGAAGCCCTAAAATATGTGGCTTTTGGCATTTCATTTGAGTCAGTGGAGCTGGCTTCTGTAGATTAGCACAAGTACTGCTGAGGGACAGATTCCAGGGAGTGAGGGGGGGGAGTTTTCCTCTCTGATTACCCATGTCCTGTCAGAACACACTTTGGAACGGTTTTGTTGAGGAAAACTGGATTTTTCACGCGGAACATAATTTAAAATATATGGTGAATACTCAAAGTATAACATTTTTTAGGAATCATGAATGCGTAATGCATCACATGTTTTTTTCCCATACAGTTTGTGCATTTTATGGAACACCTAAATTATACTTTTCAGTAATTTTCCAAATGTTTTCCGATTTTACAAAAATGTTGAAATGTATGAATGTATTTCTTAATACACTAGAAAATGTGCTGAAATTAAAGTTTATTGGTTATATAAAGGTTTTTAGTTAAAAAAGGTTCTATATAGAACAACAAACACTCAAAAAAACTCCTTGCATGATTAAAGGGTTAATAGTAGATCCCAAAAAGAATCTATAAAAAGCCATCCACAGCCCATTCTTTAACAATCTGTGGAACCCTTTTGTGATGCAAAGAACCCTGTAATTGTGCAAAGGGTTCTTTTAAGTGTTTAAGGTTCTGTATAGAACCAACTTCTTAATTAAAGATCCCTTGAAGAACAGAGTCTCCACTTATCCTTCAAATGCTAGTGCAAGTTATTGTGATTCTGTTTTGTCGTTCCTAAAGAATCCCATTTTTCACTGATGTAGTGAAGGCAGTCATTAAAATCTAAGAAAAGAAGAGTTGTTAAATGTACAACCCCAAAACTTTAAACTTTGTTTCCCAAGGCAGGGGGAATTCACAGGCTTAATGGAATCACCTACCAACTACAAGGAGGCAACTCAGCTTCTCCACCACTTACATAATACTTCAAAGCGGCAGAGAAGGGCATGCGGCTATGCAAGTCAAGTAGAGAACACAGCTTAAGTGCAGTTCGGTGTCAGACAAGCTTTTGGAGTGTTCGCTGTAGCTTAATCTGCTGTGTCGTTACATGAGAGGAGAGGGATCCTAAGCCTCATTTGAGTGCATGCATAAGCTATTCATGGTCACTGATCTGCCATTTCTTAGGGTTTGAAGTGGGAGATGTGGAGCTTTTAAAATCAGATTAGATTTATACAACTAATAATAAGATAACGATGACTTCAAATCTAGATTTAAACCAATAAAATGCACTTTATTGATGATTTGACAGTGATTAGTGGGCACTGTCTATGATGACAATGCATATTTTAAATACTCTTACTTACAATGTGTGTGCACATATATACACAGTGCAGTGCAAAAGTCAGAGGCAGCTCTTGATTTATGTTACAGACAGCCAAAACAGCCATTAGATCGAAATTCTAAATCAGTAAGCAGGTAAGCAGTTTCCAAAACCGAGGTTTAAAAGAGAGAAAAATGGTGGACCACCATAACTGCCATGATCAGATCATTAGCACCTCAATGTGCAGTTTATGTGTAGTTCCAAAACAAACTAATATGATCATAAAAATGTCTTATAAATGATGCTGCAAAGATATCTACTGAAGCTTCTAAACAGCTAGCTCTGGCCTGTCCTGTCTCATAATACCACTTTGTACCTGAAGAGGCAATAGTGATTCACTGATGTGTGGAATGGAATCAGTCCAACATGTAGACAGAGACGTAGCAACGTCCTGACAGTGTATTCTAACATTGTAGCAAATAGCTGAAGGTGCTGCTCCTGGTTAGAGCATTTAATGACAGGCAGGCAATGAAAAGAAAAGTTTACCCAGTGACGATTAAAGCTCTTGGCGAGAAACCACCGCCACCCTTTTTTAGCAAGAAACCACTTCAAACTAAGAAGCGAAATAAACAGAAGCAGAGCAAGAATTAACTTTGATGCTGTTTTCCACCACTGGAGATGCTCTTGGAGAGTGAAGGGATGAAGTTTGATGCTAAACTCGTAAAGTTTCTTCTAAGGAGTGAAGAGGGAGGAGGAGGGACTGTTCATTTCCTTGTTTCTAAAATGTTCGAGTTGTAGGACCATACAACATTCTAGTAGTATGTTGCCCTCTGTTTGTTTGGAGTATGAATTTGACTGGTTGCATCTTCTTACACATGGCTCCTTTAAGGCTCTCATCTTTGAGAGACAGGAGAACATCAAGCTCCACTCTTGCTTTAGATCTGAAAATGTCCACAGGTGTTTATGTCCATTCTTCCATCATGAGAAGACCACTTAAACGTTTATAGCAGTGTCTGAAGAGAGGTCTGCAGTTGTCACTCTACTGAGACGCTGACCTATACTTAGAGAATCTTAGACGCACCTAAAGGAAACAGTATAATCCAAAGAAAGAAGCTGAAACACTTTTGATTGTTCTCAAAACAATGATCTGACTGATGACGTGTATGCAGATTTCTTTGAGAAGCTTGATTAATCATGAAGATAATAAGCTGATTACTTGACGCCCTATGGCTCGATATAATAAGTGCAGTGCTGGGAAACATTTCAATATAATCAATGTCCCATTTCGTTAAAATGCCAGTCATGTTTAGTAAAGCAGCGGCAGGTCTCCTACTGTGCACATCTACTGAGTCTGTTGTGCTCCCCAGCAGTTATGACTTAGAAGAAATTTCAGACGCACCTAAAGGAAAGGCAATAATGCCGATTGGACTCCAAGCAAGATGAAACATATGTATCTTGATAAAACACTTTTGATTAAAGTTATCAGTGCAGGTAATCCCTGCAGTGGTCCTATTAAACAGTAATCAAGGCGTTCATGTGTTTGAGCAAAGCTGATCCCGTCAAACATGGACCTTAATAAGCCAGTTACAGACTGTCTGCTCGTGGAGACGCCCTATGGCTGGCGACATTAGCCTGCTCAGTAGGACATTTCAATATAATCAAGGTCCAATTATTATTAAAACCTGCCATTCATGAGCTCAAACGCAGCGGCAGCGCATTCAGAAATTTCCAATGGAGTGCCATGTAATTTCTCATTCAGTGCTCCCCATTAGTTAATGAAATATAGTCAATTGGAGCTTATTATGTTAAACAGGCAATCTGGCCGATTGGACTCCAAGCAAGCTGACATATGTCTGCCCTTGATAACAAACATGTGTTTGTCGTTGAATTGGTAAGACTGAGTGAGTTTCATTGTGCTGGCAAGGCTGGCTATTTTATTATTATTTATTATTATTTATAATGTTCGATAGCTGGCTAATTCTTCAATTTCATTAGACAAGTGCAATGTTACTTACGCTAGCTATCATTACATATGTATTTATTAGCATGTAGATAATCTGCGAGTATTATCACTTTTTTTTGTGTCCAGAAAGCCGCCCCCCTCCGGAAATGTGTTACATTTAACGCATTTCCGTGTCTTTTGCATCCCAAATGCCCCCCCTAATCGAGGCCATTCATTGAGTCCATGCAAATCGGCAAGGCACACTCAACTATTAAGCCATGTTAATGAGCTGACGGTTTCTCGCTTAAAGCATTCTGCTGGCAGTCAGAGACAATAGAGGCAGCAGGCTGCAGAGAATGGGGCTAATGCTGTGTGCTTAGAGAAAACAATCTTATCACACTGATACTGTCAGGATTACGGCACAGATTGAACCCACCTCGAGAGCTTTACTGTGCTGTTAATAACACCAAAGTCTTTCAATTAAGGGCCCCTTTAAGCAGGCAGGTGAGAGAACGAGCGGTGGGTCAGCGCCTGGAAAACGAGACAGCTCACTCTGATGAGATTTCCAAACGTCTGACCACTCTGGCATAAAGACGGAATTGGATGTGACAACGCGTTGGTGCAGACCTGCGAGCTGTCATGCAAACAAACTCACACGAATGCTCTTGAACGAAGCTAATGCCCTCTGCGGCCTAGGGCTCACACTTTCGCTCCTTGTTACTGCTAAGATGCATCAGTATCTTTGCGCTCCATTTAAAGTATGCGGTCATCGGCCAGGTCTCTTTGATAGAACAATACCTAATGTAGATTAGGCTGCCATTTCTTTGCTCTCATCATCCCCCAGGGCAATGATAGTCATCACATCAAGCACCCATTATAAAAATCCTGGATATTAATGACGGGAAAGTGACCAGAGTACAGTGCTACTGAGGCTGTAGAGCAATTGTCCAATATTTAACTCTTTTGAGTCTTTGAGTCTGTTTTTTCCCTTGTTCAAACACTACTAAAGATGGTACCAAAGTACGAATCTGCTCATTCGTCCTAACTAGCATTTTTCCACTTTGGGGCATGGGTTCAATTCCCAGTCAGAGTATACGGGGTCCTTTCTTTGTGGAGATTGCATATTCTCCCAACGTCTGCATTGGTTTGCTCCAAAGAACCCTTCTGACACCTTTATTTTTAAGAGTTTAGCTCTTGACATCCAAACAGATAGACTCTTCCTGAGCTAAAACCATGCAGGCAAGCAGCAGCTGGCCAAAAAGCGGATCTAACCAAGCCTGCTAGCCGCGTAATTATTAATATTGTGGAGGTGCTGCTGAAACAGTAGTGTTCCTCTTCTTACTATGGACTCCCTGGGGAAGATAGAAATGTTTAATGTTTCATTTCTTTCTCTCTCTTATTCTTTAGTTCATATTTTATTGTAAGCAACAGGTGGATGTCCAAGATGGGCTTCCATTATATAGTGAATTAACACTCGCCCAATAGATGAACTCAAGCTTGTGGCCTTTTGCCTTCCAAACAGGGCTTAGCATAATCTCCTTCTCTAAAACACTCCCAATAATAACAGAGCGCTATCAAACACTTGCTAATGTGGTCGCTCCATTGAAAATGAAGGGAGGGAGGAAACCCAACTCAGGCAAATAAAGGGCATCCTAGCACGCTAACGCGATTTGCAACGCACACGGCTATGGAGCATTGGACTTTATTGAAAAGGCTTTCAGAGGAGAAGAGTCCGTCCACTCTGACAGCATGCTTTATTTATTCATTTACCTCTCTCGTTTAATGGAAATATAAAAGGCCACATTGATTAGTGTTTAAGGATCAGCAGTTAATAGATTAAAAGCCCATGCGAGAGCTAGAGAGGAGGTTCAGTATTTTCTGGTCTATTTAAAAGGCGGGCAGTGACTAGTTTGTTATGCTATAATGTATTTGTTGCCCAAATGGAAAGTTACCCGAAAAAAAAATGTGATGTAAACAAAAATAATGCACTTGTACATTTTGCCCACAAAAATATGCTCACCATGCATCTGCTCAGACATTAGTCTTAAAACTGGGACACTCTTTGCCCATTTGCACACACTCCCTCCTAAATGGGTATTATTTTTTTGTGTAATGCACTGATAAATTATTTATTTAGTACTTGCACTGTCTATATTTTGTTAACTTTTACAGTTACACTTTCATATGTACACAGTCTCTGTTTTAGTTTATCTTGCTTCTGTAGTTACACATGTCATATCTGCTACTGGATGCCTTGAATTTCCCTCTGGGATCAATAAAGTATCTATCTATCTATCTATCTATCTATCTACATGTCATAGTTTGGTATTTTTAAAAGACACCCTGGACTTCTCAGGTATGCCATTTTTTCTAAGTTAAAATTAAGTAAATTTTATAAACTGAGAGCTCTACAGCCTCTCTCTGTGGTTTCCCCCTACATGAAAAAAGTGTTGATCACAGATTACAGTCTGGACAGAATGCTTCTTGAACAGTACACCAATTCCGTGTTTATAAACTAACATGACATGTTTTATTGGTGGAGCTTAACTGGTGGCAGAAAATAAGTTAGCATAAAGGTGCCAGGTGTAGCAATACATGCAAATGGATCTTCATGAAATGTAGTATTATTAAGGTTTGCCAGCAGAAAGCATGTTATTGTACAATAATAAGCCATCCTTTAGGAATGTGGTGATGTTTTCTGACCCATACTCACTGGCAGGTCAAGGATCCAACTTAATGGCCAAAGTTACAGTGGCTGGACATCCTTGAAGAAAAATCCAGCATAGAAGAAAACGGTATTATAGAGCAACGTACCACCTGACAAGCGTCAAGGACATAAAGCACAACTAAGCAAGACATGGGCTGCTAATAACAAGCCAAACAGCTGTATACTCTTAGTGAACTACACCTGTATGAACAGCTCATCATTGTTTAATATATGTTAATGTACATCATCAAAAATATTGCTGCCACTGCTCTCAAGGAGTAGGTACACTTCTTATTTACAGTTTTAAAAAAAAAATGTATGGATTGCATCTGTGAATATTATCTAGATCTTTCGATACTATGATCTTATATTAACTAATGCATCAGTTACACTGCTTTTTGGGGCATGAATAACATGGCAAAAGTATAATACAGGAGATCTGACATTTTGATCTGACATATGATCAGTTTGAAGACTGGTACATACTGTGTTGCACTAAAGCCAGTGAAATGGGATAAATATTATACTTCCTTTATAATCAAAATGCAGTTGATTGGTCCTACAAGTACTGAAGACATACACATTGCATTGTGACATAATTTATTACAATATAAACAATACTGTTATATTGCTCTAAAATTGTGTGTTTTGCTTCAAAGGACGTATGGTGTTTTATAAAAGAGCACAGAATTTCTAATGTTATTCGGTGGATCCCGCCCATTTCACTCCACTTGTTCTGCTGTTTTAATGCCACTACAGTGCATGGCCAGCTGCCAGTGACGCAACCATGTCCACTCCAAATCGGTCTATTAGATTGTGTCTCTGAACTAGATTGTGTCTCTGCAACAGCATGATGACACCAATACACCATTAGCCCCGCCTCAGTTCTGCACTGTAACTTTCTGTGGCAAATGATAATATAGGTTTATAAAACTTACTATATAATACAGAATATAATAAAGTCAAAATCTTGCCTGCCATATGCACACAACATAGTGGAGGAACAGCTTGTCTAGGCTGAACGAACCTATACACCCACACTCCTCCATCAGTGTGTGCCTGCCAGACAGGGCTTCCCTGGACTAATCAGTCAGTTTAAAGAGGAGTACAAAGTTCTAGTTTCCATTCAAGAGAGCGACTGCAGGGGGACTGGGACGTCACGTCATAACGCAGCGCTGTAATCCCTTCGCTGTCAAACAGTGAAGAAATGCGCCGCTGACATGCAGGCCCAGGTTCAGCCTAATGCTTGGGCTAAATGGGCTCGTTGTAATTCAGGTCCTGGAGTGATGTGACTCGACTAACAGACAGGGCTTTGTGGAGGCGTTTAAAAGGCAGAATAATAGATTTCATGCAGCCTGGGGATTAATTAGCTCGAAGGAGGAGGCAGATCTCCTTTGGGGGGGCGGGGTTAAGGGTTTGCATATTCATTAAAGCAATGCAGCTTTGATCAAACAGTGGCTGAACGGTGTCAATGGCAGGCGGAGCTAAAGAGGCATGTAAACGGACACTGAAAGGACAGTGAGGGCCGCCTTGCAAGAGGTCTGAGCTTGTAGGACTAAACGAATATAAAAGTTGGAGATGACTCAGTTTGACATAGTGGTTTGAGATGTCTTGTTTTGATATGAAAGTCTGGCCAGAGAAGGCCAAAGCCAAAACTCAAACTTAAACTGCAGCATTTCCATGGTAGCAAAATGCAAACAAGAAGTGTTGTAGGTTTTCTTGCATGGATATCATGATATCTCTGCGTCTATGCCGGCTTGTATTGTTTTCATTTTATAGCAAAAGAGGACTAAAACATAACAAGGCGTTTCGCTGACTTGTGCTTAAAGTAATTGTTGAAGTGAAGCAACAATGCATTATGTAGCTCAGTGAAGGGCTAAATTGGAAAAGGCAGGAGAAGAACAAAAGGCCTTATTTACTCCATGGGGGGGCAGCGCTAGGTGAAATCACAATCAGACGTGACAAAGGATCTTGTCCTTTGTATATAAAATCCTGGTCAAAAAACATTTCGCTAGAACTCTAAATCAGAAGCTGGAGGTGAGAGCCATGAAGCTTTGGCGGACTTCTCCAGCACCAGCTTCTAATTTGTAGAATTTGTGTATGTTAGAGAGAGAGACGCATCGCTAACCCCCACTGCCTGTGATCGCCCTCCTTTCTGACATCTGTTTAAGGATGTTTATGCAAGGGGTAAGTATGTTAAGGGAAATATTATGCTAGTGTTATTTTACTTTTCTTCTGTTTGAATCATAAACATGACTGCAAGGCGGGACGAGGAGCTTAGAGCGCAGAGGGTGAGTGTGGGGCCTGCGCTTTCACCCCTCGTGAGAGAAAACAACAAGAGAATCGCAATGGTCTGTGGTGACTTTCGATTTTGAAAACTTTTACACACTGACATTAGCTGCTTCTCAAGACTTCCTCTACAATATTAGCCATTTAAATCATGGCTCATCGTTCAAATATGAGACTTAGTATTCAATAACTACTCTTAAAGGTCTTGCTGATATGTTGTCTTAAAGGTGTTGCTGATGAACCACTATAGGTTTATGAAAGAACCTTTCAGGGGATGTTCAACCCATAAATAAGTAGTGTTAGAACCTTTTTAAAAGCAGCCTAGTAAAGAGGCAATTACAATCCCAAGAAGAAAAACAACAAAACCTCCAACAACCATATCTCCATATTTATCTTCTGCCCTAACTGAAAAGTACCTTTACATAGTGTGCAAATTTCATGATGTACGGACCATGTACATAAGCCAAAATGACTCTTGGATAGCACTAAGAGTAAAGTATGTTTTGCCCTTCTCCTATAAAGTTACTATTTTGGAGATTCCTTTTGTTCTAACAGCTGTGACATGCATTTCGAAAGCAAGAACCATTTAGGAACTCTTATTTTTAAGAGTATAGTATGGAGCTCTCTACAGTACTAAAAAAGGTTCTATGACATTGAACATGCTATATAGAACCATTTTCAAGGATTTTTTAAAAGGCCATATACAGTAGGCTTTCGATCAAAGAGGAGAACTGCTTAACCATGCAGGCAACCCTATTTGTCTACCTAAATGGTTCTTTGAGACCCCACAGATCTTTATGAAGAACCCACTATGCTTGTAATAGCATGCAGTTACAAATGCAAAGAATAAAAGTTCTAGATCTGTTAGTGGAATCTCCTTCAGTGACCTCACTTCTTTTATTGACACCTCTCTTTTTTATCTAGGTCCTGTTTGCAGTTGTGGCACAACAAATGATGGCCTTTTATCTTGTTATTTGCTCGGACAAAGTTAACAGAGTATCGCAGCACCTTAACAGATCTAAGTGCCCCTGAGTGGTGGGATTTACGAACTGATCTGCAGCTCCCCGAGAAAGAGGAACGCTTCGTTTAGGGATAAAGTAGCCATCCTGCACCCTATTCAGGCATTACCTTCAACAAGCCATGAAACAGGGAGTCATTAAAGCACTGTCAACTTAGCCTAATGCCCCCCTGCTCCCCCTCCCCTGCAAGGGGCTTATGCATGGAAGGCAGAGCATTTAAAAGCTGAAAGAAAAAAGGGGAGGGAAAGAGAGAGAGGGAGAGAGAGAAGCTTCTTCCCCTGTGGTGTCAATGTATAACCAATATGCAGGGATGACCCCAGTTTTACAGCCAAAGGCTTAAATCTAAGCCCAAGGGAATAATGGCATGTCCCAGAGAGAAAGAGTAAAAAAGAGACGAGCGATGGGAAGACAGAGAAAGACAGAAGAAAGGTGGAAGCGAGAGAAGAAGAGCAAGAAAAAACAAATAGAGATGATTTTACTCCCTGAACAAAATGTCTCCACTTTTACAGCCACAGACTAAAGACTACCAAGGGAATGATGGCATGTCCCAGAGAAAGGGCGAAGAGAGTGTGTGAAGGAAAGAGAAAGAGAAGGATAAAGTAAAAAACTAAACAACGGTAGACAAAGAGGAGAAAAGAGAGAAGAAAAAGAAGTAGAGGTGATTTTACTCCCCTGAGCAGCACATAACCGACATGTCCCCTCTTTCACGGCCAAAGACTTAAAGGGGAACTCCACCAATTTTTACAAATTTGACTGGATGCAAAATGTTACTGGGTCTGAATGGCTCACAGTGGTGATGATAGAAAGCAGACCTCCTCCCTCACAGAAAGTTATTACATGAAACACCTATGAACACGCTGGCTGACATCTGATGAGTAGTTTTATTACAGTTTTAGGAAGATATTGGCCTTCAAATCCATTCATGTTGCCCAAAGAAAACATTATTATTTTGAGATTAATGACTTTTATCCATCATTATTCACTCGTGCAGGTTGACTGGTGGCTTTGATAGTCAATAAAATGTTTATACATGTGTTGCAGACATGGTGACAACTGATTTCCATCACCACCACTGTAAAGAACATCTAAACCTTTTCACACCAAACCACTCTGAGTCACTGTTTACATCTCACATACTCAGTTACTACAAAACCTATAACGCCATTCTTAGACAAACTGAAACAGACAGAGGAACAGAGATCTCCTTAGCCTTGTTGGTGTTTCAGCAGCATATAGAAGAACGTCCCCGCTATTGATTTAGATAATGACATAACCCAGAGGAAAAGTAAAGGACAAAAAAGAGACTCCTCGAGACTGGGAGCAAGGCAGAGACAGAGAGAGAGAGAGAAGAAACAGAGCAGATTCAGCACTGGCTATCTATAAACTATAAAGGACGGACAGGTCCAACAGCTATAAAGACCTAACCGGGGGCTTGCCTGGGCAGCAGAAGGTGGAGGAGGAGGAGAAGCGAAGAAGGGATTTCCGCTAAAACTAATCAATCAGGGCTTGATAATGGCTCCCATGCAGGAGTGTTGACACAGGGTCAGCTCATCCCCTGACCCTCGCCTTTGGGGCAGCAGCAGCAGAAAAGCCACAGATAACAGAAGCCAGGGCTAATTGTCTGGCCAGTGTCAGGGCTTTTGAATGCCCCAGCCACTTTCACTCTAACTCTCTTTTTCTACCTACCTTTTCTCTCTCTCTCTCTCTCTCTCTCTCTCTCTCTCTCTCTCTCTCTCTCTCTCTTACTCTCTCTCTCTCTCTCTCTCTCTCTCTCTTTCTGTCTCTCTCTCTCTCTCTGTCCACCAGCCCTCCTTGTTCCCCTTTTCAGCCAGTCACTTTCCTCTTCTTCAACAGTTGCGTTTCTTATGGTTATGCATAGGCTCATCACACGCGCAGTCTCACTCGCATCCCTTTTCACACGTGCACGCTCTAGCTCGCGTAACCGCAGGCTGCGCGCACAGACTCCGCGAGCGCCGAGGCTTCAATTAGGTCCGCTGACAGGTGGGTCGAAATCGCGCGCTCGGTGGAATAATCCATTTGGAGAGAAAGAGAGCTCCTGCAAATCACTTGTCAGGCGCGCGCCCGCCTCTATATCACATGCTCTCTCTTTCAATAGCATCGCAAGCACGGACAGGCTCTGTCCTCCACCTCCTATCACGCTTCCGCCAATGTCCAGCTCGAGCAGCCGGAGGACGAACAGACAGCGGAAAGAAAAGTAAACAGCTCAGGGTACTCACTTAGATGCTATCGCGCGTGCGTCTCTCTCCTCCTCTTCCACAGAGTGCGTGTCCTGTCTTCTGCAACAACAAGGTGGGTATCAGTACCAGTGCGCGCGCGTGCGCGTCTGTTTTAGAGAAGCTCCAGCGGAGAAAGTTGCTCTGCTGCAGGCACGAGCGTCCTGTGCTTGTTTATAGCTGTTGCCTGCGCGTGCGTGCGGGTCTGTGTATGTGTGTGTGTCTTAACCAGCGGCTCTCACTGCTCTGTCTGAAGGGGAGCTAATGCACTTTTAAACTCGCTCAGCCCCCCATGTGACCAGCTCTCAGCAAGCCAGGCTCGAATATATTAGCGCGCTTTCCTCCGGCCACGGCGCGCCCCCTAGCCACTGTTTTAGGAAATGCAGCACTGCGAGGGAGCCGCACGCAGGCGCGTGCGCACACATTCCCTTACATACACTAAACACTGCGCTTGACATTCACTTAAAGGGCCCATATCCTATATTTTTCATACATGTATTTATTTGTTTATAAGTTTAATTTTCTTGAAGTTCAAAATATTTCCCCAAAAAGAATAGAATCTCTGTTCTGGTTGGCTGTCCTGTATTAAGTCTTATTCATAAATGCAGTCCAGGAAACGGCCCTTATAACGGGGCTAAACTATATGAATATATGTACTGCATTGGTATATATTGTTTTGTTTGTATTGTTTTGTTTGTTTGTTTGTGTGAGTGATCTGCATATTCTATGCAATCTGTTGAATTCATACTCCACACATTCTCTCTTCACTGTAGAATGCTAAAGCATTACACTTCATCACTTTGAGCTTCAGCCATCATTGCGTTTACTGTTTCTTTCATTGGCTACCACTGCGCTTAAATGATCTAACTACGAGCAGCACCTTTAACACGATTAATAAATAGGTTACAATGTGCTGTAGGGGCAGCAGCGGTACTTCTTTTTCCTCCCATGTTGGGCGGATTTTACTCCACGCCACATTAACTCACTATCACTATAGGTATTACAATAGGTCAGCGCTAGCTGGCTAGCATGCTAGTTTCAGTAGATATATCTGTTCCAAAATACTTAGACATTCTGTTAACTGTAGTTAATTTTGTAATGCTTTAAACTTTAAACTGAACTGCTCCTTTATGGCCTTATTAAAAATATGTCAGTAAAGTTCTCTCCATCCCCTCTCTCTCTCTCTCTCTCTCCTCTTTTTTCCTCCGTGTCGGTCGTTCATCTAAAGCTACATCTAAACGTCACCCAGTCGTTCTTATTGTGCTCCGCCACCCACTTGCCCTATGCAAACGGTGCGGCTGAAACAAGGGCAGGAATGTGGCCTGCATAAACACACATGGCGTGCATTTACAAATCAGTACCGCGCGAGCGGCACGGCCGTGTATTAAAGATGAGCAGCCTAGCGGCCAATCAGAGCGGAGGAGCGCGCGCGCGCCCAGGACGAGTTTGCAAGTGGCAGCACACAAACACATGTAAAATGCGGAGTGACGTCACCGTGGTTGCATGAGAATTCAAAGAGGGTTTTCCATCACTAATCATGTGTATCTGCAATAGTTTTGATCAGTAGTCAACCGGACGGAGATGCAGATTTATTCAACATTTTAATCTATTTAGAGTGATTTTTGCTTCATCTTCTTCTTCTTCCTCTTCTCCTCCTCCTCCTCTTTCTTCTTCTTAATTTTCTTAAAATTCTTCTTTTTCTTATACCCACCAAAAAGGGTGTACTTATTTAGAGCAGATCCAAATCCTAATCCACAGACATACTGACCCACACTCCTCCGTGTGCCATTTATTCATCTTTCATAGCAACCATAGGCTAACAACAGCCTACCAGGGGGGAGGAACCATATAATCTGTAATTAAATCTGTGATTTGATTTTGTCTCTCCTTAATACATGACCAGCATAAAACAATAAAACAACATCATCAAGTTCAACTACCAACTGAATTTATCAGCAGCTCATTTGACTTGACTCAAAATTGACTCATTGAGTTAGGTAACTCTAAATCCTTTGAGGAGAGTGTTGGAATTGGTTATGAAACTTTTAAAGGTGAAATCAGGCTTATACAACATCTTTCTAACCTTTTGTTACCAACCTGTTTTTAGAATTCACTTTCTCTACTGTGCCAAAAGTGTTTACTCACTGCGTAGCATCTCACCTCAGAGGCTTTAACCCACCATGAATACCTGCATCTGAATATTCTCTTTACTATTCAATATTCTCTCAGCAATATTTGAACCTGCTTTCTACCTCACTGACGCACGGCTCATATTCACAGGCGATATGAAAATGCTAAAAGGAGTCTCAGAGACCATGGATTAGGAATAGAAAAGGATTTAAATGTTCCATGAAGCTGCTTTTGACCACTAATAGTGGAGTCAGTTTTAGGCTCTTTAAGTGTTATGAGAAGGATTAGGCAGCAGACAGTGTTTGTGTTCTTACATCTTACAGTTGTAGGACACATTATCAATGCACTGCCAAGTCAAACCATGCAAATCCAAAACCATAAAAGCGTTAACCACACGGGAATCATCACTAATATGTGTGGATAAATGTTTCGAGTTGTGCAGCAATCTCCTATATGTTTGTGACTCCAAAGAGTACAAAAACACAGCTGTTTATTATTGAACAAGACTGGGCAAATGTAGTTTTGCTGAATCACCAGGCTGCACGCATGGCAAATTAACACTAGGGCTAAAGCAGTACATGATATCTCTTAAACCCCACTCTTATAGGTTTAGTATTACTACACCTCAACTATTCAAATGAATAGTTGCACCCGGAAGGAAGTGTCGGATTGTGATGGTACAGGGAAATATTTTTGCAACCTTGAATCATTCACATGTCTCATGATGTCAAATCAACCCACCAAGTTTCATTTCTGTCAGTTGATTCCCTTTTGGGAATTTTTTTATAATGATGAGCCTGAAAAAGCCTGTAGCACATAAGTATTCAAGCACAGAGGGGAAAGGGTGCTGTTAAAGCTGCAACAAACACCTCTAAAAATGTTATTATTTATTTATTAGTTAGTCAGATACAGATTCGCAAAAAAGTTCCAGACAAATGTGATGATTTTCTATATGTGTGCTACGGTTGTTTAAATATTGACAGATGGGTTTTAGTAGGAAATAGTTCAAGTTTTTACAAAAGGAACTATAAGCCACAGTAACTAATTACATTTACTTTGTTACTGTCCACCAGTGGTAGCTAGACACAAGATCTAGATCACAAAACTGTAATTAGATGGCCCATCACTGATTATTGCGTGTCAATAGGGGTGTCAATAGATTTACCTCACATTAGTCTTCTTACACTTACAGGGCCCACCACAATGCATTACTCTAACAGAGCTGTTTTCATTCTTTTGTCACTGATGCACACTCCATGTTTTTCTCGAGACCTGCTCTTGACATGTCCGCAATGGCATCTGAGATCTCAAGCGACACTTCAAGCGTGTACCTTTGCCCTTCAGCAAACTGGGAGGGAAAGCAGCGAGCCGAAGTGCACGATGAACCCGTCATCCTGACAGAAGTCACTTCTATTGCATTAATGTCTGTCAGACTTTGGGACTGGGCCATGATGAATGCTTTGAACTTTTCTCCTTCAAGGCCCGTGTAATCGCGGCAGACACATCGCTCCCTGTTTTGGCTCGTGTCATCAGTTTGTTATGACAAGAACATCATTTGGGAAACATGCTTTTGGCAGATAGCTACACAGAAGTTTGATAACACTCCTTAATACCCAGAAATCCACACTGGGTTTCAGCCATGTTGCATCATGATAAACTTTCACCAGAAGGGAGAACTCAGCTGTTGCGTGTTGAGAGAGTAAATTTCTCCATGGACATAGCTTGCCCTGGTCATATTGAATGCTTTTTACCAATAACAACTTACCATACAGTCTATTCTACAAATTTGAGTAATGAGGAATTGCTTCAAAACCCAGTGGTGCTGTAACACTGTTTCAAAGTTTGGCAAAACATCTGGAATCTGGAATGAGTGAAATTGTGCTGCAGCACCCAAAAAACAAATCAAGTTCCATTTGCTCACATGGATGCCTTCACTATGTAAATGTCAAGGCTCCAATCTAACACCAAAGGGCTCTTTTCGCACTGCAGTGCCATTAAGAGGAAATTACTCCATAGCAGGTAACAATGCATCCGGTTATGTAGACCTTCCTCATTATTCAGGCAATGATGAAGACATTCCTCATATCTCAGGCAGTGACGTAGATCATCGTCAGATTTTAGGCAATGATGTAGACCTTCCTCATATCTCAGGCAGTGATGTAGACGTTCCTCATATCTCAGGCATTGCTTTAGACCTTCCTCAAATCTCAGGCAGTGATGAAGACCATCCTCATATCTCAGGCAGTGATGTAGAACTTTCTCATATCTTAACCATTGATGAAGACATTCTTCAAATCTCAGACAGTGATGAAGATCATCCTCATATCTCAGGCAGCACTGTGGACCTTTCTCATATCTTAGCCATTGATGAAGACCTTCTTCAAATCTCAGGCAGTGATGAAGACCATCTTCATATCTCAGGCAGCGATATAGACCTTCCTCATATCTCAGGCAGTGATGTAGACCTTCCTCATGTCTCAGGCAGCGCTGTGGACCTTTCTCATATCTTAGTCATTGATGAAGACCTTCTTCAAATCTCAGGCAGTGATGTAGACCTTCCTCATATCTCAGGCAGCGATATAGACCTTCCTCATATCTCAGGCAGTGATGTAGACCTTCCTCATATCTCAGGCAGCGCTGTGGACCTTTCTCATATCTTAGCCACTGATGAAGATCTTCTTCAAATCTCAGGCACTGATGAAGACCATCGTCATATCTCAGGCAGCGATGTAGACCTTCCTCATATTTCAGGCACTGATGTAGACGTTTCCACATATCTAAGGCACTACTGTAGACCTTCTACATATCTCAGGCAGTGATGAAGACCATCCTCATATCTCAGGCAGTCATGTAGACCTTCCTCATATCTCAGGCAGTGATGTAGAACTTTCTCATATCTTAACCATTGATGAAGACCTTCTTCAAATCTCAGACAGTGATGAAGATCATCCTCATATCTCAGGCAGCACTGTGGACCTTTCTCATATCTTAGCCATTGATGAAGACCTTCTTCAAATCTCAGGCAGTGATGAAGACCATCTTCATATCTCAGGCAGCGATATAGACCTTCCTCATATCTCAGGCAGCGATATAGACCTTCCTCATATCTCAGGCAGTGATGTAGACCTTCCTCATATCTTAGCCATTGATGAAGACCTTCTTCAAATCTCAGGCAGTGATGAAGACCATCATCATATCTCAGGCAGCGATGTAGACCTTCCTCATATTTCAGGCACTGATGTAGACGTTTCCACATATCTAAGGCACTACTGTAGACCTTCTACATATCTCAGGCAGTGATGAAGACCATCCTCATATTTCAGGCAGTGATGTATACCTTCCTCATGTCTTAGACAGTGATGTTTGACATTCCACATATCTCAGGTAGTGATGTAGACCTTCCTTATATCTCAGGCAGCTATGAAAAGCTTTCTCATATCTCAGGTAGTGATGTAGACCTTCTTCACACCTCAACTTGCCACTTTAAACAGCTACAGCATATTTAGGTGCACTGAACTGCGGCACCCTTTAGAGTAGAACCGAAAATTCACAAAACAAGCTGGTGAATAAGAACTTCAGCTCCCACATCCAGGACAACTTCGATTCAAAGTATGCACATTTCATTCCTGACAGTTTTCCAAACTTTCCAGACAATATGGAGCAGCGTTCCTCAGTGGTCGACACTGAAGAGACTAAAAAGAGGAACAGTTTCACCTTTATTAGCATCCCAGCCCCAACAGCAACCTGTAAGCAGCAGCCATGATTTTTATCACTGTTTGTTGGTTGAAGCAGATCATCATAAACTGAAGGCTTCATAGTGAACTTTAATTTAAACATGTATTCAGGATTTTTTTCCTTTGTCACCATCTATATAATTATACCACTGTCCATGCTTGGCTCCTATAGGATGAAACTCTCTGTTATTTAAATCCTAAAAGAACATTTAATTAAGTTTAAACGCATCTATTTAAACATGTTCCTTGAAGAAGATGCTATTTTAATGCTTCACCCACAGCTTGCCTAATGTACAATTAGTCATTCTCAGCGGGCTAATGTTTTCGGTGCACGCTTTGTGTGATGAGACATGGTGTTTGTTGAATTAATAATTCGGAACTAAGGAGAGAACAAGATCTGAGGGAACATCAGGCTGAGTCTCAGGAAATCATGAAACATGGCTTTGTTAGCCGTGCTTACAGATAAAAGGCAAGTCATCTGAGAGGCTGCTTCCTTAGACAAACGTTGCATGCATGTCATTGTTCTTGTTAATCCCAAGGAGAGAGGAGAGAGATGTCATGAATAAAAAAGGGCAAAGAAAATCTTCTGTCAGACAGTGATGAGGCTGATGACTCACCCATCAGAAATCAAACTGATGTTTATGTATTTTGTCCCTGGATGATGATGATGATGATGATGATGATGATGATGTTGGAGAGAGATTAATTATGTAAAAGTCTCCAACATCTCTACTGACTTGTTTGCTGCCACATAATTGTATTTACAGTGCAATGGCATTGGTGCTGCTCAAACTGTGTGACCTTTGTCTTTCGACGAGCACAGGGAATGCAAATGGAAGGAAAACAAGATGACAGGCCACAGTTATTGCAGTGCTAGTCTCTTAGCACCTCTGTGAGTATCCCTGGATTATATCAGCCTCTTAAAGTGAGGAAGGGCTGATGGATTCTACAGGTTTGATTAACCCCATTGTGTTATTGCTGCAAAATAGGTTTAACTGTTTCAGGTCATTTTCAATAGCACTGTAACCTGTCAGTCTCAGATGTTTCATAAGAGTCACCTTATTGTTTTTGGTATCATAAAATAGGTCTTATTGTAAGTGTTCATTGTCAGATTATTAACACATGCATCAGAAGCAAATGAGCAACTAACAATGAGAGCTAGCAGAGATAAGGTACAGCCTGTAATTAATCTCCTATATAAATAAAAGAGATATTAGTGTAAGCTATTCACACAAAAACATACTAGAGCTGTCATATATACTCATCATCAAAAAATAGAAGGGGAAAAGAATAGAAAAACCGAAGGAAGGAAATCTATTTGAAAGGAAAATAAAGTTAACAAGAAATTATGAAAATATTTATTGAGCTACATATACAGAAGGCGTCTGTAGTATGGCGTCAGGCTGCCATGTTTGCTAATGCAACATGGCAGACGTCTCTGCATTAAGTTGCAGAGGTTCCTAATGGTGTCCTGCAATAATCCATCCCATGCATCTTGAATATCCTCATGCAGTTCCTACAGATTCTGCGGTAGAGGTGGAGTGACAACAGGCCTGGATATGTGACATGTGACAACAAACCATCCATCTTGGTGTTTGCACTAACAGGATGACTCATAGAGAACATCACTGCTTGCTGAATCTCCACAGTAATGGCAGTTGGGTCATGTCAGACAATTCTATGGTTCTCTCTTTCCATGGTTCGTGTAGGTCTTCCTGATCCTTCAAGTTGCTTGTGCGTGCCTTCCTCTTTCCACTGCTGACTGCTATGGTAATATCCCCACAACAGGTTTAGCATACTATATGTCGATAAGACCATCCTGTTTCCCCGAAACCTCACGATGTAACCCTCTCTCAAACTCTTCCAGCTGCTCCAATTGCTTTCAAACTCTTCTCTGAGGCATACTTTGCTTACAAAGGATTCTACCAAAACAACAACACAAGTCAGAATTTAAAGCATGCTCAACACGGTGATATATAGTTTATGTAGTTAGTCAGGTACAGCAATAAGGCCTGTCCTTGCTTGCTTTACATGCGCAGCTGAGCACGAAACTTGAATCGTTTGCATGTCTCATGCTTTCAAACCCACCCACCAAGTTTCATTCCTGTCGGTTGATTCCTTCTGGGTCCAACATTTTTTATCAGTGATGAGTGTAAAAAATCAGATGATAAGATGATCAGTAGCTTCCCCCTCTGCCTTTCGGCTCAATTGGTTTAATTTTACATCACACCTGAGTAGAGATGGAGTGTTTACATTTAGGACTGATAATGCCAGTCTCATTAATATGCTTTACATATACTTTATTACTGAATTAGGGTGCCAAACTAGCTGTTTTAGATGGATGTGAACACCAGTTGTAGACCAAACAAAGGAATGGTAGTTCAGCAAAAATTGGGGTATCGGTTAGCTACCATATAAACCCTGGACTCTTTACAGACACATATTTTTCCTGTAGCATGATTTCTCAGTGATATAAAAGTGAAGCAATGCCTTTAATTTTGGCACATGGGTCCCTAAACGTATTGTATTGGCAACCTGACTGGTTACATTTGTACTGGTTACAAACCAATCAAAAAAGGAACAAATACAAATTAAAGTTTATTGTTTATTGTAAGACATGTAGACATTAAGCATCTGAATTTCAAGCGAAATGGGAGTTTTTTGGGCTAAATATGACAGTGGACTTTAGTCATGTGAACTCAAGCATACCAAATTAAAACAATTTAAAAAAAAAATACAAAAACCCAAACTGTGGTCCGGACTATAGCAAACCGGTGTAAAAGCAGCCTCCATAGACGTCTCTGCACTGCACCAGATTTAGAATGTAGCTAGACTATGGGTCTGTTGCCACCACAAGAACAATAGATATAGCAGCCCCTTTATTTTTTTCTGCAGCTTTGTAAAGAATCTCCGGTGCTGCTTCTGCATCTATGGGGCATATTGTGACGTCAGCACTTACTAGACAGAAATGTACAGAAATTTACACCAGAAAGCTTGCTTATAAAATGGATAATATTGTTCAAATACTAATATCTATACTTAGCAAAACCCCAAACATTCTGCTATTTAAATGTCATTTTGCAAATACAATGAAATGTTATATTTATGCAGTGAGCTATGTAATGACCTGAAACCTGTATGAACCTTGTATCTCTATTTTACAGTTTATGATGTCATTTTAAAATGTCTGTTGTCCTTTATATTGTGTGTCAATTGCAAAAATGACCTGATGTCTTTTCTTTTCTCTGTGAAGTTATCTTTTTGGAGGTTTCATTCTCTAACATCAGTAATAAGTTAATATGTCTGTTACAAGCAAATAAAACATGGAACATATTTTACAAGCTCTAAACATCTGCCTTTAATCTCGGAAGGCCAAAAAATCTAATTTCATATGAACCATCATTAATGTAGTTCTACCACACTACACACTACCAGACTCCCGTAGTAGAAGGCCTCACAGTTTGCCATTGGTTTTATGCTCCTATATTGATACTGTCCTGGAGGGGCTATTACTTCCAGAATGGTCAGATTGATCCCAGTCATTTGTTGAAGCTGAGAACAGGATCAAGGCTAGTGAGTTATTCAAAGGCAAGGCCATTATGTAGAAGGCAGCACCTGTTTCATCTCTCGCTCTCCTGAAACTCAATCTTAATGTGCGGCAGCATGCCCTCTTTGAAGTCTATTTTCAAAATTCTTTGAAATTACACTTACACACGCAATAACAAAGGGTCTCATCCATATTATGGCAGAGTCGTCTGTATTGCACATGTTGCACATCCTCTCCGCTGTAATCTATAATTCATTTCTATGCATGCACAGCCTCTTTTTAAAACCTGACACGTCTTGATGGGGGAGACATTGGTTTATAAAGTCTTTGAGGAGAGTCTGAAAGTTTGATGTCTGTGACTGCGACTGTAAGAGTTCTCCAAGCCGTTTTGACGGCTGACCCTCATTCCCTTGAAAAACGATAACGCACAACAGCAGCTTTGAAGGTAATGAATCAAATGTCAACTCGCTCTTTAAAAAGCAATAAACGCATCTTCTGAAACTGCTGAAGATTAAATCCATATTATGACTGAATCCAAAAACATGTCTTTGTGCGAGTTTGCTACTGTCAAAGGAAGAGGAATGCTCATCTGTTTCCATGTCGCGCAGAGGCAATTACTTCCTTCTTACGTCTAGCGCTGTGTCGATTAAAATTCCAATTAGAAGAGGGAAAACAATTAACCGCATGTGCTGACATTCAAATGTGAGGCTAGGGAAGGGAAATGAGGCAGCTTTGAAGAGAAACATTGCGTTCAGGAGCTACCCTGGGATAAGATGACATTTTTCCCACATCTTGAATCGGAGGAACATCAAGGAAAATCATAGCTACGTGGCTGCCTGGGCCGTCTGCTTGGATGGTGCTGCACTGCAGCTGTAGCACTGCCTTAACCACCAGTATTCAGCTGTGCACATTAGCAGCACTATGCCAGAGCAACAAGGCCTACAAGGCCAGCTGCCTAAGTGACGCTATATTGCTGCTTTGTGGCTAAATGGGCTGTGGTGCTGCCTGAACTGCTGGTGTTCTTCTGCATGCATAAGCAATGCTATGCCACCAGCTATGAGGCATTTTAGGCCAACTGCCTAAGCAACACTGCATCACAGTTATGTGGCTGCCTGGGCCGGTTGCTTGAATATTGCTGAACTGCAGCAGTGATGCTGCCTAGACTGCCATTGTTCAACTGCATATGCCACAGCTACAGGTCATTTGGGCTGGTTGCCTAATTGATGTTACATTGTAGCTATCTGGCTACTTGAGCTAGCTACTTGGATGGGGCTGCACTGCAGCTGAGGGGCTGCCTGAACCGGGGGTGTTTGGCTGCAGTTATTCCTATGCCACAGCTACAAGGCCTTTTGGGCTGGCTACTTAAGCCACACTATATTGCAGCTATGTGGCTGCTAAGGCCGGCTGCATGGATGATACTTAACTCCATTGTTGCTGCTGTCTGGACTGCCAGTGTTTAACTGCATGCATAAGCAGCGCTTATGGGGCCTTTTGGACAGCCTGCCTAAGTAGCACTACATTGCAGCTGTTCGGCTGCATGGACAGCTGGTGTCCAGATGCATATGCCACACCTACAAGCCTTTTGGGCTGGCTGCCTAAGCCGTGCTACATCGTAGTTACATAGCTACCTGGACCTGGGACTCTTGGAATGTCCCTATGTCTGACTGCAAATTGTCCTTGAGCATGAGAAAGATACTGAATGAATAAAGTGATGATTATGATGATGCCTTGTGGGCAGAGGACTGTTTGGTTTAGCAGAAATGGGGCTCAGTAAGATCTTCCGTCAGTGTTCTCTCAATGTTTTGCACGTGTCCATTAAAGAGAAAATGTAGAGGGCGTTTGGAAAAGCAAGTCTGTTGCCGTCCTCATGGCCGCTAATATGATTTTCAGCAATTATTTTTCATCGTCAGAAGGTGATTGCTGTAATTACAGGTTACCTCCAGACTGTAATTTGTCTGTCGTGTTTGGACAAACACCACTCAACTCTTTGTACTCTCTCTTGGCTTCTCGTCTGCTCCTCCTCACTGTTCTGAACATTTCAAGGTCGGCGTGTTCCTCTAAGGAGGAGCCTGCGCTTTGATTGCGTTAGTTTTAATTGTGTTCTTCCAAGCCAGCCAAAGAAAACACTTCTCATCATCTTATCTGTTTAAAATAAGCAGAATACCTTGGGTGGAATCTGTCTTTCATGAAAAGACACAAAAACAAGGCGCTGCCGCTCTTCCTCCTCCAGATGCACGGGGTCTCAGAGGACCACCAGCCACATTAAAACGATGAAGAACATCAAACGTGGATGTGTGTAGAATACATATATTAAAACGGCCGGGCGTGTCGAGGAGGAGGGGTGGCTAACCGCAAGCTCTGAGCCTCACACATTCCAAGGCCTGGGCCCACCATGGGGTAGGTGGGAGGAAGTGTAAAGAAGAGAGACATGCTTGAAAATATTTAAAGCTTGGTCAGAGATAAAACGCAAGCCTAACCTCAGCAGAAGACCGCGAAAGAGACATAGACGAGCAGAGAAAGACGTATGATGGAGATTCATAGGCACACGCAGCGCTTTTCATTAACAGATTGTGTTTCCACCCTGCGGCGCCCAAACCATATGAACCCCATCTTGGTTTCCTTTGACATGCATTTGACTAATGAATGTCAATATTTGGGTTTCTGTAATTCCCCTGAATAAAGGTTTGCTTTTTTCCTCCCATTGCCAGTAGTTTGTAGCCATACTCTCTGAAAATTAAGGTCTCGAAAAGGTTTCTGTGGCATGATGCCAAAGAAGAACCACTTTAGTCGATGGTTCTTTAAAGAGCTGTTTTTTTGTCAATGAGACGTGTGAGTGTGAGGAACTTTTTAAATCTTAAGGAATCGCTTTGGAATCCCTAGTGGACCTTTTAATAGATGGATATTTTTGGTAAATGAGAGGTGTGGGTGAGAAGAAGCTTTTTGAGGAATGTATACCTGATTTCAACAAATTTGTTGTTTGAATAAAGAACCTTTCCTTTGGATGAAATTTGAAGCTGTGTGAGTATGTAGAACTGTTTTTTGAGTTTATAGGAACTCCCACACAATGTAAATAACCACTTTAGTTTCCCTGAAGAACCTTACAGTGGATGTGTTTTTTAAGGATCAGTTTTGTCAATAAGATGTTTCAGTGTTTGGAGAACCACTTTTGTTCCCTAAAGGACTACTATCACTGCTACTATTGATGTATTAGTATGAAAACCTTTTTTTAAGAACTTCTACATAATGTTCTAAATCAATATACGTGTTTGTATTATAACCGTATGAATGAGAACATGAAATTTGGCTTTGGCCGGAAGAAGGTGATAGGAGCTAAAATCTGTGGGTGGGGGTGGTGAAGGAGGTCAGTCTTAGGGTCCCCTTAAATGCACACTTTCAAAAAGCCCACCAAACCCCCAATAAGGGGCTGATTTATGCGCAGTCCTGTGCTAGCCATGTTTTACGACACTAGCAGCATGTGTTTAGCAGTGGTCATAAAAGGTGACTCATTTGCGGGGACGCACTAGAACATTATTTGGATGCGTTTGAAAAATATGACTGCTCTCTAATTTTCCAATTTAGTGAAGTTTAAGGTTAGAGGTTGCTTGAGTGATTCGGGCTGGGAAAGTAAGTGGTGGTTCCTGCTCAGATTGGCTGTGGTCGTAGCTGCGGTGGGTCATCTGGTATTAATTGAAGCGAAAGAGTGGAGTTTTCTAGCACTTCAAACTGACTGCTCAAATCCATCTTCATATATATATTACACATTACACATCATTTACTGGATCTGATGTGCCACATCTCCACACAAAACAGGGCCATTATCTGGGTCCAGAAGCGCTTTATTAAAATGTGCAGAGAAGTCTACAGTGCATCTGTCTCACCACACTCAAAGGAAATATGCCTGGAGTTTAATGTGGAGTTCAAATGAAATCGAAAAGAAACCCCATGATTGAAGTGACATCTGTTTAAATGCCATTCTGTGACCTAGAAAAGCAACTAAAAACTTTAAGCCTATCCTCAAACTGTTTTCCTTCTTTTCACCTAGATTTATACTGCAATACTGATGATGTCATTATAAAAAGAGATGCAGGATGTGGGGATCAAATATGTTGTCCTATAACATGATAGAACATATTGGATAATTTGGGGGTGGGGGGGGGGGGAGCAGAAGAAGAAGAGCTCAGCTCAGTAAATCTAATTGTTATTTTAAATTTGGAGACTGTGTCAATCACATGAAGCCGAAGAGACAGGTCTGAGAAAACTGAGCATAGCTGAAATCATGCATGTGCATGAATCTGAGCCCCTAATTTTACATCCTCTGTAGGTTACCTATTGATTCAAGAATGGTTACTAAGGTGTTGGTAAGCTTTTGCTACGTTATCCCATCTGGATACTAAGGTGTTTCTTTGAGGTTGATATAGTACCTTAGGTGATGGCTAAGGTGTTGCTACACAGTTGGTATGGTATTCTAGGTGGTTGCTAGGGTTTTGCTTAGTGGTTGTACTACTAGTGGTGTTCCTGATGGCTGTTGGGTATCGGTAGCATGGCATTGTAGGTAATTGCTAGAATAATGCTAGGTGGTTGCTGTTGGCTGCTATGACATGCCATGTGGTTAATGGGGTGTAATATACAGTATTAGTCTAAAGTTTAAATCAGACTGACAATATGGCAAAAATATTATCTGTGATACATCAAGAGTATATATGGTATAGTTATTATTCCAGGCATCTAATCTGTTGAAGCATGTTAAGCATAAGCCTGTAGAAATCACCAGTTAACAATGATTATATAAAAACAGCATGTATACAAGCACACCATTTCAGATCAGACCAAACATTTCAGAGCTGTTTAACTTGTTGTGTAACAATAGTGTTACAATAATAAAAGTGTTGCACATTGCTTTGAAATACAGAATCAATAGTTTTCTATAATAGAAGAAGAGTTTAGATATAAATGCTCAGATAAGCTCTTAGGTTATATAATAAAAATACATAATGTTAGCTATCTATCAAACTAATCACTCTGAAAGTCTAAGCCTGGCGATGGCAGATTTGGTCCAGTGCAGAGCTTTTCCAGTCCATTTTATGCTCAGTTCTCTGAGAACGAAAGACCAGCATGAGGCTAGCTTTCTAAAGCTCAGTGGCTTATTCTTCCTCTCCATGGTACCCACATGCATTCCTGTGAGGAACCACTGCCACAGAGTAGCAGGCAGCTAGCAGGATATGTGCTGCCATTCTGAAAAGAGAGCGAATGTCCGTCTGAAAGAGTTAGCACTGACACTGTACCTCAGCTAAAGGTACACTGGGACAAGCTACAGGGTAGAGGCAGTGAATTGCTTTGATGGATGAGGGGATCATACTGGCTTTGTCCTCAGTGGCACTATGTAGGGGCATTTTGCTCCACAGGAGAGGCTGTCATTTCAGCAGGCTGGACTGACAAAGTGACAAGTTTGGGCTTTTTAGCACTTACTTTTGACATCCCTGCCTACATCTGGCCATAAAAGGAACATATTGTACCAGTTCTCACTGAATCAAGCTGATATCTGCACTGAAAAAAGGTCATAAAGTAGGCATCTACAAACTGAAGACGGGCAAAACTCTTATTCAAAGTCTTTGTTAAGTTTTTGTCAAAATGCCTACAATTAGAATACGTTATAAACACAGTACCGTCCTCATTAAAATAAAAGTTTCACCAAATAGAAGTGTTGGTTTGCAATGCTATTCAGAAGAAAGGAAGGAAGAAGGAAGAAAGCATTATAAATATTAATAACTGATTGATATGGGCAATATTTATTGAGCTACATATACAGAAGCAGTGTCAGGTATTGAATGTATGGTGTCAGGTGTCAGGCCCCAATGCTTGCTAACACAACATGCCTGTCTCAATAAAATAGCTTTGAAAGTTTGAACCTCCTATAATTAAAGCTTGCAAACTTCCTCTACCTTGTAGGTACTTGTAAGTACCTTTTCCGGTATTGCTCCAAACTAAATAATGACATTTAGCAGTGTTAGATGTAACAATATAAGAAAATTAACCATCCGGACACCTTCTCCTGGTATTTTTCATTTTAGTATTTAGTTATCATACACTAATAAACCAACCTCTAGTAATAGGGGTGAGGTTTCCTTGAGTAGCAAAGTAGAAAATGTCCAGCATCTGTACGAAAGAAAAGTACAGGGCATACATACCTTTTGTTCATGTCCAGGACCTGGAATATGGACATTTGTCAGATGTTTCTGTGTATTGTACAGTGACGTGTATCGTACAGCCAAACAACAACATACTGAGTGCTGCTACTGCTGTCTAGGAGTGAGTAAATATTGTGTTTCTAGTTCTTTCATAGTGTAAGGCTAATGTAGGGCTAATGCAGTTAGCTGTTAGCTGTAGGGCTAATGCAGTATGCCCTACATGGACTGCATATGTGAATAGTATCTAAAACAGTTGTTTACATCAAATTCATGCTCTAATGTCAACTAATCCTTGCAGCCATGCAGCCGCACTGCTTTTTAAGGCAACCATTAAGGCCTCTAAGGGCCTCTGTTTGCCTCTGTGGTATTCTATAATGATGAAGGTCATTTGTTTTTCCATTCCTATTCTGGCATCTAACAGCACAACAAGACAATTTCTGACGTTTTTCTGTGGATCTTGCATGTTTCTGCTGTTTTCTGCTGCCACAGTTTGTACCCAGCAAGGTAAGCGAGGTAACTGTAATGCTTACTTTAAACTTGTGTTGGAGTAAAGCTTTATCCCAACATTCTGCAGCATTAATGAATGCATTTGTTAACCAGTTATGAGACAAATCAGGATTACATTACAAGAGGATTACATTCTCCTTTTCTCTCACTCTTTCTTTTACAGAAGAAATGTGCACTTCTCATATATGGTTTCCATTTCCCCACAAAACATTGGATATTACAGCCCAAACACAACAATATTGTACACTATTGATCGTTATCCATCTGGAACATCTAACACTAATGTTTACAAATGCTCTTAATTGTCCTGTAAGACAAATCAAATATGATAGCCAATACAAAACCATGGGTTGTAAAAGACAACAATAACAAACTACAGATAAAATTTAGCTCTGTTAGTAAGCTAACAAGCTAAGTACAGTAATTGCATGTTTTGTTGATCCCTACCAGCATGTTAAATTCAACAAGTAAACAGCACTTTGTGCATTTAAATGTGCAGAAGTGTCTCTATTGGCACATACTTCAGATGTAAGGGGTCAGTGCGTGGGCAGTTTCTGAAAGCACTAAAGGCACTGCAGTCTACCATCCCTCTCTAAAGCAGGCACTGGGCATGAGGCCTTTTTCTGAAAAACACCGTAATCCTTAAGGATAGGCTTTACATAATCCTTTCAATAACCTTAAACAAGCATTATATGAATAAACCATTGCTTTGTAGCTAATCATTCATGTCCCCAATGTTTTCTTTCATAGAAGTTTGAAAATAAATATTCTGCCACTTCCCAAAGCTTTGTGGGCATCTAAATATAATTAGAGTAAAATTTATTCTGAATTCACTTTATACATGGAGACTGATGTCATAACACATCTATGTCTTCAATTAATGCAAGTGGCTTAAAACCGAAATCCGCCAGAGGCGTTTATTTGTGTAAATCATTACCTTCAATAGGAGCTGCTTTTTTCTGGTCTGCTGGGGATTAAGGAGTCGCGAGAGTTGATTTTCCAAAGAGCTGTCTGAAAATGCTGGTTTCAGTTGGCCTTTGAAAAGCAGCCCTCTGTGTTTAGGCTGCCATTTTTAACTTTTTAACGTCTAGCTCCATTCCTAAGGGAGGGCGTGACCCTAAGGGATAGCAACACAACATAATTATGCCATGGAAGTCTCTAGGAATACACATAACACAGGATTATTCTTCATCTAAAAATATATATAATTCACCATAGATAGGAAAAATAAGACAGTTGCTTTTGACTGAAGATATGATAAGTGAACTCGCTAGCCTCAGTTCCATAAAGAGCTTTTGTGATTTACTCCACAGTATGAAAGCTAATTAACAGCAGTAATTACTACAATGAATGTTAATCAATAGCGGTAGTAATGACTCTAATTATTATTCTGTTCTAGTTTTACTTCTGCTAACATAGAGTATTCTGTTTTAATACAGAGTGTGTTTTTTTTTTTGTATGGTTCATGCACTGCTATGCAGAAGTCAGACAGATATTTCTGTTTACCCTTCCGCTGTGAAAAGATCAACTAAACACTACGGGTCTAGAAGGATTTGTGACTTTTCAAGAAGCTCCGCATTTAAAAGAGGAGACACGTTAACCAAAAAACCAATTGGTCTTCTCAGAACAACATACTGACCACCCCAGGGTCTAAACCTTAATGTGTTTGGGTTGTTTGGATGATGAGAAGTAGAAAATGTTAAACTGAATTCTAAAACTTTGGAAGTGTGGCTCCAGATTTCTGTAATAAAGGTAAAGAGGTGGACACACTACATGGATGTCTTAGGGAATGCTCTGTTACGTCATTGATTGATTGATTGATTGATTGATTGATTGATTGATTGATTGATTGATTGATTGATTGATTCATTCATTCATTCATTCATTCATTCATTCATTCATGATTTTAACCAATGGTTGGTCCACACCTGTTTTGCTGACATTGTCGACATTCCCCTCTTTCCTCACCGCCAGTTTGGTTCCTGGAGCCTGGAGGTTGGCTCTGCTTCGCTGTCTCCATCTGACAGTATTAGCAGGGGTTGTAATGTTTCGAGACCTGGACTAAGGGCCTACTGCCTTCTAAGTCTTTCTAGTAGAGATGATATTTAGTTATGTGAAGTAGTTGATTTGTTGAGTTGTTGATTTAGCTTTTAAGTCTGCTAAATATGTTTTCTTTTCACCATAGCATTAGCCCTGTCATCACAAAAAGCTACAGGCTTCCATAGCTTGCAGTCAAAGAAAGTAATTGTTCTCACTTGCTCTGGGTGAGTAGGATCACCTTCTCTTTCTCCCCGTCATTAGGCATGATACTAGTCAACAAGAAGCTGGCAACAACTGACTGTTGGTAAACCCTTTCCAAGCATGTCAAGCTGTCTGATGGTGGTTTGTTAGAAGGAGTTCCAAAAATGTGGAGCAAGCATTTGCTAGCCTCTACCCTCCTATTGCTGGTAGCTTCAGATAAATAACTGCTCAGCTCAAGAGCATTAGCCCTGTCATCACAAAAAACTACAGGCTTCCATAGCTTGCAGTCAAAGAAAGTAATTGTTCTCACTTGCTCTGGGTGAGTAGGATCACCTTCTCTTTCTCCCCGTCATTAGGCATGATACTAGTCAACAAGAAGCTGGCAACAACTGACTGTTGGTAAACCCTTTCCAAGCATGTCAAGCTGTCTGATGGTGGTTTGTTAGAAGGAGTTCCAAAAATGTGGAGCAAGCATTTGCTAGCCTCTACCCTCCTATTGCTGGTAGCTTCAGATAAATAACTGCTCAGCTCAAGAGCCCTCTTTCCCTCATTCCTCTGCACTAATCAGTGATAACATTAAAGCCACTTCCATGAATCTTCACTCATTGTTCACATAGGAACACTTTAGTAGTTGTACAGCTACTGTAGTCTGTACAATTACTGTAGAATGTAGACGGTAGTCCATATGTGCCTCTGAAACCTCGTTATCCTGTTTTTAATGCTCAGGATCCCCATTGACAGGTTTTATTTGGGTGGTAGATGATTTTTTGCACTGCCGTGACACCAGCATGCTGGTTCTGTGTTAGTGTGTATTAAGCTGGTATAAGTGCATCAGAACCAGCAGTGTTGCTGAAGTTTTCAAAAACTGTGTTCATTCACTTTCCACTCTATTAGACACTACTACCATGCTGGTCCACTTTGTTGGTGTAAAGCCTCAGACAACACCTCATCTGTTGCTGCACAGGTTGTGTAGGTCATTTTCTAGATCTTCACCAGTAGTCTCAGGATGCTGCCCATAGGATTCTGTTGGCTGGATAGTTTTGATTGGTGGACTATTCTCAGTCCAGCAGTGACACTGAGGGGTTTAAAAACTCCAGCAGCACTGCTGTGTCTGATCCACTCACACCAGCACAACACACACTAACACACCACCATCACGCCAGTGTCATTGCAGTGCTAAAAAATATTCCATCCCTTAGATAATACCTGCTCTGTTGTGGCAGTGTGTGGGGGTCTGACATTGAACAGGGTAAGGCAAAGTGCCCAAAGTACGCAGTACAACACACATATACGTAATAAAGTTAAAACTTTGCTATGCCATAAAGTAAACTTAAACATAATGTACCTATGTCCAAAATCAGCATCCACTACTACTCTGGGGTCAGAGGGCTCTGATATGGAACAGTGAAACACAGTGAAAATATGTACTGTGGTCAAATGAATCTTTTTGAACAAAAAGTACAGAGATATTTTGGGGCAGCATATAAATTAAATGCATATTTTAACAAGACAGTACAACACCACCTTCTGGAATGGCTGCAGAAGAAGAGGGTGCTGGTGTTGGACTCACCTGCCTGTAGTCCTGACCTGTCCCCTATGGCACGTTCTAAAATCCAAAATGCGACACTAAAGACCCTGTACTATTAAATAGGACATAATTACACCAACATTATAATGTGGTAAATGCATTACTATGCCTTTTGTTTATATTGCAAGAATCAACATTTAAGTGTTTATTTTAAAAAGAGGTAAAACATAATAATATACTATTTTATTGTTTTCGAATTATTACAAATCAGGCCTGTAAATTAAAGGAAGGGTTTTGCACACTAGTATACATTCTAAAAAACATAAAGCCATAATTTGCCCAAGATCTGGCTTATGAGTCATCTGTGCCATGCAAACAGCTCTGGCCCTTACACAACATCTCTTAGTTTTGGTGAACCACATCCTACAAAATAAGGCCCTGAGTTTTACCATAAAAGGTCAAGCATGTGAAGGTAGTTTTAGGGTGATCTTAGGTCTGGCAATTTGCATTCCACAAGTGTGGATAGCCATGCATCCTGCTCGCTAATAAGTTCCTAGTCCTCTTTAACTTAAGCACAAGGCAAGTATTCATTTCTTACAATACAGAGAGCCAAACTTTGATGTTGCTGCCATATTCCAGTAGCTTACGTCCAATCTTTCTAAGGAAAATAGCAAAAATCTGCCACAGCGGTTTAATTCTCCAACACAAATAGTGTTCCTTTTTTCCTATCAAGCCAGTCTGCTTAAAAAAGGCCTTTTAACTGGCATGAAGCCATGGAACAAACTTGAAATATGTCGAAGTTTATTCATCCTCCTGTGCCAGAAATACGGAACTTGGTGATCTATGACAACAGCCGCAATAGCAGCGCTGTTTTTTTCAAGATGATACGAAAGATATTCGCTCGCATGTCTGATTCAATATGACGGCACACTATCTTCAAAGATTTCCATTTATAAGACAGAGAATGACACTGTTGGTGTTTATTTAGCTTATCGGCGTGCCTGTTCCTGAATTCTGAGACCTTTTCACTGTAGGAAAGGAACAAACCCAAGGTCCCAGTGTTCTTTCCCTTTGAAGTAGAACATTCAGACTCAATGGTATGTTCTTACTAAGGCCAATAACAAACAAGAAACATGTAATTAAGTGAAATGAAATTCCGTGGCTTCTACACTAAATGTGCACATTAGGAAGTAATTAATTCACTCTCAGTCCCGGAAAATAATTACGCATGATCCAGAAACTCATGATCCTCTGCATTTGGCATTGCGTCTTTTATGGGTGTGCAAAGGTTTAGGATTTAATCCGCTTCTCTCACAGTGCTAGTAAACAAAGCAACAATGCAACTATATAATAAACCTATGAAGTGACCCTGAATCAACCCTTCAGCAGTCTGGCTGAATGTCCACTCATTAGGTATGTTACTTACCAGTAAACCAAGCAGGGCAATGGTCAGTACTTCACCACTGCACCAACAGCTTAATCTTTTTTATCGAGTTTGGTGTTTGCCTTCAGTCAACTGCAGCAATGGTGCTCATCAGTTAGCTTACATCTTACATGCTTACATCTAGAGCTAATTAAATGTAATCTGAAAGGGACTCAGGCCTTTACAAGTCTAAACACTTTTACATTAAGTGTTGACTAACTAATATAAAGTAATACATTATTTAATATTAAGTAAAAGTTAAAGTTAAACATGTAGTGTAAACATGTAGTTTTACATGTAAGCATGTAGCTCTTATATATCTAGTTAACATTAGTTAAACATTTTAACCATTGCTAATGTACCCTTTTAGGTACTTTAATGCCACTCCCATGCATCCAATTTGACAAAGCTAACTTGGTTGCTTGTTTTTTTTTTTTTTTTAATTGATAGAGATGAAATTTGACCTTCAGCTTTAAACCTGCTAATTCAAAAAACACTTTCAAAAACTTTTCACAATAAAAGTGGGAAAAATGAAATATATTTGAGACCAAGATGATTTGCCTTTTAAGATATTTTTAAACCAAATATCAGGACACTAATATATCATATAATGTAATAATATGCAGTGTGACTGTACATTTATGCACATATGTATTATACACTGTACAATGTATCTGGAGGCCTTATGATTTTGTCCTTTTGAACCTTGAACCCTATCCCACTTTAATCTCTAAAAAAAAGGTTGGACAAACAAGAGATTAGCTCACTCACTCACTCCTTTGATTACCATTTAAATTAATCTTGCTTACTTAGTCGTGTAATTTAAATATTTGAAGCCTTTACTCAAAGTCATTGGTATGATTTAATTAATACTGGATGGGATGTGCTGATCCTAGTGATAAAAACTTGATTGTTCTTTATTGTTTCTTGATTGGCTTTTATGGATTATTTGAATCCATGTTCAGACCCCCAGGTAACAGTTTATATATTTATTTATGCAGCACTACTATACTAAGTGTTTAATTCTCCTGATTTCTTGGTTGGGAGCTAGAAAAAGCAAAATCATTGACTAGATGGAGTTGCCTACTTAATGAAAGCACAAAAAGGTGTTTTTATGGTAAAATAATAAAGGAAACACTTCTGGTCCCCCGAAGAACCTTACGATTAAATGGCTTCAACTGAGTTATTTAAAGAATTAGTCAGTGAAAGGAATGGTATGTCACCAAAGCAATACTTCTCTGGCACTGCTCCATAGAACACAACTGGCACCTTGATGCATAAGAGTTTTTGATGTAGCATTGCTTCTACAACTTGATGACAAACACAAAGAGCAAAAGAAATTCATGAAATGGTAAAAATGAAAGGAGCGCACATTCTGTCCAACAGAAGCCAAACTCAGGAAGGTCAGGTGAATGAAAACTTTTGTAAATCATCACTTTTATCCCTTTAGAAGCAGAATGATAGAAAGAGTCTCCCTACGTTTTCTGTATTTTACGTAAAGTGTTTGTAGGTCAGTTTCTAGGATCATAGACAAGCAGACGTGTAAGAGCTTTAAGGTGATTTAGAGTATTAAAAACTAGCAACTAAACTTTGAAATTCTCAAACTTCCAGCTGTTTAGCGCAAGTTTTGAGTGTTGTCAGGATCAGTGCTGCTGTGTTCTGTAAAAGGTTGTACGGGATGTTTTTTTTCCTCCAGTAAGAAGACCATCACAGTGATCAACTCTGCTTGTAAACAAACACTGCTCCTTCTTCTCCACCTACACTCAGTCAGTCACTGTAAACTCCTAAACTGTCAGTCACATTCAGTTGAACTTGATGGAAGTAATGACAGCCACTACTACAGGTTCCTCACCAGAAAACCCAGACTACTAAAGGTTCCTTACCAGAGAACCCAGACTACTAAACGTTCCTTACCAGAGAACCTGTGACCCATTGTTTGAGATGTGTAATATGAAGAAAGTTTTTCTTTGTTTTAAATGTCTGTTCTGTTTACAGTGCATCACTGAAAAATATAATGTTTATACCTGCTTTCCCGCAAATTGGGATGTTATGGTCCCCCACGTTCAGATGTTCTTAGTCTAGGTCTTTTTCTGTTCCATGTTTTTTTTCTTTATGGTTAAACTTATACTTGGCCAGGTGCTTTGCATTTGCTAAACTCAACAATTAAACAATAGTTTAATCTTTTGTTTGTGATTAATTGGTTGATTCTGATTTTCTAGCTCTGTATTGCCCTGATATGGGATTTCTTTAGTCTTAATGTCAAGAGACAGCAGTATACAATACGGTCATATGCCACATCTGAACTCAACAACCCTTGTTCTTTTGCCTGCCAACGAACAGAGCAGCAAATTGTCCAATTACATTTAGTCCCTTTAAATGGCAGGCAATATATTTAAGAAAGGCTGTAATTCCTATGTGGCATTTTTCCCCACATATCATTTTAAAACCAATGCACTAGAGAGCCAAAATAACAGAAATTACATCACTGTCCAGCTGCTTACAGATTATATTACATCTTAGCTAGATAAAAATACACATCTATAAATTACAGATGGCACAATAGTATGTTTGTTTTTTCTAGAAAATTTTGTGATCTGATATTTTAGTTCTAGAGCTTAATATCTGGGTATGTAAGCCTTGTTCAGACTCTCAGCCCAAATCCAATTTATGGCCTAAAAAAAAAAACATCAATTTGTTACAAGCAAATAAATAAGGTTTATTTATCATCAGTCGCCCTTTTGTACTTAGGTACATTTTATTAAATTAAATTAAATGTATTTAATTGTACCATACTGAAGTCATTTTATTCGGGTTGCACTTCACAGTGTACATAGCCAGCTAATCCCATCCCCAAGTGGAAAAGATGATTGCTTACAGTAAAGTATGTATGTTAAATAAGAAATAAGTAAAATACTTTCCAATACCTACTGAATGTTCTTGTGTCAACATTAGGTTATGTTGTGGCTACTGGTTGTACATTGTGAGTTCTCATGTGGCTAACCTTACCCTATGTTTTCTTATCTCTCTTATCTCTTATCTTTAATAGAAAATCTTCCTTTTTTATTTTTTTCCCTACTTTACCAGGTAAGTCTATTGAGCTCAAATAATCTCTGGACAGGTTAGCAGGAATGCAGACTCACAACACAATAAAATACAACATATGTAACATAAAACACGACATGACATGTAAAAAAACTAATTTATCTCAAAGGCCTCTTAAGAAAAACAACCATATGTCTCAATTATTTATGATGCACTTAAATCTCTCAGTAGATATAAATGTATTTAGTTTTAGATCAACTCCAAGGTGCTTAATAACAAAACACAGTTTTCCTCAGCCCCGTCAAAACCTGGTACATTTGAAAGCAAGAGTGGTCAATAATGTCTACCTCACCAAATCATAATGAATGCAAAAGTGAATAAAAGACTTTTCATTTGAGGTAAAACATATGGATGAATTATACACATAATCATGTGTTGTGTCAAGGGTTGTGAATGGAGTAGACTATATGTCTATACATCCCTGTCATCAATCACAGAAAGTAAAGTGGTTTCCACAAACTTCAAATGTAAATCGTTATTTATATCCAGAATAAAAATAAAAAAAACTATTTAGTTCAGGTTCCTTAATGAGTGCATTAATTAAAAGCCTACCCTCTATCCACATACATTGTATGCAACATTTACCATCGGACATCAGAAACTATCAACCACCTGTGGTTGAGCTACAGATGAATTTCTTATTCTGAGTGTTCTAGTCCATTCTTAAACTAAGCACAATTTAAAGTTTTATAAGATCACAGCCTCTTTAGCATACATAATAATTAGCTAATTGCAACTAAATTTTTACAGTATATATACATGGGGGTGGAGGTGTTCCAACTAAAGGTTAATCAATTCTAGAGCTTAACAGCTGCTAACTGAAGACAGTTGTTACTCAGTGCTCTCTTCCCATAGCTGTAATGTGAAGTACAACTCTCTGGGGCCGAAGTCCAACCTGGATAAACATTCTTTGACATGTAAATTTTGGGTTCTCATGTCAGCAGATCAGCTCTGCTGTGTGAAACACTTGGAGACAGCTTTCTGAATTATGCATTGCCTTGTATGATTAGCGTCCCCAGCTGCTCAACCGCTAATTGAAAAAATTCCCGCTTTTGTTTTGCGAGAGCAAAATTGATTGATTTGTTTGTTTTTTGGCCTTATTAGAATATGGCTGACTTCCAAGTTCACAGACCAAAGTATGTTTTAGAGCTGAACAGTGATGCAGAAGTTAGTATTTCATTTATGGCCTATTTTACGGCTTAGTGATGAAAGCCTGGGTTTCAAAATAAATTAGAATGTCAATAGCGCAAAGGGGAAATTTAAGTGACAGCATTTACTTTGCACACAGTTACAGAGGACAGAGACTCAAAATGACAGCTGAAATGCTTTCTCTCTTTCGGCAGCTGTGATCGTAGCATACCAAACAAATACTGGAGAAACTGCGTCTCCTGGAGAAAAGTGATGTTAATACTGATCTTGATTACCGGTGAAGGTGCTACATACGCAATGCTTTCTCCCCATATTTAAAAAGCTAATTGAAATGACCCATATTCATTTTCAGCCAATTACGAGGACTGTTTACTTCAGTAATAAAATGATGAGCACAGAAGGCCGAGCTGGATTTTAATTGTCTTTGAATGAAGGTGAATGCAGATTAATTGTTTCATTTGTTCTCACAGATCAGTCAAAAGGTCAGTTTCTTCACACTGTGTGATCTGGTCATGCTCCACCAGGTCTGACCATAGAGAACACACTGCAATAGAATATCAATGCAATTTGTTTTGGT
Organism: Prochilodus magdalenae; assembly: GCA_024036415.1. Classification (NCBI taxonomy): domain Eukaryota; kingdom Metazoa; phylum Chordata; class Actinopteri; order Characiformes; family Prochilodontidae; genus Prochilodus; species Prochilodus magdalenae. The sequence goes on from JAMWET010006178.1 coordinate 48,777, forward strand.
TTGTTTACCATGCGATAATTGTATATATGTAACTCCAAGAATCAAGTGCAGGTCAACACCCAAGTCCAGGTCCAAGTCAAGACCAAGACCAGATTAAGATTGTATTGTATAGCATACTGTATACATTTAACCTAACATCATTTTAAACACGACATTGATTATTTTCAAAACTGTGTGAGCTTGACTGACCTTCCTGCAGCCCAGGAATATCATGAGGGGGAGAATCAGATGACAAGCATGGACTGTTGACGTTTTGTACGTAGTATGGACATAAATTCCATTCGTAAAACTGCAGCAGTCAGTGTCATCATTTCCTGGGGATACTGCACCAAACCCTAAACTTCGAAATTTCTGAATTTCTGCATTTGATTTGAATGAAATAAAGGTTAAAGGGAATTAACTGGAAATGGGGTTTGTAACTAAAAGGATTGTTTCAGCATGGACTGCTTATTTAGGGAGACCCAGCCAATCAGAACAAAGCTTGTTTACATATATCAGTAGCCTGTTTTGTTTGTGGCATGAAGTGAGGTTGGAAGAAAATGTGTTAGATTTTGTTCAGTCTGATTTTGTTACATAAACCCACATGAAAAAACACAAAACAGAAGAAACATTTTGAACACGGACCCCTACAAACGTTCTTCAGTTATTAAGTAACTGTTCAGTAGCTGATATATCTTTTATACCACAAACAAATCAAACTATAGTGAGAGCCCATATACACAGTCTTGCAGTATATGTGGGGTTTTAATTAGAAGGAATGGAAACCAGCACTAGCATTTGGGTGAACGTTGCAGTATTACATTACAAATTCAGTCCTCTGCACATTATACAGTGCAGTCAAGGTGCTTTTGTTTGACAGTGTGGACTGCGCTGCATTAAGCCTGCACTGGCCTCACCTTTCCCCCAAACTGTTTTGATTTATTATATTTAAGACATATATTACCTTGGAAAGTTTGACATTTGTTTTTGCTGGAAATAGCACATTTATGGAGCTCTTTCCATACTCAGCGCCCACTCAATAAACTACAAGTTTGTTAATGAAGCCTTTTTTTATTTTATTATGGACTTACGTGGCCTTTAAGACATTTAATAATAAAGTGTTTTAGAGAGCCAGCCTTTCCATCACTAACAACCTTAGCATTTCTCAATAAAAGAAACCTGTTTGGGCAGTAAAAGTGCACTACGCCAGAGGACACTTACAAAGTCAAAAAAACAAAACTGTATCACACTTCACAACTCCAGTTATTAACAACAATAAAAAAAAAACTCATAACAAATTCACAACCTCAAAGGATTTAACTTTAAACACGTGCATGTGCTCCGGATGTGACTTCTAAAACAATTATCTGCCTATAGATCTCTGAGCATTATTAGTGAACAGTACTGATTATCTGATTTAAATATTTCCACATGCAACCCCCTGGCAACCTCATGGGGCACCATAAGAACCATTTAGCAAAATCCTAGCAACCACTTGGGATAGCATGGTAATCACATTTAACCATGCTAGTATCTACCAGGGATATTGTAGCAACAACTGAGCAACACCCTAGCAACCATCTGGGATACTATATCAACGACCAAGCAACACCCTAGCAACAACCTGGTATAAAATAGCAGCAACTGTGCAAAACCCTAGCAACCATCTGGGATACCATTCAACAACCAAGCACCAACAGAGCAACAACCTGGGATACCATGGCAAAAACCAAACGACTTCCAAAAAACAACCTGGGTTACCATAGCAACTAACAAGTAATACCCTAGAAACCATCTGGGATACCATAGCAACACCTCCCAATCATTCCCGCTCTATGTCTCACGAGTACTAGCACAGCTGTCATCAATCACCCGTCAGCATTTAAGCCCCACACACACAGTTCCTCATTGCGAAGTTTTGCCAAACCTTGTTTGCAACTCTGAGTGTTTCTTTTGTTTATCTCGACTCTGGCTTTTGACTCCCTTCGTTTTTAACTACCGCTTTCTGTTTTATCCCTGTCGGCTTTCTCGTTTTTAGCTACTCTCTGTCTATCTACCTCCTTTTTTGTTCCTCTGACCAATCTCTTGCCTACTCCTACTTTGGTTTTCTCACTGCTTGACTACCCTGGTATTGACCTTAGCCTGTCCCTTGACTCTGATTTTGCCTTCTCCCTCCATGTCTGTTTGTGTTTTGTTGCTGTGTTCAATAACTCAATTGTTTAATAAAGCCCATCTGACTTTTAGCTCTGCACGCGTCTGTCCTAGTTCTTTGCTACTGCCAAAAAGAATATTTAAAAAAACTTTTAATTTCAATGTCAGAGCAGAAAATAGAACTATTTACCACAAAAAAAAAAACGCAAAAACATGAGGGCAAGGTCAACATCAATCACAGATTTCACACTACGGGTGCCCCCCCACCCATGAACCCCAAAACAACTGAAAAATACATACACATAAACTAACGACAAAAACAACAACATTAAATCCATCCCATGATCCTCCTGATGTTTGCACAGTAGGTGACATTGTAACACAAACACATTTGATATGATAATGATACTACTTATCTTGCTTGTTTGAAGCATGAAGGATGAAATATACATACTTTGCTATTGTGCTGTATCATCGGTCTGTTTATCATGAGCACTCATGAAAACTGAGAGGATGGCAAGACTTCTATTTCGTGTGGGAGTTTTTGTGATTGAAGTGTCTGTTCTGATAAGGGCCCACTTCAGAGGAATGCTGATGTTCTCCACTGCATTCAACATTCAGTACGAGGCCTGTCGTCAGCCCTTCCACAAGACACTCGGAGCTGTCACATCATAAGCTGTCAGGATCGTGCCACCATAGAAATCTATTACCCCACTCAGCCATGCAACACACTAATGGAAATGGCCGCATTCCCAGGAACACAGAGCAGTTCCACTCTCAGAGCTGAGTATCTGTTTGTCTCAAAGTAATGGAGGAAAGGTCACTCTGACCGTAACTACAGACTGTAAGGCATTCAACCGTCCAGCATTCTGCCCGGATTGTTAATTTTTGTGTTAATTCTGTTTGAGAATGATACGAGTCCAGAGGGGGAGCTTGTTCTCCAGCAGTCTAAAGCTGTACATTATGATAGACTACAAAATATAGCCCATTAAAGCAATAACCATGACTTACTTTTATCTGAAATAAAGTTGGGCATCAGCATTAACGTTAGTGGGAGCTTTGCTTAATTGCAAACATTTAATGAAACACTGCATATAAAATGCCTGAACAGATTTCACAGTAAAAACTGCACACATACCCACTGTGAACACATTTCCCATTCCCTGTAAATGAGCAATTGCTAAATAAGAGAATTCCATTTATAGTAAATCTTTTTTTCATGAAATTCACTGTAGGTTTAGCAGTAGCAAGTAAACAAGAAAAGCTAAAACAATGTACTGTATGAAGTAAAATGATGTCTATACTAATACAGTATTGATCAAAAGTCAGACACAACCCAGTTTTTGGTTTAAAAAATGATTAAAAGCTACAGAGAACCCATAAAACCCACCTGGAAGACCACCAACACTGCCCCATCAGATAAACAACATTTAAAGCATTCATCATGGAAAGAGGGGAGAATCAAGCTCCACTCTTTCTTAAGATATGAAATCATCTACATTCATTTCATTTGTCCATCCTTTCACTGTGAGAATACATTTTAATGCTATGTGTCTGAAAGGATGTATAGCTGTTTAAAAAGTTCGCACTGAGAAAAGGAAAAATACAAAAGAGAGAAGCAGCTGGTATTCTTGGATCAATGAAGTGACCACCCCAGAGTCAATGTGTTTGGGGGTGCTTGGATGGTAAGAAGCAGGAAACGCTAAACCAGCTTCTAAGACTGAACGTTGAAGCTGTGATTAAGCTATTAAATATAACATTACATTATAAAATACCTTACCTTAATTGTCAGTTTTTGCACAGTACTGTAAGTAAGGGACACATTTTAAGTATGCTGGAAATCCTTTAAATGCAAAAACTGCATCACGTCTGCATTGCATTATCACATTGGCATTACCAGACTCCTGAAAATTCCATGTTCATAAGATCACAGCATGACATGCAGTTGGTGTTTGCTTTGGGAATGTCTTAAGTTCAGTTTCATATTCAACAAGTGAAATGCATGCTCAGTTGGGATTTAATCTAAAGACTGATAAAACCAATCTAGAACATTCAAGTGTTATTCTTCAATCTGAAATTACACATTTGCTTAAACGTGAACGGACAAAATGTTTATGTACTAATTACCAGTTACATCATCCATGCATGTCCAAGCCATGACACTACCTCCACCATGCTTCACAGATAATGAAGTGTGTTAGGATTATTTGCAGTTTCCTTATTTCTATGCACTCTTTCCCTCAAAAACAAGCTCAAAAACAAAAAATATTTAAAACAAACATTAGAACATAATGTGCATTTTAAATTTCCATATACATTTGCAATTATATCTCTGTCTTACATATAGTTGTCATTAGTTGTCAGGTTGTCAAGATTTTTAGGTGGCCTATTTAGATTGTTACATATTTAAACTACCCTGGAGTATAAGTGGTGTGTATGATGATGAGTTATTAAAGCTGTTTAGCTCCAGTTGCATCATTTGCTGAGGAGGTCTTATACCACCTGGTATGGTAATCTGAACCATTGTAGACAAATGTATGAAAGAGTTGACCTTAGCATTACACTATAAAGGTCACATTGGGTCATCTATATGATGCAGTACCGTGGCTGCTTTTCAATAAACGTATATAAAAACAATAGTCCTTATTTTTAGATCTGGCATTTGAGGAAGCAAAAGACTAACAGTGAGTTGATCAGTGTTAAAATTGACTTTCTATATTTTATTATTCAAAATTTTATTTAATTAAATTACACAATCAACATATATGGTTGGATGGTTGCACCACATTGCACAGGTTGCACTTACATTTTTAGACGTTTGCAAGCATAAATAAATGTTTAACAGGAAATAGGTGATGTTAAATACTTTAGTATTTAGTATTAAATACATAGGTATTTATTCAATTGTTTTGGGGGAAAATAATGACTTGGAATGTCTTGTCAATGCCCTAATACCTCAACTATGACAAGTTTAACAATTTTCTATATAAATAGTAGATAGATGCACTTTTATGCACATATATACACAATGGTGCTCAATAATTTAATTTGCATTAAAGTGTTAAAGAATAAAAGAAGCATACTATTAATTGATATAATCACAGGAGTGCTGTCCATGGTCCTGAAATAATTTATGAACCTTAGCACTTTCCTTAAACAGTTAATGAATTTAGTTTGGGCAGATACTAAGCAGGCAATATTTACATTGCAGGCGGAAACTACAAATGCAAATAAGCAGAGTTTATCTCACATGCAGCATCTTCTCGCCTCAATGTGTGCTATAACGTTACCATGTGGAATGGTTGCCCTGCAGTTTTGCTCCCAGACTCTGAGCCAAATTCTTATACAGTACTTATCCCTCCCTGAAACTATAAAATATCCAGCTGATTCTAGAAAGGGAAACAAAAAGAATTTAGCACTGGAAATAATTTTACACACATCAAAAATGCAATGAATTAATCAACAAATCCCGCATATTTAATATGTTTGGACAAAATATAACTTAATCATTAGCATAATGCTCTGCTTAATATCTAATATAATATACTGTGTATAATAATTTTTCATGATCATTATGTGCTTTTATTCATAACACCACGTTACATTACTGAACCATTAATGAGTTGAACCAACTACTTTTCAAGGTGACCAAGACCAAGGAGATATTGGTGGACTTCAGGAGGAAAAAGACCAGAATTTTGTTAAAACAACTTTACATGTCAGTCAAGACACTATAGGGTCAGAATTTGCTGGTACAGTTATAGAAAGCTAAATTGCAGTTAAGGTTAAAGAAAGTTAGACTGAGGTAAAACTTTAAATGCTCAAATTGGTTAAAGAGTTAAAGAAAGTTAAATTGCAGTTACAGTTAAAGAAAGTTAGATTGCAGTTATAGTTAAAGAAGGTTAAACTGCAGTTACAGTTAAAGAAAGTTAGATTACAGTTACAGTTAAAGAAAATTAGATTGCAGTTACAGTTAAAGAAAGTTAAACTGCAGTTACAGTTAAAGAAAGTTAGATTTCAGTTACAGTTAAAGAAAGTTAAATTGCGGTTACACTTAAAGAAAGTTAAATTGCAGTTACAGTTAAAGAAAGTTAAATTGCATTTACAGTTAAAAAAAAGTTAGATTTCAGTTACAGTTAAAGAAAGTTAAATTGCGGTTACAGTTAAAGAAAGTTAGATTGCAGTTACAGTTAAAGAAAGTTAGATTGCAGTTACAGTTAAAGAAAGTTAAATTGCAGTTACAGTTAAAGAAAGTTAAATTGCAGTTACAGTTAAAGAAAGTTAGACTGCAGTTACAGTTAAAGAAAGTTAGATTGCAGTTACAGTTAAAGAAAGTTAAATTGCAGTTACAGTTAAGGAAAGTTAAATTGCAGTTACAGTTAAAGAAAGTTAAATTGCAGTTACAGTTAAAGAAAGTAAAATTGCAGTTACAGTTAAAGAAAGTAAAATTGCAGTTACAGTTAAAGAAAGTTAGATTGCAGTTACAGTTAAAGAAAGTTAAATTGCAGTTACAGTTAAAGAAAAACATTTTCAGAAATGTTCCGACAACTCTTTTGTGGTCGGGTGCATCAAGAATGGCCAGGTAGGAGAATACAGAGACCATGTGAACAACTTTTTTTGAGTGGGGTGTGAGAACCATCTGCTTCTCAGTGTGACTAAGACTAAAGAGATGTTGGTGGACTTTAGAAGGAAAAGGACAACAGTCAGACCCTCTATGATCATGGCTCAGAATATCACACTAGGAGACATCCACAAATACCAGGGTGTCCTGTTGGACAACAATCTGGAGTGGAGGACCAACAAAGAGGCTGTATATAAGAAGGGGGTGAGTAGACATTTCAGAGCAGAAAGCCTGGAGTTCTCTAATGTGTTAGCAATCTTCTACCAGTCTATTGTTTCGGTCTGCGGTCTGTTGTTGGGGAAGCAGCACCAAAGGGAAGGTTGCCAAAAAGCTTAACAACTTGATCAGGAAGGCCGGCTCAATTCTGGACAGCTTTCTGGATAGGTCTGAGCTGGTGGTTGAAAGAAGGTCACTAAATAAACTCACTGCTATTCTTGACAAAACATCACAACTTCTCCATGACCTAATGCTCAGAGAGGGGAGCACAAAGAGGAAAGATCAGTTGTACCAACAGTGGTTACACTGTATAACACCTCTTTACTGAGCACCAGCTGGAGATTACTACACTGCCACTTTGTCTATGCATCAGCACGTATTGCACATCTGCACATCACATATCTATTACATATATATTAATATATGTTAATTGCCTTACTGTTTACAGTGTATACTGAATCAGTTTGTGTGAGTAATATAGGTAAATTAAATATTGTGCTTGGGTATCATTAGATGATTAGACTATTAGATTACTTAGATGATAGGCTATCTATCTATCTATCTATCTATCTATCTATCTATCTATCTATCTATCTATCTATCTATCTATCTATCTATCTATCTATCTATCTATCAATCTGGGATTTTTTTAGAACTACAATTCAGTGAGATATAAATAAATTGTGTTCTACAGCGCATTGTAGAGAAAACAGCCAGTAAGCCTACATATCTTTTACACAACCTAAACATGTTTCTTACATACAGGTGCTGGTCATAATAATTACAATATCATCAAGTTCAGTAATTCCATTTAAAAAGTGAAACTTGTATATTATATTCATTCATTACACACAGATTGATTAATTTTGATGATTATAACTGACAACTAATGAAAATCCCAAATTTTCAGTATCTCAGAAAATTAGAATATCACTTAAGACCATTACAAAAAAGGATTTTTAGAAATGTTGGCCAATTGAAAAGTATGAACATGAATAGTATGATCATGTACAGCACTCAGTACTTAGTTGGGGCTCCTTTTGCCTGGATTACTGCAGAAATGCGGCATGGCATGGAGTTGATCAGAGTTGATCAGGCAGTGGCACTGCGCAGGTTGCTCTGATAGTGGCCTTCAGCTCTTCTGCATTGTTGGGTCTGGCGTATCGCATCTTCCTCTTCACAATACCCCATAGATTTTCTATACCCCATAGATTTTCTATGGGGTTACGGTCAGACGAGTTTGCTGGCCAATTAAGAACAGGGATACCATGGTCCTTAAACCAGGTACTGGTAGCTTTGGCACTGTGTGCAGGTGCCAAGTCCTATTGGAAAATGAAATCTGCATCTCCATAAAGCTGGTCAGCAGCAGGAAGCATGAAGTGCTCTAAAACTTCCTGGTAGACGGCTGCGTTGACCTTGGACCTCAGAAAACACAGTGGACCAACACCAGCAGATGACATGGCACCCCAAACCATCACTGACTGTGGAAACGTTACACTGGACCTCAAGCAACGTGCATCCTGTGCCTCTCCTCTCTTCCTCCAGACTCTGGGACCTTGATTTCCAAAGGAAATGTAAAATTTACTTTCATCAGAGAACAGAACTTTGGACCACTCAGCAGCAGTCCAGTCCTTTTTGTCTTTAGCCCAAGCGAGACGCTTCTGACGCTTGCATATGTCTGTGTGTGGTGGTTTTCGAAGCACTGACTCCAGCTGCAGTCCACTCTTTGTGAATCTCCCCCACATTTTTGAATGGGTTTGGTTCCACACTCCTCTCCAGGGTGCGGTTATGCCTATTACTTATACACTTTTTCTACCACATCTTTTCCCTCCCTTCGCCTCTCTATTAATGTGTTTGGACACAGAGCTCTGCAAACAGCCAGCCTCTTTAGCAATGACCTTTTGTGTCTTGCCCTCCTTGTGCAAGGTGTCAATGGTCGTCTTTTGGACAACTGTCAAGTCAGCAGTCTTCCCCATGATTGTGTAGCCTACAGAACTAGACTGAGAGACCATTTAAAGGCCTTTGCAGGTGTTTTAAGTTGATTAGCTGATTTGAGTGTGGCACCAGGTGTCTTCAATATTGAACCTTTTCATAATATTCAAATTTAAAACCCAAAATACTGAATTTTGGGTTTTCATTAGTTGTCAGTTATAACTTTGAATGGAATTACTGAAATAAATCAACTTTTTCATGATATAGTTGAATGCCAAATGTGGCCACCACTAGATTTCCTACTTTATTGGCTGAATGTGACATACTGTAAAAAACTGTAAAACATTAAATGTAATTGGTGCAAAACATTAGACTTTATTCCAATTTGTTAACAGAAATGTAATTTAATTAAATATAAATGTCTTTAACATATGTTAACATATTATCACGGAGAAAATAACCACAGGTGTTAAAGCCTTTGCATATTACTGCTGTTGGAAGAAAACTTTGTATCTAAAAGAACAGTAACATGTACAGACATTAAAAATATATTTTAAATTAAAATAAAATTATATATCTGGAAAAAAAACTGAGTTATGTTTTTGGCCTTAACACTACTGTAAACGAATGTCTCAGTCATGGCCATTTCATGTAGTAATTTTTTGAGGGGTTAAAGTTTTCAGATGCCTGGTGACTATAACCACTATCATGTGTTATGACATTGTATTTAATGGAGAATTACATATAACACACTATTTTTTAATGATGGAATTTTGCTAAATTATACTTTGTAATTATATTCTGCGCACATAACAGCAACTATAAAATATATAGTTACATGAATAAATATAGATAGATAAACACTATAAACTCCTAGTACAGTAGAATTTGAGGGTTATAAATCTTAGACAGAAAAACTTCTCCCACATAAAGCAATTTTCTCAGCTCCCTAAAATAAATGTGTTGTTGTTTTTCCCACCCTTTTTTGTGACGAGGTGACATCATCTCATTACACAATCACTACTGCCCAACCTGGCAAGCTTAAAGACACAGAGGGTGAATATAAGTGTCCATTATTTTTTGCTCTTTTGGAAATTTGAAACATCTAAATCTATTTTAGTAGAACCCAAAAATTGAAGATGAGCATAATAGTTCCCCATTAATACTTCTTTGAAACCTACATTAAATAAAGACAGCAATTTTACTAACATTTTTAAGACTTGACTTTGGGAGAATAGACTTCCAGTGCAGCACAAATCAATTAGTCATTTATTATACTGTCCCACCATTAACCTAACAAGACACGCGTAATTATTGGGGTGCAATTCATTTTATCTTAATCAGCACTAGACAGGCCATGGCTGCTTTTGGAAGCCAACTCAGGAACCGTAATCCAGAAGGAGCCATTGATAATTAGCTGGTGTAGAATAGTGCTGTTTTTTTGCTGACTAATGTGTCCCATTTACATTAGGAGCTCTCGTGCTCGCCAAACCCATTTAGCAGGTCAGCTAAGCAGCTAATGGCTCGAAAACATGGAAACAAATGAACCTTCTGTGGAATCAAACTGGACAAACCTAAATGTGGCCAGCACACCACAAGGTAAGATGATTCAAGCAATGTGAGATGGGTGAAAATCTAAACAGACTTACTCTAGTGACGTATGGGTTTGTGGATTTATTCAAACATGCTTTTTTTAAGGCTTTAATACTTGTGAACCAAATTGCCGTTAACCACATTTGTGGAGGGGGCTGTTGTTTGTCTCTCATTGCAATGGCTGGGCCTGCAGTGAGCAATTTACCACAACACTGACTTTCCTCACCAAGCTGCAGAGGAAGCTGGCACGGCACACACAGAGAGAAGTTAACTGAACGTAATTTGTTGTCTGTTTTAAATAAAACTGGCTCTGAGAAAAAGTCCTTCGGCAGAGTTATCTAAGGCTGCTATTACATAGTGGAACTTTAGGTGCTTAAATCTCATGTGAAACTAAACCATTCATGTGCATTGTGGAGCATAAAGCCTCCTGTAATTTGCTTGCAAGTGTTTCACACATCTCAACTTTGTACATTAGGTCACATCACTCTAATGATGAATCATTTTCTACATCTCAAAATCTTTACCAAGAGAAACCATTTTAGTAGGTAACAAAAGTTGTTCATGAAGAGCAAGCTGACCAAAAACACTAGCAAAAATGGCTTCTGTCTGCAGAGCTGTTACAAGCAACAACACTAACACTTAAATCAGGTTTAACAGTTGCACAAAATCTTAACCTGCCATGTAACTGCAACAAGCTATTCTTGGGTAGAAGGGTGTATGGAGGAGAAAGTTCTTATATCTGCTGCCTCAATAGTGGCTAATCCTTCAGTTCATTTAAAAAGTTTTATAATATCTAACATATGTGTGATTTTCTGTTTCTACCTTTTTCACAAAATATAATTTACACTAGGACAATACAGGCCCCCCACTTCAGTCTCCTTTATTCTGCTTTCTCACTTCCTGCCCACCATGTGGCTATTTTATGTAATCAGAATCGTGTTACTGCAAACGATTTATTACAGTGGCCATGATGAATAAAGCTGTCATTTAAACCAAGTGCTTTCAAATAGACATACTAACAGTGAAGAGGGTCTCTTGTCCAGTTGAGAAGAGGTGATGGACATTATGCAAAATTCATAAGCATTTTTTATAAACATTAGCCAAAAAAGAAACTGGTTGAATAATGTTGCCCATTTGCTGCTAACTGCATTTGGTACTTCTCTTTGTCCGAAGTCTATCGTCTTCAACATCACCTCACACTAAGAGAGTGTTTGCTGTTTTAGAAAAGATTTGTTTTAGGATATGATTATTTTTTCCGCTCCAAAGCATTTCATGTGTTATCTCTGCTTACTGTAGCTTTGTACTTCTATGTTAACCTGAAGTTAGCGAAAAAGCCAAATGTGATGTATCTGAAAATGCCACTCTCAGGTTTTCAGAAGGATTGTATGAATTACTGACTAACCAAGGCTAGTATGAAAAAGTTGATTTTCGCCTGATCTCTAAACTGATCTCTGACTCTTGCCATGTAATCAAGACCACATGTTTTGGATTATGATGTCTCTGTGGAGGCTTTGAAGGTAAGGACCCACAGATTTGCTAGTGCTTGTTGCTTGTGTTGCAAACGAGATGATTGTAACTGCTGTGAAAAACAGATCCTAAAGTGGTTTGAAAGTGGTTTCAAGTTTTCTAACAGTATGCTGCCGAGTGACTTGACGCATCAAAATCATATATAAAGAAAGTGAAGTGGATTCAATGAAGATTGAAGACAGTACACAGTGCACAGTGGTCTATTAAATGTTCAATACTTTAAAACCATTACATTTAGTTCACAATCCATTAAGATTGCAATATACATTTAAAAGACATAGAACTGTCTCTTGCATATTTTAAGGAAGTGGATCAAGGAGATATTAATTGAATTGGCTTTTAAAATAAGCATAGTAAAAAATAATGTTGAAAAAATAGAAATATCCCAAACTAGTCAAATAAAGGGAATGCATTGTGTTTCTCACAATGTGTTTTTATTGGGCTACACAAGCCAAATAAATCTGTTTAATAAAAGAATAATTCCCACATTACAAAACTATTTTGAGCTAGGGGAACTTTTACGATGATTTCTTATCGTTTCTTGTTCAAAGATATTACTGACTCATGGCCCCACCTATTTGCATACTGGGTGTGCTTTTTTCCTCATTTTTACTCATATATCTGCGTTGTCTTTCCTCTTTTATTATATATAATTAGATATTAGATATTAGATATTTTATCTCAGGGATGCATAATTATACATTAGCTAATTGGCTAGCTTTTTTCCTGTTGGTGTGGCCACATTCTCTAGTACCGAATGTGGTTCCAAACTGATTGTATGTAGTAAGTAAAATTGTCTTATTTTGAAAGACAACCATTTAACTATTTGATGGAAATACTTTTAGTAGCTTTCATAATTCAAAAGTTCAGGTATACAATGATCTGTTTTTTTGTTTTAGTAAACTTAAAAATAGCACTATTTAAGTACAGATTTTCGTCCTACTACACTCATTTCTTCACTATTTTAAAGATTAATACATCTAATTGCACCAAGTCAAAAATGTATGTAAGCCGGGACCCTCGGCTCTCATTTAGACTAAGAAAATTAACTTTTCATAACTTGTGCAGATAATAGCAATGCCAATGAGATGGCACAGATACTAAGTACTGCAAGAGTCACTCTCACCTACCTCCCCTCTCTCCACATGCCACTAAATTAAATGTAATGAGATTTTAAGAGAAATGTGTCCTATTATAAAAAAGTGTCTGTAGCTTTTATTGAAGTAGCTTCGAATGCTTCATAGCCACACCAGTATGCGTATCTTTAAATAAGGTCTCTAAATAAGATCTAATCCAACCTTGAGGTCCATGATTTGCAATGGGGTTTTGCCCAAAACGCTTTGTTTTCAGTGGATACAGCAGATGTGCTGACTAGACACAAAGAAGCAAATGTTAAAAACCATGTGAGAAAACAGCATCCTTGTTGAAGTTGCCCACAGTGGAGAAGGGCTTCCGCAGTTTTTAGCACTGTGGGTTTACTCACCTGCATCATAAGATAAGAAAAAATAAGATAGCCTTTTGTTATCCCGCATGGAGAAATTTGTAAACATATATAAAAGTTATGCAAAATGCTAAAAATACAATACATTACAAACAAATCAAATGAATAAATAAATCTTTATTGATAGGGAAAGATAAAATACAATAAGAAGCTATACAAATTCACATGTGTAATTGCACATATATATATTGCACAGTTGCTAAAAGGGATGGATGCATGCATTTTACAGTAGGGATGGATGCATGCATTTTACAGTAGCAGGGTACAGCGTGTCTCAAACATAGGGAAACACCGATATAAAATAAAAACGGTTTTGTAGGCGGTGATCCAGATGTACACACAAGCTACAGGAAAAGAAAGAAAACTCTTAGGCCAAAACTCTTCACCGACATGGTGGCCATCTTGAATGGCGCCATCCTGGACATTGTTTGTGTACTGTGTATAAAAACATTTTTACAGGTTTTAATTTTAATTTTAATTTTGTTTATTTATTTATTTATTTATTTATTTTTATAGTGCTTGTGCAATGTAACTTTTTTCAGGAAATTATGATGTCCAAGTGTTCTGTAATTAACGTGACAATGTGACTCTCTAGAAAGCACTTGAACTTTGGGATGTATCAATAGATAACTACATTATACAGTTATTACTCTTATAATGCTTTCAGTGCCTAATGGCCTACACCTACAGCTATAGCCTTAGGCAAACCTAAAGCCTACACTAATTTCAGTGACACTATCTTTGAAGCCTGTACAAGTTGGTAACAATGCTTTGCAAGCATATTTATAAACTGTAATATGCCAATAATGATAGAAAACAGCTAAACATTTAGAATACCATCACCAAGTGTTTCAAGTAAACTGACAAATATTTCAGGATTTCATAAAATTAAAAAAAAAAAAAGTATGCTATACTATAAACTTGATTCTTGTAATGTAAGGTGTAAACATTTTGCAAACATATTACATAAGCAGAAATACATTATGGTGTAAATGGTATAAAACCTTGATTTCCCAGTTTCAAATTTTTCCCCAAAACAAAGCCAAAAGCCTTAAATTTTTCAAACACAGTTTTTGTTCATTTGTTTGTTGAAACATGGACATTTGAAGATGTCCAAGTGATGTTTTTTAGATTTTACAGTCAATTATATCATAATTAGTCTAACTCAGTTACCATACGTTTCTAGAAACTTCTAGAAAAGCAAATATGCACACAAAAAAGTTATCAAAATCATTCTCAGTGTGAATGTGTGGCTCATAATTGCTATAGAGCCTGTGGAGGGTTTTTAAACTTTTACAGGTTTCGCCACACCCATATCACAAAAGTGTGTGTTTATAGAACCGCAAGGTGACCAAGCCTCCATTAAACATCACTGGCTCTGCTGTGGAAATCGTCAGGAACACCAAGTTCCTCCATGTCCATATCACAGAGAACCTGGTCCCTTAACAGCAACTCCATAACCAAGGAGAGCCCAGCAGCACCATTACTTCCTGCAGAGACTGAAGAGTACTTATCCCCATCCTCAGGGAAACTGTAGAGAGCATCCTGAGCAGCTGCATCATTGCCTGGTCTCCGATCATCAGGGTCTCTCTCACCTCCATCACGGACATCTACACCACACGCTGCTTCCGCAAAGCCACCAGCATTGTGGACGACCCCATCCATCCCTCGCACAGACTTTATTACTGCTGCCGTCTGGCAGAAGGTACCAGAGCTTCTGTGCCATCACTGCCAGACTCTACAACAGCTTTGTTCCTGAAGCGATCAGATTTTTAAACTCACAAGGACTGATCTGAGGATTGATCCGAAACACCCACTCACACACATACTCTACACTCTCTCTCACACACCCCTCTTTTGATGCTCTACTTGCGCTATCTGGAACAGCGCTGCTAACACTGTGTTTACTCTGTTTATTCTACCTCAGTAACTGCTGTGTTTATGTATGTTATCTGACTGCATAAACTCACATCATGTTAAATATCTCTGCACCTTATTCTACTACCCCATGTCCGGTTAATGAGTGTCGTGTCGGTGCTGCACTGTCCTGTCTGTTTACTGTGTCTAATGTCTGTTTAATTTATCATATTTATTGTATTGTTTTCTAGTTAAATATTTTTTGTTTACACACTTATGCGCTTTGTACTCCTTTGTTCCATGTTGCACCTTGTTCCTGAAGGAATGTAATTTCACTACACTGTGTACTTGTACATGGATGGAATGACAATAAAAGTCTCTCGACTTGAAAGGACTTTTTGTCTAATTTCAGTTTTAAACATAGCAATTCTGTCTGTGAAGCCATATAGCAAGAGTTTTGCGAAACTTTAGACTGCCAGCATATGTGATGTAAAGTGATTTTGGTAAATACAAGAGTGAAATGTAAAAAATCCTAGGCAGGCCTAGGCAGGCCTAGGCTGCGTCTATGCACAAAGCTTCAGCCTACTACAATTTCCCCAAGCAGTTACCCTTCACCACATTGGCAAATTTGCATCAGCAAAATGATTAGCTGCATAACTGCCACCTCCAGGAAGCACAATGTTTGATAAAGGCTATGTTTCACCTTCATGTCATTTTCTTTGAGTTAGCAAAAAAAAAAACTTTGAAATCAATGTTTAGAATAAAAGCTAACTCTCCAAACTTCTGCAAATTATGCAAGTCACCTCTCCAAGGACATGAACAGAGCCCGTTTAGAAGCGGAGATATTAATTAGAATATCAACAGCATGGGACCAACATGATTTGTCGGCATTGTTTGAGGTTTCTCAGCCTGCAAATTCAATCAGCAGACCCCCATCTGCTTGTTTGTGTTATAGGAATCTCTTTCATGCATATGGCACATGCGGGCACTCACTCGCACATTCAAATTACAGGGGCTTAGAATGTGACTAGCTTAGTGCTCAACTGTCAGCAAAGTCCTCCTCTTATCAGTTAAGCCTGGCTTCTCTGCTTTAGTCCAGCAAAGCCAGCCTCAGGCTACATTCAAATGCAGACTTTTGTAGTCACAGTCTTAATATAATAAACAACTACAATGGACAGACCAGCATGACTACACAGTGGAGACCTTAAACTGATTGAACACTACTTTAATTGTGAAATTACATCCTCATTTAATATTGTTGAGAACAAAGCTGTCTAGAATCTGGAGTAGGTTTCTGTGGCCAGATGACTTTAACAGAGATGTCCTTTAGTAAGTGCTTATGTATCGGAATTGCATTAAAATTTCTCCCTCAGTTTTATGCTGGTTTTTTGGTGTCATGATGCAGCATCAGGCATGGACTGGGGGTGTGGGGTTAAGGCAAAAAAGAACTTGTTAAATTATCATTTTTTAACATTTTGCTTGTTTAAAAAGTTTGTGAACTTTATCATTTTGTTGATTTCTACATATATGAAACCTAAAATATGATTAGATATTGAGAACACAGTTAAACAAATAATACAAAATAATATGTAGCTTTTCATTAATTTATTGAACAGATTTATTGAAGTGGTCCAACATTAAATGTGTTTTTTGGGAAAAGTGTGATCTTGACTTAAAATGATTAGTTTGGTAAAGGTGAGGCTCAGGAGGTTCAGTCAATTGGATGACAAACCTGTTTAAAAAACATCAACCAAAGACTGGTCTTTACCACAGTCGTCTATTAGTACATGCCATGTCAACAGTTTGGTAAGAGTTGGTGGTCTACCGGGTTGTAAGGAGTCACAATTTATTTGTGCTTTATGCATGTGGATTGTGGTGTTGTAACCACAACCACTAGATCCACATCTGAGTCAAGACCAAGACCAGGCCACATCAAAACCAAGTCAAGGCCAAGACTTATAGCAATCGAGTCCAAGTAAAGACTGAGACCAGTATTATCCAAAACACAAGGGCTTGGACTTGGACTGGACTTGGACTTGGACTTGGACTTGGACTTGGACTTGGACTTGGACTTGGACTTGGACTGGACTTGGACTGGACTTGGACAAGGCCAAGTCCAGAATAAAAAATATGAATTATGAATTGTAAAGTCATTATCACTCATTTTTCATACATGTAGTATTATATAATATATAAAATGTATATATTTAGTAAAATACCACATCAAAAAATATATATAGCCTAAAACAATATTAATTATTATTATAGAATAGTGCATTTGTTGTTGGAAGCAGTGGTAAGAGGTTCAGGACTTTATGTGCAAGTATCTTTACAGCTTTGTGCTGTTTGCCCAGGGGCCTAGACAAATGAAACTTTAAACCCACCAGTTTACACTTTTACTCTGTGGCCAAAGAGTGTTTGTATTGTGAGTTTGTATTGTGAGAGGCCGGAGTTCAGAAAGATCCAGCAATCCAGAGCTTTACTTCCTCTTTAAGTCATAATTTGTTTCAGGAGAAAAAGAAGATATTTGAGTAATTGTATAGATGAAGCAATGTTGTAGTACTGTACAATGCAATGTGTTCTTGTGTGGTTTGTGTAATTAATTAATTAAATATAATCCAATTAGTTAACCAGTTACAAACATTCTCAAGAAGTAAGGTAGTTTACATTACAATAGAGTGTGTTCAACACAGAGACAAATGGTCTTAAAAAGTTTGTTGGTACATCACTCAATACATATTACAGTAACTATGGATTTAGCCGTCGTAATTTTGTAATATTACACGGACAAATAAAATAATAAAACAGGGAATGGCACAGCAGAGCATATCCACAGATGCACATAACCATGTTCTATCAACATATTTGTAAACAATGTAATATGAAGAGCAAACAGCAGTTCTCAGTAACATTATTATTCTGTTTCTGAAACGCAAACCTTTCATAT
This sequence comes from Prochilodus magdalenae, assembly GCA_024036415.1. Lineage (NCBI taxonomy): Eukaryota > Metazoa > Chordata > Actinopteri > Characiformes > Prochilodontidae > Prochilodus > Prochilodus magdalenae. Next base: position 67,101 of record JAMWET010006178.1, read on the forward strand.
ATTAAGTCAAGACCGATTCCCAATGAAGTCAAGATCAATATTATACCGAGACCACTAGATCATGGTCTCAAGTGCTACAACACTAGTGGATTATCTTATGAGTAACATAGTGAATTTGAATCCTAGTTGGAATAACAATAGGTGGTTTTAACTGGAAAATAATTAAATAAAGGATGCTCTCTGAACTAAAATATTTTACTGCATATATTTTCTAATATAATTTTCTCTTCTTAAAGGACCTCTGTAAACTAAAGAAGTGATTGTGCTTTTTTAATTCTGGTAAAAAACCCACTTAGCTCTTATAAAAAACACTTTAGCAGCAAAATGCTTCTCCTGACATGTAGGTCACCTTGTTTTACTCCAGTTTTTCTTCGTTTTTCAGGACATTTTGTTCCTGAAAATGCACATGCACACATATACACTGACATCCCTTTACTCTCTATGTGGTCCCAGCATTGAGCCAATAAATCACTCCAAACCCCAAACGCGGTCCAAAACTCAAAGGCATTCTAAAGATGTCACAGACCAAAAAGGAACCGACTGGCAGAGCTTGTTTATGCCAAATCACTACCACAGTGATTCTGGGCCTGCAAGTGTTTGTAAATAAGTCACCTCTTTCCCATAACTCTCCGTCTTCCATCCATGCTGTGTGAAACTGCAGAAGTCATTTTTTTGCTGGCATGTCTTTATACCACTAACAACATAAATGCTAAACTTAATGACTGCACAGCAAATCACTACATTAACTTCCCTCAGAGCTGCTCTTCAGTGTACACTGTAGTTACCAAGGACTGCAACCAATTAAATTAAATTACTATAGACACTGAACAGTAATGCCCTCCTGCATTCATGCACTACACTGAGTTCTTAATAAACTGTTCTTTAGTAAGGTTATTTAGCAAACTGGACAGTTCTGTTTGGCACCATGAGGTCTATATCCACTTGTCTGACATAATAGACCTTTCTGTGTCCAAATGTTTCCAAGAATGACAGAACTTGTAAACTTTTTCACAGTGACTTTCTTCTACAGTGAGGCACCATTGAAGGTTAAAAGGGATCTACATTCTTTCACCACCAATCTGCTTTTTAAGGTTTAAGCATCTTTTGTGTTGCCTAAAGCTTATCTTTATTAGCATTCCACAATTCTGTTTTACTTGTTGTTTCAAAAGATCCAACAATCTACTCTATGATATATTCTCTATTCTAGCACATGTGATGAGAAAGAGAAGAGGAAATTGCTGCAGTTGATAAGGTGAGTCACAATTCTTTAAACAATGAAGAAAAACAAAGTTTGGTGCCAGTGAGGCCTAATGATACCTAATCTAGGTAACATTAGCATCCACTGACAAGAGCCAAACTGGCTTTTTGGAGATATCCTTGATATGGACTGTGGGTTTTACATGAAGATTCTTGTTGTAAACCAATATGTTTCGATTGTTAGCTTTTTTGGGGCTGCCCAGCAAAGGTGTAGCTAGCTAAGTCTTGATCAAACTTTGTCTGACCAACAAACCTGACAACCAAAGCACAAAGATGTGGGTTCATAGCAAGAAACATCCATACAACATAGTCTTTATCAAGGGTAAACACAAGCACCTGTGAGCGCTAAAGTTTGGTGTCAGAAGGCTCCAACGTGTCATGTCTGCGGATCTGCCTGACTCCGCTGCTCCTCAAAACTCCAGCTCCCAGAGTGCACAGCCCGGTGACGTCACACCCACACGCTCACGATCCACAACTCCTATCCACTCCACCTCTTCCATCTACTGATTACACCAGCTGTCACCTGTACTATTTAACCCAGCACACACACACACACACACACACACACCTACCTACCTACTCCTACACCTACCTTGCGAAGCTTTGCCCACATTTTACGTAGCAATCCTGAGCGTTCTCTACACTTTCTTGATCAGTTTCCAACCTGGTTTGTTCTCTTGACTTTGTCTTTCTAGCCTTACCCCTATAACTTGTCCGCCTGTCTCCGCTGTTTTCCCTGGTTCTCGACACTGCTGCTATTCTCTTTGATTCTGATTCTCGCTCTTCCCTTTAATCTTGTTCGCTTCTCTGCCTGATTTCTTGGTTTTGACCCTTGCCTGCCCTTACATTTCATGGCCTGGTCCTGCCCCCTGTTACCACTGGACCGTATTTTGTTGTTGTGTGACCGGACTATAATCTCCAATAAATACCGCTTGTCTCTTGGGTCCGCTAGCGTCGTGCCTGGTTCTTTGGTTGTGACACACTATTAAACCTAGCTAAAATGATAGCCTTCTGATAATAAACCTTGTTTTTTCAATCTTAGGAATAATTTCACCATGAATAGATATTATTTCTGTATCAAACTGCATTGCTATGTATATAACTAGTATTGAGTGACATGGGAAATTTTAGTTCTGCTTCCTCATTTGCTTACATAGGCAGCAGCAAGCTTAGCTGACAAAGCAAAAAAGAAAAAGAAGGGGAAATGCTGTCAATTAGACCTCCAAGCTTCAAAGGAACCTATTCTCTCAACTGCATTTAGCCTCTGTTTCTAATAAGAGAAGGGCAAGAAATCACTTAAGCCAGTTGCATTTTATTCCATGGCATTTCATTAGCGATGACTGCTTGCTGACTTTTTTCAAAATTCACATTCCAGACAAGGACAAGGCCAATGGCACAACCCATATGCCCAGTAGTCTCAACCCAATTACCCTAATAACACAGTAAAATCACTGCTGTTAGTGTTTACACTGGGGACTACCCACATACTGGCCACTTCATTAAATGGACCTATCAGGCTCTTTCACTACCTGGGCACTTTATTAGAAATGCATACCTTATCCTTCTTCTTACCAGCCTCTTTATTAGAAATACCTACCCTATGCTCCTAGTGACTGGACACTTTATGTGTATGTACTTTTTAACTACCGTGTGGTTCAACTGGCCACATTATGAGCTCCACCTAACTAATAGGTCCGTTATGTAGTAACAATTACACAATTTATCTACAGTCTTCTATCCCATCTCATCTCACTGGCCATTTTCTGACACAGGACCAGCATTGTCCAGATATTATTCAAGTTATGGACCATTTTTAGCACAGCACTGACACTGACATAAAACTGACATAGATAAACAGAGGGAAAATAACAAATGACACATAAATATTATACTTGTTTTCATTTATTGAGTAAAATGAACCAATCTCTTATATCTGTGCACAGTTAAAGTACATATGTCAACATTTGCTTTCAGTGTGACCCCGGTGTGCATGTAATAAACACTGCAGTCAACCTGGAATGTTGGAGGATTACATAATGTGCTCGCCACAGATATCCTGACATTTTCGTTTAGCACTCACTGGTATAAATTCATTGTTCAATTAATGATGGCCAGACTTCCACCCAAATGCAGCAAAGCCTCATTTAAATCAAATCAATCAAATCATCTGTCCACAAAAACATTTGATCAGTAGCCTTTTGGCCTGATTACTAGATCTGCAGGCAACCTGCAGGTGAGCAGCAATGTTCTTTTTGAAGTATAGTATGTTTCTTCTTGTAACTTCTTTTGGGGCAAGGCTAACCCCTAACCCCCAACTGCTCCCCAGGCGCCATGGCTAGGGCTACCTACTGCTCCGGGTAAGTGTGCTGACCCCTAGTGTGTGTTCACTAGTGAGTGTGTATGTGGGTGTTTCACTTTATGGATGGGTTAAATGTGGAATACATTTTCCCACTGTGGGACCAATAAGGGACTAAATCAGAAATCATAACCCAACCCAACCCAGATTTAGTTGCTTGGAGTGATAGAGCAACAATGTTCCACGATTAATTCATAATCTGTCTGATTGGGGATAGTGGGGTGCAAACTCTTTAGAGATTTAACCCTTCCAGCCTGAGCATCAACAACTAATGTTCTGAAGTCCGTAGAAACAGCCTTTGTTCACGCATAGGACTCTTTGTTTCTTCCACAGTCATGTGTTATAAAGATCTGACTTATCTGACTGATAGATCTCAGTTCTTTAAATACAATGCTGTTGCCACTCACATCCGTATATTGGCCAGTTGAGTGAAGACACCTAACTTAAATCCCCCTTTTAGTTAACTGATAATTCTAGAAGTCTGGTGAGTGTCTGTATACTGTAGACTGCGGAGAGGTTGAAAGCTAGCGGTGCTATGCAGACTACAGTGATTCCTATTGCTACACCTTCTCGAATAAGAGCCCTGAAAAACCCTCTCTGTGTGTCTAGCTCTAACCAAAGATATTGACTGAGCAAATTGCTGCCACTCTGTAGCACCCCTTTAAAAGAACATTTCCAGGTGTGTTGAAAGGGAAATGAGAGGGAGAAATGACGGCACACAGTGTAATCAAATGTATTATTGTTGTTGATATTATTATTTTAATTGACTTTTTTTAATTGGTTTTGTTAAGAGACAATATAAGAATTCCACAAGGTTTCTCACAAGGTTTCTCACATCAGGTATAGGAATTATCTAGTCTGTGTTGCACCTGGAGAGTGAAAGAAATTGACTACTGTTCTTACAGTAATTAAATCCATTTTCCCCTGTAATGTTATGTTTTGAAGGGTAATATTAAATCATCATAATTTTACATTTAGTGTTAAGGATACTGTCAGTTTTACTGTTTAAATTAAATAGCATTTTACAACTCAACCTCTAACTAGACGAAACCATTTATCCCTAGCTAAACTGTAGCTTTACTGTTTCTTGGTATTTTTATTTTAGCAAGACCAAACTGCTTATGGTAATAAGTGCTTTAACAGTATCCTAAGTTGATTTATTAATAATTACTAAAAAAAATTGTGAGGGGGCCTGTGTGGCATAAACTTTTTGGAGCATTACCTTAAAGTTATACAGTACTGTTATGGTATGGAGTTAAAAAGAAGATTTATTTTTAAAAATGTTTTATAATGTTCATGAAAACGTTTGAGGTGGCCCACCAGATTAAAATGACTGCAATTTGAAATAAAAATAATGAAACCTTAGAAAACGCTGCATTGTTGTGAAACACCCTATAAGAATTAATGCATTAGCATGCTTCAGCAAACATCAAGTATCGAATTTGCGATACAAATTTTAATTTGTATTGTTTACTTCAAGGCAGCATTTGTATTTTAACACATTTTCATGACTTAATTAACTCATAAAGTACAATAAACAATTAAAGATTTGACATCTAATGAACTCATTTTTTTTTTCCAGATTCTGAAATGACAGATGCAGTTTTGTAGAGATGATGGATCTAGACCATGTGATGAAGCCCACTAAAAGGCATTTACTTTGGCTTCCAGACAGTCATGTGACAATTTAAAACACTGCTAGTGGTTTCCTCTGGGTCTCACCTTATTTAAAGTGTTGCATCTTTGTTCAGGTTTTAGTGTGTATGTGTAAAAGACCAAAAATGGGTATATGTTACCTAGAACCAATACTATATCACAGAGGGTTTATTCGGTAAATGTGTGATGCAGGTAACATAAGTGACAGTTTTGGATAATGTTGGTGAGTTATGTTAAATTACCCCAAAATTTTACCATAAAAAAAAAGATTACAGCTAATAACTGGGTAAGTGTGATGTACAACACCCAAAGTAAAGTGGATAAAATGAACATAAAGAACATAGTCTGTTATTTCATATTTGGAATTGGATAATGGGGTAATTATTTAAATATTCAAATATTCAGAGAGAGAATATGACACATATTGAGCACCAAAATTTACATAGTGCATGGCCATGCACCCCCGGATATTTGTAATGTGCTGCTCCTGAGAGCTCTATCTTAACATTTCACAGAGAATCCTGCAACAAGTCTCATCTATAAAACATATTATTAAAATGTACTCATGGTGAAGGAATAAAGGAACCCCAAAGAAAACTTGTTATTTTCAGCTTTTCTTCTGTTTTACCATCATCGACATTCCTCATAAAACTCACGTGTGGGTTGGCTGGAGGCTTTAATAGTAAATAAAATGTCTATATTTGTGTTGTGGACATGGTGACCCGATTCCTATCACCACCACTGCAATGACGTCTGAACAATTTCACACCAAACCACTCTAAATCACTGTTTACATTCCAAATGCTCAATTATGAAGATATTTTGGAGAATTGCTGGAATTCCTCTAACTGCTTGTTCTTTACATATGCAATAAAGGTCTTTCATGAGTGAACAAAGTGTAAAAGAATGAGGGCTTTAGTCGCTTATCTAATTTGTACAGCATGGAATGAAAATTGGCTGCGTTTGTTTTTCTTGAGTAGGATTTTTAAAAAGTCCTTGATATTTGTAAAGAGTCTTGTCAATAGCTCTTCACTCTGATCCCTTAAAAGGATGAAGTGTTCAAACCCTCCGAGCTCTCTTACAGTGTAGAGTAACCTTATTCAGCACAGCACACAGTTAATTAGCCCGGTAGAATGTTCTGTCCGATAAAAAGGCTTTATGTGCTTGAGGAACGTTGTGGGAACCGCACGTGATAGCCTGAAAACCAATGTGTCCTTTGAATCTTTTCTTCCTGATGAAAAAATGTTTTGCTACACTACACTAAAGAGTTTATTCCTTTTACAGGCTTAAAAGGTGCATGGCAAAATTATTCTTCAGATTGATGGAGAATGTTTTGTTCTATATGGTTCTATATGGGACCTTTTTAAACAGTGTAATTTGGTTAGAACTTCGGTTTCCCATTGTAACTTTATGCCAGATCATTTCATAGCCCTTTAGACAATGTACTTCACACTTAGCCATTAATATCTAAAACCTTTTGAGCATTTCAGTGTGATTTAATTAGAATGTCTGGTTACTTAATATCATTTTATACAGAATAATAATAAAAAATAAAACAAAGATCTTTGGAAATTGTAGCTCACACTTACCCAGTTCATATTTAGAAATTTAGCACAAAAAATGGCATCTTCTATTGCTACTAGCATGACAACAGTTTTTGTTTTACTCTCTTAAAAGAGATGGCTCTTTAAGGTTTCTTAAGTAAAGTAGTGGTTCCATAGACCCATGAACACATAAAGCACAGCATACATGGTAAAATGATTCTTCAAATTGATGGAGAATGGGTTGTATTTGGTTCTGTATAGTACCGATATTGTTACAACATTGACATTGTAACAACAGAACAGAAATGATTAGTTCCACCATTTTCAAAACGGTTCTATATAAACCTATATTAAACATATTTTCCATATATGCAAAAAATCGGAAAAAAACGGAAGCTTGTGCTAAATATAAGAGTAAGAATTTCAGTAAGAATTTCATTGTACAGTGTTTCTCTGGGCATATTACAACAAATGCTTGAATCTTGAAAATATTATGAAATTATGTCTGGATGGAACATATAAAATGATAGCATATCTAGTATTGGATTTCATGTTCCCACTTTGGCACATCACGTATAAGAGGATATTTCTGGAAATATTAAATCAGTGGGAGGGGAACACTTTTCCTCCCCTCCAGACGTTTGCTTTGGCATCCCTCCATTCTTTTGCGAGGCAAAATAAAGTAACAAGCACAATATTTCCTTTGTTATGAGGATGTCTCAGACATGCTCGATAGCAGCTGGGTTGCACTTTGATCTTGCCTACACTTAAATATTTCTCTGAATAGCTGAAAGCAGATAAATGTGAGCAGAGAGATTATTTTCTCTCTCTTTTCCTCTATCTGGTCTTCCTCTCTCAACCCCCTCCCCCCTCTATCTTTCTTTTCAGGCTGACAGGAAGCGTTTGCTCTAATGCATCCGTCTTGCAAGAAGACCAAGCTAAATAGTAAAAAGTTATTGTCCCAGTTTCGGCTCTGTTTACTTTCGCTACAGGAACTCCTTTCGGGGCCCAAAAAGCTGTTGAAGATCGTTTGATCGCGGCCCATTTCTAGCGGCAACTCACTGCGTGGGAGCATGTGGCCTGCTGGCACACGGGCACATAAATTGCGTCGGCTCTCCATGTGTTGGCCCCAGTTAGTCAGGCCCCATTACAATCACTCATTTGCATCAGCGCACTCTTTTCTCCTGATGAGCAGACAACATTACCGCACTTTAAAAGGCTTTGGTGCTTGCTCGCGCTGCCATTGCAGATTGGAGATGCCACAACCACCAGCACGCTGCCTGCCAGACATTTCCACAGTTCCAAAATAGACAAGCAACAAACTTGCTGGACAAGCTTGATTAATTAACCAGGGAAGTTAACATTTTGGCCTCCTTGAACCTTTTACCAGTTTGAGAACCATGCTTATGAATGTAATTTGTGAGTGTGAAGAACCTCACACATAATATAAAGGTTCTACATTAGTAGAAAACTAAAAGACCATTTATTAACCCTTATTTTCAGAATGTAGAGATCATAGAGCATTGTTTTGAACAGTTTGGCATAAGACATCATGCCTTCAACAAACATTTAAAAAAATGTTCTACAAGGGTTCTTTAGCAAAGGCTGCGGTTCTATTTAGAACCATGAATTCTACAACGAACCATTTAATGCAGCTTTACATAATATACTTAAATCAGACTGAATGTGAATATTTTCCAAATGCTCCATCAGGGGATTTCAATTTTTAAACACTCCTCTAATGGTAAATCTAAAAGAAAATTCCACAGGCTTTGTCCCCATCAATTTCTCTGCATAATTCAGTGGTTGAGGCATAAACAGAGTGTCTCAGAGTGTCTTGGTGTGAAATGATTCCGATTTCTTTACAGTGGTGGTGATGGGAACCAGGGCTCACCATGTCTACAACACAAATACTGACATTTTATGTAGTTTTCAAAACCATCTGTGAACCTGTCTTCTGAGTTTGGGACTATTTTAAGTGACAGCATGCTGCATGTATCTCTCCACTTTAAATGGATTAATATAAATTGGTTTAATTTAATTTTGATCAGTTTATCACAAAATTGTAATTACATAGTTCCCAGACATCAGGCAGCGTATTCAGAACCACTTAATGCAATAATGTTCTGGGAGGGAGGTTTTAGAGGTGTATGTCTAGATTCAGTCACCACTGTGAAAAGGTTTAACCCAGTCAGTTTCTTTAGAATAAAGCATGTATTAAAAAAAAAATAGATGTCCCCTCTAATCAAATCTAATTTTATATTACATTCCTGTCATTCAAGAATTATTTATCTGCAAGTCAACAAAAAAACAAGGGTAAAAGTATTTTCCAGTTGTTTGTCATTGATATAAATGACCAGTGAAGCCTCTGATTTCATTGATCTGGTTGTGTTACACTGATTTCATCCCAGTTAATGGGTGTTGTTAGGTATAGTATGAGAGGCTCATTGCTTTCATGAAACAATATGGCAATTTATATAAAACATGTAGATGCTCCACAATGAACATTCATTTATTCATCATCTAAGCTGCCTATGCTTAAGGCAGGAAACACCCTGGACAGGCTGCCAGTCCGACATCCACAATAAACAGTTCCTCTGAATTAGTTACAGGGCACGTTTCATGTCTTTTTGCATTAATATAATGTAATTACAATGGTATATAAAATGCTTTTATAATAGATCCTTTAGATGCTTTATTTACTTGGTTGGGCACATTATGGACAGATATTTTGTAGTCTCAATCATTTCAGCAGTTAGAACGGACAATTCAGCAGCAGATGGCAGGAAAAGCGGAATACATACAGATATGGCATTGTGCTGGGGAAGTGCTATCCTCCCTATTACCCCCACAGCAAATTGGATTCCTTCTCAGCCACGCTGCCTCAGAGAGCTGGATCTGAGTCTCGGCTTCATAATACAGTTTCCAATTCATTTTCATTTCTCTGAAGCTCTGGCTGGGAGTGTGTGTGTATGTGTATGTGTTTGTGTGTGTGCATACACAGTGGCGAGCTATGACAGATGAGAGCAAATGTTTGGCACTGTGTGTAACATTAATTCCCCAGACGTTGCCCAGCCAAGAATTTCTGTGGATTATCATACCGCCAATAACTACTCATCTCTATAATTTGGATGTAAAAATAAAAACATAATTGTAAGCCTGAGGTAAAGCAATGATAGGATGGCTGTCCGCTAATTTCTTTATATAGAGGCACTTAAGGAATTAATGACCAAAGAGTTGCGGGTATAAAAATTCCTGATGAGCATGGACATTTTTCTCTGCATCACAACTCGACCACCCACGATCCAGTGTTTATGGTCCACTCTGAGTGAATGCAGTCTTAACTCTTAAAATGTCCAGTTATCCCCAATGATGATGAAAGCATTTGTGCCATTGTACATTACTTACACTAAAATGCATGAATTTTAATCTCCAAAGAATTGTGTGACTGTTTTAGATTTAAAAATATTAAGTAGCAAGACATTAATGATTAACAATTGTCAATTTAATTACCTTGAAAGATGCAACTTGGTATTACAGATAATAAAACAATAACCAGGTTAGCTCGATATGAGGTGAGCCTTTGCTATGCTGGTGAAACTGTGCTGCTCCCAGACTAGGCACACATATGCAGCAAAATGACAGCAAAATAAATAAATAAATAAAGACATGGTAAAACATCCCATGAATAAAAAGTGTTTTTTACAAACAATCAGAGTAAAACTACTTCATAAAAATAATTCAGAGCTTGTACCTTGTGTTTACCCATTTAGTACAATGTGCTTACTATTTTCTAGATTTCTGCATAAGGGAATCTACTTCTTATAGTAGATAATAGGACTAAATTAGACAAAAATGTTAGACTTGGTCATTTTTTTAATGAGGAAAATAATCCAATATTACATATCTGTGATCGGCATAAATATGTGAACCTTTGTTTTTAGTATGCGACCGCTTTGTGCAGCAATACTGCAACTAAACATTTCTGGTAACTCTTGATTGGTACTGCACAGGGGCTTGGAGGAATTTTAACCCATTCCTCTGCACAAAGCAGCTTCAACTATATTATGTTGGTGGATTTCCTCCCATAAAAATACTTTCTTTAGGTTCTTCCAACGCATTTCTATTGGATTATGGTCAGATCTTTGATTGTCTGCTTAGGGCTGTTGTCTTGCTGCATGACCCTCATTCATCTACTGACACTTTCTTTTTGTATTTGCAGGTATCATTCAGAATTTATTGTGCGCAAACCGTCTTTGCTCAGATGCAGCAGCACAGGCCAAAACCATGATGCAACCATCACCACTTTTTACAGATGGCATAATATTTTTATTCAGGAATTCAGTGTTGTCCTCTTCCAAACTTAACACTTCTTATTTAAAAGAAAAAGATCTATTTTGGTCTCATCCACCCACAATTATTGTTCCCGTAGTCTTATTCATGTGATGTTTAGGAAACTGCAGCTTGGCAGCAGTGTTCTTTTTGGAAAGCAGCTGCTTTCTCCTTGCAACCCAGCCATTCACACCACTGTTGTTTAGTGTTCTCCTGATGGTGTACTCATGAACACTAAAGTCAGCCACTGTAAGAGAAAGACTGGAAAAGGTTTTGTAACCTTTGCCAGCCTGATTAGCATCAACAACTGTTCTTCTGAGGTCATCTGAAATCTCTTTTGTTCGTGCCATGATACACTTAAACAATCATGTGTTGTGTCTTCAAATAAAGCAGGGCGCCCATTCACACTTCATTGTCATTCTACTGATTGAAAACACCTGACTCTTATTTTACCTTTCACCTCAAAATTGTTCTGATTAAATCAGTTCAAATCAAAAAGTACTTTTCTTGTGTTCGCTTAATTTGGTTCTCCTTATATATCCATTCCATATACATTTAGGACTTCAAAATCAGGTTTTAGGGCAAATTCCAGAAGAACTATAGAAAGTTTTAAAGGGCTCACAAATCTTCGAGCACCACTATATCTAAAACACTGTTATTGCTTATACACTTACAAGGTTTGTTCCTCAAGGGTTCTTTAGTAAGGACAATAGTTAATATATATTTAAGATGTCAAGCTTGTCGTAGGCGAACAATTTTTGGTACTATAGAGAGCCATATACCACACATTCTCGTTAAGAAACATCTTGTTTTTGTCACTCTTCTGGGTTTCCCCTCCGCCTCTGAGCTCCCGGAGTTCTTTTCCCAACGATATCATAGCCTGGAATTCCTATTCATCCTCACCTGAATACTGATTACACACCCCTGTTCTTCCTTTCCCTGTTTGCATTTATTCGACCTGTCTAATAAAAGCCATTTAACTTGTAGCTCTGCGAGTGTCAAACTATGTTTGTCTAGTCTGGCCATTTTTAAAAGTGTAGAGTATACTGAACATGTCAAAATACTTTAAACAGACACATTAAGCATTCTTTTGGATGTTTTTTGCTGAATTGGTTTGCCTCATAGACCTATAGACTGGGTGGCTCAGTAAGAATACAGTAAGAATAATTAGTTATTCCTCAATTAACTATGTAAATATGTACTTACATTTATATACTGTACTGTAAAAATCTTAAAAAACAGATGTTTTTTTTATGTTTACTTTTAGTAAATACAAATAACAATAATAGTTGTATATAGAACAATGATCACTTAAATAACCATTTCCATGATTACGTGGTTAAAAATGGTTTTTCAGCTTGATGGAGAATTGGCTTCTCTATAGACAGTTGTTCTCCACACAATAAAAAAAAAGGAATCAAGGTTCACATTGTAACAACAGCAGACATAATTTTGGTTCTATACAAAACCATATACAGCACATTTTCGATGCATGCAAACGGTTATTTGTAGATTTGTGGTTCTGTATAGTGAAGAAACATCTTTTTAAGAGTGTAGCATTGAAATTTAACAATAATATCAATGGGCATCAAACAGCCAAATCTCTTGACGTATTATAACAACAAAACCATAGTAAAAAATTTTAACAACAGTAGGTTGTTTATGAAGCTACAAAATAGGTAACAGGTTCCCAAAAGATCTTAAAGTTAAAATCATCATAACTGGTCAGGAGAAGAAGAGTGTAATACTCATATT
>JAMWET010006178.1:90000-109496 GCA_024036415.1 Prochilodus magdalenae
AGTATAGCAAACACTTAACAGGACCTTAGCAACTAACAGCATCATAGCAGCCACATAGGAACACCCAAGCAACAGCTTAGTGACCACCTGGGGTAGCAACAGCTCACTAACACCTTAGTTTTGCTTTAGCATAAAAAACATTTGCAACACCACAGCAAACATTTCTAAACGCCTTTTTTATATAGAGCCTTCAGTCTATAGGAGTTAAACCACTAACCTCTACATTTGGTACCGTGTAGTTCTCCATACTATACCTAAAATAGGAACCAGCAGGTAATTTTTACTAAAAGAGTTTACAGTGAAGTATAAGCAAAAGTTTAGTACAGGCATACAGCACTAATAAAAACTGCATGGAACCTGTATTTTAAGCTTTATAATTATTTAGTAAGTGGATAAATTTAACCTCTAGTGCCTTCTGGTAGAGTTAGTTGTTGAGGTGTGTATTAAGTGTTTTGTTGAGATTAGAACTTTTAGTAAAGACAGTGTTATTTTTACCAGCATGTTTCTGTTTTCATTTCTGTTGTATTGCATTAAAAGTTTTGTGTTAAGTGTACCATAATTGTTGGAGTGTACGTAAAACACTTTACACTAAGATAAAGAACATGAACATAGCTGTAATTTAAAATAGTGCGCTTAGCATGTTATACATATTTGTACACACACAAAATACTGTGCAAAGTGTTTAGTTGTTCAGTTATAATATCACACACATTAAAAATTAATTACTCTCATACACAGTAATATATGAAATAAAATCAAAAACACACAAAACACTGTGTAAAGTGTTCAGTTGTTTAGTTATTAAATCACACACTATTTCTCATTCTCATACACACTAATAAATGAAATAAAATATCACACATACAATACTGTGCAAAGTATTCTGTTATTATATCACACACTAAAACATTACTTACTCTCATACACATTAATAAATGAAATTAAAATATTACACACACAAACACACACACACCAACATACAAGAAACTACAAAGAACCTCTTTTAAAGTTTACATGGGCACATGAGTCCAATCAGTGTGCTACTGAAGCTTTCACACACAACACGATACACACTCCAATACCTCTCACTTCGAACTTCCTTAAACATAAGCAGTAATAAGATGACATTATATGTGATGTTACAGGAAATCAAATCAATCAGAGTTACTGGGATTTTTTGATCAAGGTAGGAGAAAATAAAAGTAATACAGTGGCTTTTAGTGTCCACTATAAAATGCGAAGAATACAGGCAAATTAAAGATGTGGTCCATTAAAACTCAGCAACAACATAGAAAAAACCTTGTTTGCTGCTAAACCTTGTGAAGCTTTGCTTCTTGCACATACCCGGCCCTTCACAATAAAAGACCCCAGTATGAAAATATAGCAAAGAGTATTTGTTAACATTTCCTAATAACCTAATAATCAGTCAGGACTCATGTTACATTGGCCCTGCAATACCCAGCAGTATCAAATAGTCTAAGTCCCCCCAGGACATATCTTTGAAATGTCTAAAAGATCATTATCATCTTGTCTTTGAGAGCACCCAGGTCAAGGGGGAATCAAACATGTCCCCCAGACTTGGCTTCTGGATTTCCCATTGTGGCCATCGTTGTGAGGACTCCAAAGCTGCACGGTGCTCCTTCCCCACCAGGGAGTTTGCTGTGGTTCTCTGTGCAGGTCCTGGACTGTCCGCTGTGGCCACCAGGGTGATTCAGTACTCCTGGATCCCCAAGAGACACTGTGTGGATTTTAAAGCTACAGAGGGGCTTTCATGGTGCGCTGGTGCCACCAGAGATCTTATTGGGGGTCTCTGTGCAGGCCCTGGGCTGTCCATTGCAACTCTCAGGCTGTTGCAGTCTGTCTAAGCCACCTAGGGATGTTGAGGCGATTTTGAAGGTGCTGAAGAGCTTTGACAGCATTGTGATGGCCCTGGGAAGCTTCCCTGGGTTCTTTCTGTGGATGTAGGGTTTTAGCACTGTTCTGGTGCTGCCAGGGAGATTGACTGGGTTCTCTCTGTGGCTGTAGGGCTTCAACACTGTTTGGTGTTGTCAGGGAGCTAGGTAGGGTTCTCTGTGCAGCCTTGAGGTGTTCCAGTGTTGGCTGGCTGAAATCCCCAGCCCTTCCTCAGCCTCTCCGATGAACACTGCAAACAGCTTCATATGTCCAGTTAGCAAGCCCAGCGAATCTTGACCTTAACCTTCTTGAAGTTAAGTACAGCCCCAACTGCCACCTGGAAATCTAAGCCAAAATTTGGCCCAGACCTCCAGGAGGATTGAGAGCTGTTTTCCCCACCTTAGGTGAATCTGGCTGCCTGGCAGGGGCTGAACTGAGCTGTACGCTGGTCACTTCTTAGCCGTCTGATGCTCTTTTTGGAAGACATTATGTAAAATTATGTTAAGAAATGTTTCAGTATTTTGGTAGTGTTGGTAGTGATTGGTAGTGTATTCTTGTAGGGTTTGTGTTTCTTTATGCAATAAACATATTTCAGTCAAATTTAAGCCCAGGTGTTAAAAAGACAAAAAGACATATGTTTTTTAATTTATATTTCACTGGTTCTTTTATCTGTACATGATTTTTACAGCCCAGCTACTCTGAATTGTAATGTATGTAAACATTATTAACACAAATGTAAAGTTCATATAGAAATAGATTTCATTTACTAATTTGCTGTTTTAATCAGGTTTTATGCTGTATACCATTAGTTCTTCTTGAGTTGTTTCTTCGAAGTAACAATACCTTTACTTGAGTTTAGGTGTAGGCTGCTCCACACTGATCTGAAGAAACCCTTGTATTATTTCTGTAAAATAAATGTAATATTAGTAGTATGGTATTTTTTCATCAATAACTAAACAATGCATACATGATTCAACTCTTACTAATATACTCCTGGTCTGCATTACATAATTATTACAGTTCATTACACCACACAGTATACAGGATTATGGTAGCTGTAGTACGTGTTCAGATTGCCTGCTGCAACACTAGAGTTTGGATTCGAAATAAACACTGGGTCTAAAAGTGTGTTCTTCTCTGTTGTAGCATGATTAATAATCTGCGTGAATCCCTTTGACTGGAATAAGTTCAGAATGGGTTTGTTTATGTTACCCAGCTGATCTTCATTGAAGTCTCCACATACCACAGCAGGTCTATAGTCCATGATCTCAAGGAAGGTCAAAAGGGCATCAAGGTTTGGCATGAACTCTGCTAGTCTGTAGTTTGGAGGTCTGTAGACAACTGCAATCAGAGCCTGTTTCGGGGCCTCAACCTTTAAAAGCAAAAACTCTAGATCTGTTACATTCTGGACATACTTCACTAGACAAGCCTGGAGATGATTTTTAACATACATGGCAACCCCTCCTCCATTTCTTTTGGAAAAGTGAGTGTAATTGGTGTATGAAACATGTCTGTTTCGCTGGTACATTCTGTAACCGTCCACCTGTAGACAATCAGGAACAGCAGAACCTGTCATGTGAGTCTCGGTAAGACACAGAACATCAGACAGGAGGAGTTCATGATGACTTTTGAGATCTTCTATGTGACTCTGCAGTCCCTCAGTGTTATGATGTACAATCTTAATGACTGCGCTCATGATTGGTGCTCTTACTGTGTGCAGAAGTGGCTGGATGAAGCGCAGGTCAGCTTTCGGCATGTTTTCCAGTGCAGCACTGATTTCAGGGTCACAGTAAATCTTCTTTTCATCAAAGTCAGTGATGTGAAGTCCACTGAGAGAGGTGGTTCTGCTAAGTGCAACATAAGCCATGCCTGGTTCAAACACCTTCTTTAATGACACAACAGCGGAGCGTGTAGTCATTCCCTGCACTTTATGAGTAGTGCATGCAAAGGCCAACTTTATAGGAAACTGTCTTCGAACTGTCCCCTTTTTCTTCAGACTTTCCTCTGCTCTCTCAATGTAAACAATATTATCAGATGCTTTGCCGCGGTGTTTCCTTCCTGCATCAGTATTATCCAGCTCAAGACCGATCATCTGAACTACAGGGACACTGTTGCAGGTCTGCGTGATTATTTTAGCCACTTTACCAAAAGAGCCATTGACCAGTCCGTCCTCTACATCAATGTTCCTGGTAAGCATCACTCGTGCACCAACTGCCACCTGTAGTGTGTCAATAAGATCACCTTTCTCTCCTTTAAACGGAGCACCTTGTCTCTGCATCTGTCCTGATCTGGGGTCTTTTTTATAATCCTCTGAATCTATATTAGTGATGCCTGAAAAACGTGAGGTTATGGCTGCTGAGTTATAATAATCAACTTCTTTATTGGTAGCGAATATGTGTAATGCATCAGGAGGACACTCTTCAGGGGATTTAATGACCTGTTCCAGCATAGAGCGGTCAGCATCAGACAGAGCTTCATGCTTCTGTTTCACTCTCAGTCTGTTCAGCAGCTCAGCAAAGGCAAGATCATCTTTCTGACGCATGATTTCAGTCAGTGTGATCATCTTAAAATGGTCTTTCCAGAAGTCCAGCATATGATCCTCATACACACAGAGAGGCTTTGCTTTTCCTAGTGGTGGTAATTGCTGGAAGTCACCAACAGCCATAATCGAGATGTTACCAAACAGTTTATCATTCCCTTTAATCTGCTGCAGTCTCCAGTTCACATAGGCAAATAAAGGTTTAGACACCATGGAAATCTCATCAATGATCATGATCTGGACATTAGAAAAGTTTGCTCTGATCTCATCAAGACTGTTTCCAAGTCCCTGATATGGAGGTTTCAGGCTCCTGGGTAGTTTAAGAAGTGCATGAAGTGTCTTTCCATTAATGTTGTGACTGGCACAGCCGGTAAATGCAGTTAAAAGCACTGTGGGTTTAGAGATATCAGCTTCCTCTCTTACACATGGCATTCTCTGCAGTATTTTTGTGGCCTCTGCATAAACTGATTTAATGAGGTGACTCTTTCCTGTTCCTGCTGTTCCAGCTACATAATAAAGAAACTGCTCTGGATTTTCATTCTGCACTTTTCTTTTACACCAGTCACGTATTGTGTAGAAAACTGCTGCTTGTGTTTCATTCAGGCTCTGGTACATTTTCCTCATCTCAGCATCACTCAGCTGTGGAGCTTCCATTACTGGCATAGCTGTGCGGGTTTCAGATGTGGATGCAGTGTAATCTGGAACATCATCCTGTTCATTTACATAAGTGGGGTCTGTTGGTTCTCTCTCTAACATACTTTCCAAACGGATCAGTTCATTTGTTGGAGCCAAACTAGTCCAGGCATCTTCAATAGGACCATTTTGTTCAAAATTCTCAATAGCTTGTTCAATAGCTTCACTGTGCTTTTCATACTTCGCTCTGTTTTCATTTACAATGGTGTAAACCCGCTGCAATGTGTCTATACCTGGTAGTTTTACTGAGGCAAAGCCATAGAAAGATTCATAGGCATTGAACTGTGCAGATTTTAACTGAGTGCTTCTGCGGTGTGGCAGGTACAGTTTCAGAAGTGTTCCATAGAACTTCTCTGGATCTTTCTGCTGTGAGAAACGAGCATATCGAATGATGGCAGGCTTTCCTCTGGTTCGCTTTTTTATGTGTCCCATGTTGTTCTGAAGTTGAAAAACATTCTTACCCTTTTTCTCTTGTGCAGAAATAATTCTATATTCACTAGCAAATTCAGCCATGCACATGTTCTCAAACTCTGGTGTTCCGGGCCTGGCTGTATACTTCTCAGGTAATCCTGTCATCCACACATTCTCATCATCAGGATCTTTGTTCTGTAAGTACCTCATAGGTAAACTCATCTTTACAGCATTATCATCAGTAGGGATGAAGATCACAGCACGAGATGAGCATTTCAACTTCAAACTGCATGTGCGAGCGACGGCTTCCTGAGCACTGACCTCTCTGTTTTTGGCATAGGCATGCATGACCTGTTTCATGGTTTCTCTCTCAGATGAGTT
Organism: Prochilodus magdalenae; assembly: GCA_024036415.1. Taxonomy (NCBI): domain Eukaryota; kingdom Metazoa; phylum Chordata; class Actinopteri; order Characiformes; family Prochilodontidae; genus Prochilodus; species Prochilodus magdalenae. Next base: position 95,918 of record JAMWET010006178.1, read on the forward strand.
GGGACACATGTCTTTCATCACTCTCTTCAGGTAGTCACTCATCTCATGCTCAGCTTTTGAAATGTATGAGAGGATGTACATTATGCAGCTGTACGGGTTCAGAATGAACTGTATATCCATGTTGGCATCCCAGGCTCTCAGCAACAGTGGATTGTAGCCATTTACCCAGCAGTCTTTTGGTTTGCGCTCCATTATAATCAGACTGGAAGTAGAGAGAGACTTGACACATTCTTTATAATCCTGGTAAGTCATACCAACAGTTTCAAGCAGCTGTGTGATGCTTTCAAAGTTGTGCGTCTTATCATTCAACAGATCCCAGACAGACTGGAGCTTTGATTTTGCTTGTGTCATATTTGTATCTTTTGCTGTACCCTCTTCATCTGAGTCAGCATCAAGAGCTGGTCTGGGGCGTGTGATCATTGTTTTCTTCATGGGGGGTTTAGGAAATCCAAACCTGCAGTGTTTATTGTTCTTTCTGCATGATTTTGAATGGTTTCGACTGTGTGTTTGTACTTCTGATACAATTCTGTGCAGTGCAGGGTCTGTATTTGGGTCTGGCAGTTTACATGAAATGTATCTGTCAATGAAATCACACACGTCTTGATCTTGGTCACTTTCAAATTCTGGAGCATCTTTAACCCAGAATAGGCAGTGAATGTGTGGAGAGCCTCGTTGCTGAAACTCAACACGATAAAAATAGTCTATCACCTCACCGATGGGCTGAGCAGGAGACTGAATGAGGTTCATGAGAGCTTCTACACGTTTCTCAAACATGCGCATAGCTGTGACTGGGTTACTGCGCAGAATCTCACATTTCTCTGACCAGTCCAGGGCTGAGAAGTCCACAGTTTCACCTTGCTGTGCTTTAATGGCTGTGATTACTTCAGGCCATCTCATTTCTGCAGCACTGAATGTACAGAAGAAGGTGGGGGTTCCCAGCTGTCTGAGCATAGCAAACAGATCTCTCAGGGTTTTCTCCCAGTAAGCAGGGGTTCCTCTGAGCGGCTGCATGAATCTGGTTCCCTCATTGTTTCTCACCAGTTTGTCTAATTCACGCTTGTCCTGTAACAGTGCACTGTTGATTCTGCGTCCATCACGGGTCATAGATTTAGCTTTCCGCAGCTGAATGGACATACTCGATGAAGCAAGATGCATTTCAGTTACAAATTGGGCAAAGAAAATGTAGTTTGTGTCTTTTGCAAATCGATTATCAACAGAAAACAGTCTTACATTAAAATATCTGCTGGGTGAGAGAGCTGTGTGTCTGTGAGGTTCATCAAACGTATTTTCACCAGTAGGAAACTGGACAGGAAAGGCCATTGCTTCCAGTTTAGGAACTTTAAATATGCTTACTGGATTATTTCGCTCAGCTGGAGCCACGCAAAAAATTTGATCGTTATATGAGAGCATATGGTGACTGAGATCTGGTGGTTGAAGACACGTGTCTAATGCGACTCCTGAGGGTTGTTCTGCTGTGCTTTCAACCTCATCTGCATCATGTTCACCTTCAGAATTCTGCTGTGGTGTGTCAGTTACAATGTTGTCCATTTCATCTTCTGGAACATTACCATCATTTATGGGGTCAGGAAAATCATTCAGTAAGTCATAATCCTCTGAATTGCTCACTACAATATCTCTGTACTCAGGATGTATTTCTCTCAGTTTATACAAAGCAGACAAGACTTTATGCATAGATAATGTCTGGAACTGATAATGGCCTGTGTAAGTCAGTCGTCGTTTCAGTTTCACTGTGAGTAGCTGTGATTCATTTCTGGGTCTGGGTAAAACATTGACTGTCGTTTCTACATCTGAAGGAACAGACACAACAGCACCCTTTATGGCTTTCTGCTGACCTTTGGGAAGGCTGATTACTTTGGCAAAACACACATATTTAGCTATTATATGTCTTTCTAGTATATTTAAACCACAGAATTCTGGTGGAATAGGTGCAAGTTGGAGTTTGTTTACAGCAGCTATGGAAGGCATCTTTCCTCTTCCTAAATTATCATGGCAGCTGTGGCAGATCCACTCAAATTTCCTTTCCTCAGGCACACAGTTATCAGGACAGTCAGAGGAACAGGTGTGAACAAATTTTCTCGTCAGGCACACTGAAGCCACTGTTGGTTTATTTTGGTAGTTTGTATGATCACATGCACGAACCTGATCAGAAAACATAGCTCTGTGACAAACTGTACAAACATAACTTGGTCCACTTTTTGTAATCTCTTTAAAGTGATTCAGCGCTTTCAATGTTTCTGGATTATGGGATTCAGAGATATAGGATTTTTGTGGTGGCCTTTGCTCATGCAATAGACTATTTAGACTGTATTTTCTCAGAATATGGTGTGCACATCGTATCTTATGTAGAATTTTAAGCATAGATTTTCTGTTTTTCATTCGGAGTAAGCATTGTTCTTTGTGATGGGCCCTGAAATATAAATCTTTACTGTATCGATTTGAAAAATATTGCTTCTGCCTCTGCCTGAAAACATCATTATTTGAATACCGGTCAGTTATATACTGCTTCAGCTTCTGTCTGTACTTACAAGCAATGTACTGTTTGGATCGCTTCTCTATAAAATTTTTGTACTTACATTGGTAATGTACTGTCTCTGTACTGTCTCTTTTTTTCTCTATATTGGTAATGTACTGTTTCTGCTTCTCTCTGTACAATGGGTTGCTCTTATAGTTATTGGTAATGTACTGTTTTTGCTTCTCTCTGTACAATGGGTTGCTCTTCTGTAGTTAAATGGGTTTCCTTTCTCTCTCTGTTATGGGTTGGTCTTATAGTATGTACTTTTTCTGCTTCTCTGTTTGCTCTCTCTCTGTAAATGTACACTACTTCTCTCTTTGTAGCTACTGTTATGTATGATGTAAGACTTTTGTTTCTGTTTGTATGTTGTGTTAGTAAAGTAATTCATTCTTACTGATCGTTGTTTTGCTTGTTTATAATTTACATTACTGGAATAATACATTCTGCTACGTTGTTTCATTTTCTCCCTATATTGAGGGTCATTTGCATATTTATTCTTCCAGTTTGTGCGTTCGGTCTTTTTTCTTTCTGTTTGGATAGGGTACTGAGGTTCCTTAGGTTGTCTCTTTTTTTGTAAATACAGCTTCTTTCTTTGTGCTTTGCTTAATTTAACCATGAACTGTTCTACAGACTGGCTACATGTGGCACATGTGTCTATAGTCTGAACTTTATTTAAATTATCATTAGCATCTGCAGTAGTGGCCATATCTCTGTTCAGAAAAGACACAGGCAATAGCTCATATTGATGGTCGTCCTTCAGTTCAAGACACACCTGATACAGTATAAGCAACCTTTCAGTCATGTCTTCCAAGTTTTCAAAAGTAAGCATCACAGCTGTACCCACGTTCTCCTCAGCTGTTAATCCGTCAGGTGTTCTGCAGTGAGGATCAAACAAACCGAATCTGCCTGCACGATCTCTAAATATGGCAATGCACGTTCCTCCAGTTAGCAGTAGTGCATCAGTCATCAGTCACATCGCCTCTCAGACACCCGAGTGTGTTCTCCAGGTTCACATACTCGTCCATTCCCTGCGGTGCATCGTCTCGCAAAAACCCGAATCTCTGTGCGTGTTTAACAACGTCGTAACACTGTGTGTCTGTCTGCACTGTAGCGGGCAGCTCATCAAATGTCAGTAGGTCACTTACGTACCTCCCTTCATTCAGCAATGTTTGTTTAACCTCCGTGTACAGCGTATCACCCTTCGCCAATATGTTGTCCAGATCCAGACTGTTTAAGTCATTTCGTTCATTGTGTACAGCAAGAAATGATAGAGAATTACAAGTACACTGCACTCCTCGAGAGAACTCCTCATACCTCTCATCACCTTGACAGTGCGATGCTAGGACTGAGGTCACGTGTGTACTAACAGTGTTTACCGTTTGGTTTGCACTTCCTGGTCGTACCTTTGCTGCCTCACGTTGCTTAGCTGCGACGGCTTTCTTGCTTTTTCTTGGCATGGTTGAAACAGTATATCACAATAAACGTAGCTATTAAATGTATATGAAAGATAACCAACAAGTAATAAGTTTAGTGAAGGCTGGTATAGTTTCTTAAAGGTTGGACTGTACTTTTAATAGCTAATAGAGCAGAAATAAGACAAACGCCTGGTCTAACACAAAACGTGCAGCTCACAAAAGTTCAAGTTCTGTTTTGGTAAATAGTGTTTCTCAGTATTAAATGTGACTTGTATTATTCACTTGGCAAATCCAATCAGCAAAGTATTACAATTCTTACCCTTTTAAAGTTGTGTAATCTGTATATACAACAGTAATATTATCACCTACCAAGTATTGTGTTGCTTAAAGAGTTTCTATAAATAATAATTTTATGACCAAAGTGATTCTGCAGAGAGTGATGGTTCAGTCTTCAGCTTCAGATGGTGATGGTTCACGCAGACTTCAGCTTCAGATGGTGATGGTTCACGCAGACTTCAGCTTCAGATGGTGATGGTTCAAGCAGATGTTAGCTATTTGTTTATAACTACTATCTCTGTTTGTACCCCGTTTGTGATTAGAGTTTACAAAGCTTTCCAAAAATAACTGAATTCAGTAATTAAGATCTGATGGTGAATACTTATAAGAAATGAAATCAGATACTAGAGTATGAGAATGTGAAACTGTATTAAAGATATAAACGATCAATATATAACACTTCAAATACACTAACCACTTAACAATTCTTAACAACAGTTAACAATTTTAATGTGTTTCTTAACAGTTAAAACAATATGACAGCAAAAACACTTCAAATGTAACTAAGTGAATAAGTGTAATTAAGGCATTCACAGTCTAAATCTAGGTAGTTCTTAAAAGTCTTGTGTTTGTGAGTGCACTAGATGGTCTCTGATGATCAACAGCAGATGAATTAGTTCTTCAGCCAAGTGTCTGACCTGAAAGCAATCACAAGACAGCTCTGCACAGGGTTAAATGAGAATAATGACAGGTGTGTATTAAAACAGTCAGGATGTATGCAGTAATAGGTATTTGGTCAAGTGGTGTATTTCGTCAAACAGGGTATTTCGTCAAACAGGGTATTTCGTCAAGCGGGGTATTTGGTCAAGCGGGGTATTTGGTCAAACGTGGTATTTCGTCAAGCGGGGTATTTGGTCAAACGTGGTATTTCGTCAAGCGTGGTATTTGGTCAAACGTGGTATTTCGTCAAGCGGGGTATTTGGTCAAACGTGGTATTTCGTCAAGCGGGGTATTTGGTCAAGCGGGGTATTTGAACAAGAGGCTTATTTGGTAACTTGTTTCAGAGTGATATATTGGGGGGATATTAGCGGGGTGGATAGAAACGGGGTGGAAAGAACCGTGGTAGAAAGCGGGTGGTAGAGAACGTGGTAACAGTAACGGGGTATAGAAAGCGGGGAGATAGATATAGAAGAGTGTTTTTGGCAGTGGTGCCGTCGATCCCCTGTAAAAGAAAGCCACAGTAAATACAGACACACTAGCTCCATCTGTTATGTGTAAACTGGTATAGCTAATTGTTTTTACTATTTAACTTTTGTACATAAAATGAAAACCCTAGGTCTTCAGAAAATGTCCTAACCCTGGGCCTAGAGTAGCACTCAAGTTTTTTTTTGTTTTTTTTGGTGAAAAAGGAAGGCTTATTAAGCAACTGTTTAGTTGGATTAGTTGTGTAATGAGCAGTGAGACACTAAAGATGTGTAGGACAGGGTGGTACTCCAGGATCAGGTTTGCAAAGCACTGGTTTAGTATTAACAGTGTTAACTTTGTGAATGAGGGACAAACTGATTTTATATAGAAGTCATCTGTCTGAAAGAAGGGTTCACAGCTTACACTGGCTACCACTGCTGAGATGATCACCTGTAACAACAAATACACAGAAACAGAAAAAAGAAGAGTTACAAATAATATAAAAAGTACAGCAAATGAGGTTTCTAAAAGAGAAATTTACCTGAGCTTTAATTAATTGCACATTTATAATTATTTAATTTTATTTATTGTTTACTTAATTGATATTATATATATTCCTACAGTGTGCAACTACATAAATAAAAACGTTGTAATGCTTTTGTTTGTGGTAGAACTCTAAAATCGTTGGTCAAACACAATGTTTAACAGAACCTCTAAATACTTACTGAGGCTGTCTGTGAAGATGATCTCCTGTGAAAAACAGACACAGGGCGGGGGCAGTTAAATAAGTAGTAGAGAGTATAAAACAACATTCAGTTTTATGATGTATTATGGCTTTTATGTAAACCCTCTTGCATAGTGCGCTGTCTAAGGTCAGGCACAAAAAATGCTCTGAAGGAGTTTATTTGCATCTCATTCTTTAAATTATGGAAAAAAGGCAGAAATGCCCTTCACGAAAAATGTTTTGTGAACTGTGAAACATACAAAAATGAGCTAAATTACAAAATCCTGGCTTTCGAACAACGTTTACCACTGCTGAACTGAAGTAATTAAAATCTTAATAACTAACACAGTGACATGTTAAATACTTTACAGAACAAAACATATGATCATTTAAAGGAAGTAGCAAAACGCAACTGTTATATTTAACGTAACTGTGTATTTACTTATATATATATATATATATATATATATAGATAGGACTTATATAGGCACTCATATAGTGAGTTGTTTGAGAGCAATGCTCAACACTTACACAGGGCCACAGTGTCTGTTATGAAGATCTACAAGAAAAAAAACAGGAACATATGAAAGAGTTATTTATGTTGCTGCCCAACAGCATTCGCACCTGTTTATTGTTGCCATCTAAAAAGTAAGCAAAATGCTCAGTGCAGGAAGGCATTTAGCTAATTTATTTAGTACACTATTGAAAGAGCAATAGTTAAACAAATATCTACACCCAGAAGGAATCAAACCAACAAGAATGAAACTTTGTGTGTAGGTTTGACATGCGAATAATTCAAGTTTCATGCCTGACCGTGCATGTGAAGCAAGCAAGGATGGGCCTTATCTCTGTACCTGACTGACCCAACAGCTACAATTGTGGACATTCAACGAGTCATCCTGTTAGTGGCAGCACCATTGGCAGACTGTTGCACCACACAGAACTACACGCATGCAGACGGTTACCACGAATGCCCTGACAGTGTCTAAATTTATCATCATTTATTGTTCCAGGTAACCTTTATCTTCCTTCCCAACAGCACTGCAATCCCATACTTCCTTCTGGGTGCAGCTATTTTTTGATGATGAGTGCAATTTTGATACTACACAAATCAGTAACTTCGATGCCTGGCAAAGATTTTTGCTGGCTTACTGGCTTTGTAAGTGTTGCATATTATAAAATACATATATTAAAAGGCTTTTTTTTTTTGTGGTACATGAACAAGGCTTAAAAGGCTTTAAACACTTACTTAGGCAGGGACTGTCTATGAAGAAGATCTATTAAAAACAAAGCCACAGAAACAGGAAGAAGACAATTAAGATCACAAGGTTATATAAATACGCCATGCTCAATACTAAGCTTGCTTTCTAAAAGCATCGGAGTATACCTGCTTGACTGAGGTAGTTAACACATCATGGATACATATCAGGATGACATGTCTTGACATATCAAGACGCTTGTGGTTTTGTGAATAAAGAGCAACTTTGGTGTTGATGATTTTGTATAAAATATTTGCAACTTACACAGAGTAACACTGTCTGATGTGAAGACTTCATGTAAAACAAAAGATTACATAAAATTACAATCATAAGATTATGATGTCAAAATTAGTTTACAATATGTGTTATTGTAAAGGAAAGCAATGTGGTTTGATACCCACACAACCCAATCTGTAAATTTAGGATGTGTTATGTTTCATGTAAAGACATGGCAGACAAGAAAACAAACTATAAATATCTAATGAACTGTCTGTATAGACTGTATATGTAGAACACTGGCCCCAGGATGCTGTTGCTTGGAGAGTTTTGGTTGGTTAGATGGTTTGGTTGGTGAGTGTATGTTTTTTGGAGGGGTGACAGCAGTTTGTAAACCTAGTAGCCACTCCCATCTCAGTCATTTATGCAGAGATTTCTTATCTCATGCGAATCAGTCATATATTTTACAGACATCCTGTAGTAATATTACATTACTCCACCTCCCCATTTACAAATAATCGTGTCTGCGTAGGGCTATAGTTTCTCTATGACTGAAAAATGGAGACATCATTGAAAATCACTGACACTGAAGACACTGAAAGTCTTCACATCCATAACTATTTGATGAACATATCAGTTTCAAGAGAATCATTGGTTTCGACCCAAACCAAGCACTAATGTCCGAGAGCCCCCAAACTTCACCTACTCACTAAGGGCAGGCCCCCAGACGCTAATCCACAGTCATACCGACCCGCACTCGTTTACTCATCCCTCGTTCCTCACTGAGCAAGCTGCGCAACCATCCCGCGTTTCCCTCAGGAAATGCACTTTTCTAGTTATGGTTGCGCATTGCAAAGCAATGCGCAACTATACTGTTATCCGATTTATATTCTTCTTCTTCTGCAACTATACTGTTATTGGATTTATATTCTTCTTCTTCTTATTTTTCTGCCATTTCTTCGCCGATTAACTCGCCCCGCAGTTTTCGAGATATCGACTCCGTTCCAACTTCAGATTGTCCGGTATTATGTGCTGATGTAGGCTTGTACAGCTTTTGGATCGGATGTAAGAATTCCGAGTAGGAAGGAATTTTTCCGGAATTTTTTCCCATAGAGAATGAATGGGATCGAAAAACGCGTGCCCATCTAACCACTCCCGCTCGACCTAGAGACACCAAATCGGATACACAGGCTCGGGGCAAAGCCCGGAGCACGAATTCAGTGTTGGATTGACCCGCACTCGTTTGTTACTCTTTCTTTTCGCTTCCCTTTGTCCTCCCTTAGAAAATGAATGGGAGGGAAAATTGTTTGCCTACATACTCTGCTCCCGCTCTACCTAGAGCGTCCAAATCAGACACAAGGCATTCGATGATGGATTGACCCGCACTCGTTCATTTCTCCTTTTTTTCCCGCATCCCTCGTTCCTCCCATAGAGTCCCAGTCATTTTTGGACCCACCTAAAGCCGGCTGTTTCGTTCGCCCGAGAGGCGCGTAACTTCACATACACACTAAGGGCAGGAACCTAAGCACTGACCCACAATTATACTGACCCACACTCGTCTATCTGTCGTTTATTCATCCCTCGTTCCTCCCATAGAGTGCCAGTCATTGTTGGACCCAACTAAAGCCGGCGGTTTCGTTTGCCTGAGAGGCGCGTAACTTCACACACTCACTACGTGCAGGTCCCCAAGCACTGACCCACAGTCATACTGACCCGCACTCGTCTATCTGTCGTTTATTCATCCCTCGTTCCTCCCATAGATTCCCAGTCGTTTTTGACCCAATCCAAGCAGTAATGCTTTCGTTCGCTCGAGAGCCACCAGACTTTGCGTACTCACTAAGGGTAGGCCCCTAGACGCTAAACCACAGTAATACCGACCCGCACTCGTTTATTTATCCCTCGTTCCTCCCATAGAGTTCCAGTCATTTTCGACCCAAATCAAGCAGTAACGTTTCCGTTCGCCTGAGAGTCACCAAACTTCACCTACCCACTAAAGGCTGGTCCCCAAGCACTAATCCACAGTCATACTGACCCGCACTCCTCTATCTGTAGTTTTTTCATCCCTCGTTCCTCCCATTGACCCCCATTCATTTTGGACAACATCTCGCAAACACTCCGCAAACAACCCTGACACCATAGCAACAGCCTAGCAACGCCTTAGCAGCCACCTGACACACCATAGTAACCACCTGGGATACCATAGTAACCACCCAGGAACACCATAGCAACCACCTGGGATACCACAGTAACCGCTTAGCAACCACCTTGGGCACCATAGCAACTGCCTAGCAACACCTTAGCAACCACCTGGGATACCATAGCAACCGCCTTGCAACACCTTAGCAACCACTTGAGATACCATAGCAACCGCCTAGCAACGCCTTAGCAACTACCTAGCAACCGCCTAGCAACACCTTAGCAACCACCTGGGATACGATAGCAACTGCCTAGCAACACCAAAGCAACCGGCTGGGACACCATAGCAACCACTTAGCAACACCTTAGCAACAACCTAGCAACTGCCTAGCAACACCTTAGCAACCGCCTGGGATACCACAGCAACCACCTAGCAACAGTTTAGCAACCACCTAGCAACACCTTAGAAACCATCTAGCAACAGCCTGGCAACGTCATAACAACCGCCTGGGATACCATAGCAACCACCTAGCAACACCATAACAACCACCTAGGAACACCTAGCAACACCATAGCAACCACCTAGCAACACCTTAGCAACCACCTAGCAACCGCCTGGGATACCATAGCAACCGCCTAGCAACACCATAGCAACCACCTAGCAACACCTTAGCAACCACCTAGCAACCGCGTGGGATACCATAGCAACCGCCTAGCAACACCATAGCAACCACCTAGCAACCGCCTAGGAACACCTTAGCAACCACCTAGCAACACCATAGCAACGGCCTAGCAACACCATAGCAACCGCCTAGCAACACCTTAGCAACCACCAAGCAACACCTAGCAACACCATAGCAACTGCCTAGCAACACCTTAGCAACCACCTAGCAACACCATAGCAACCACCTAGCAACACCTTAGCAACCACCTAGCAACCGCCTGGGATACCATAGCAACCGCCTAGCAACACCATAGAATCGCCCGAGAGCCACCAAACTTCACGTACTCACTAAGGGCAGGTCCCCAAGCACTAATCCACAGTCATACTAACCCGCACTCCTCTGTATGTTTTTTTCAACCCTCGTTCCTCCCATTGACCCCCATTCATTGTGAATAACCATAGCAACCACCTAGCAACAACTAGCAACACCATAGCAACTGCCTAGCAACACCTTAGCAACCACCTAGCAACACCTTAGCAACCACCTAGCAACCGCCTAGCAACACCTTAGCAACCACCTGGGATACCATAGCAACCACCTAGCAACACCTTAGCAACCACCTAGCAACGTCATAGCAACCGCCTGGGATACCTTAGCAACTGCCTAGCAACACCTTGGCAACCACCTAGCAACACCATAGCAACCACTTAGCAACATCTTAGCAACCATCTAGCAACCGCCTAGCAACACCTTAGCAACTGCCTGGGATAACATAGCAACCCCCTAGCAACACCTTAGCAACCACCTAGCCACACCTTAGCAAGCACCTAGCAACACTGTAGCAACCGCCTGGGATACCATAACAACCGCCTAGCAACACCTTAGCAACCACCTAGCAACCGCCTAGCAACACTTTAGCAACCCCCTAGCAACACCATAGCAACCGCCTAGCAACACTTTAGCAACCACCTAGCAACGCTCCAAGTGGGATACCATTGCAAGTCACTAGCAACACTATAGCACTATAGCAAGCACCCGCACTCCTCTGTGTGTTGTTAATTCATCCTTCATTCCTCACTAAGCAAGCTGCGCAACCATCCTGCGTTTCTTTCAGGAAATGCACTTTTCTATTATTATTGTTGCACATTGCAAAGCCGTTTTTCGCCGATTAACTCGTCCCGCAGATATCGACACCGTTCCAACTCCAGATTGTGTGGTATGATTGCGCCATTCGTGCTTGTATACAGAATTTTGATCGGATGCACGGATTTGGAATAGGATGGAATTTTCCCAAAATTTTTTCCATAGACAATGACTGGGATGGCTAATCTCTTTACCCTACTTCCGCTCAACCTAGAGACACCAAATCGGATACACTGGCTGGGGGCAAAGCAGGAATTCAGTGTTGGATTGACCCGCACTCGTTCGTTTCTCCTTTTATCTTATCCCTTTTTCCTCCCAAAGAGAATGAACAAGATGGAAAATTGTTTGTTTACGCACTCTACTCCCGCTCAAACTAGAGCCTCCAAATCGGATACAATGGCTCGGGGCGAATGGATTGACCCGCACTCGTTCATTTCTCCTTTTTTTCCCGCACCCCTCGTTCCTCCCATAGAGTCCCAGTCATTTTTAGACACACCTAAAGCCGGCTGTTTTGTTCGCCCGAGAGGCGCGAAACTTCACATCCCTAAGTGCCAATCCCAGTCGTACTGACCCGCACTCGTCTATCTGTTGTTTATTCATCTCTCGTTACTGCCATAGGGTCCCAGTCATTTTCGACCCAAACCAAGCAGCAAGACTTTTGTTCGCCAGAGTCACCAAACTTCACGTACTCACTAAGGGCACCCACACGCTAATTCAATCTACCGACCCGCCACTTGATTACTCATCCCTCATTCCTCCCATAGTGCTCCAGTCATTTTCAACCCAAACCAAGCAGTAATGCTTTTGTTCGCTCCAGAGCCACCAAACTTCACATACTCACTACGGGCAGGTCCCCAAGCACTGACCCACAGTCATACTGACCCGCACTCGTCTATCTGTCGTTTATTCATCCCTCGTTCCTCCCATAGAGTCCCAGTCATTTTTAGACACACCTAAAGCTGGCTGTTTCGTTCGCCCGAGATGCGCCAAACTTCACATACATAGATGATGCTTTATCATACATTAAATAAACTGCCACCATAGCTCTGTAGCACAGTGGTAGCCCAGTTCTACTTCTGAATAAGCAGTGGAGTAGTAAGAAATAGGTTGAGGGTTTGTTCCTGTACATGTTGGCTGACAAAGAACTGCACATGCATATTTACCCCCAGTAGAAGTGGACACATACAACAAGAAATTCTTGGAAAAGTCTGGAAGCGCCAGTGCTGGAGCCACCTGTAACCTCTGTTTAACTGTCTTAAATGCCAAATGGCCATCCTGTGTCCAAGAAAGGCTACAATGGAGTTGGGCATTCCCAGTATCTTTTAATCATAGCTCTCAATGGTCCTGTTAAACTAGCATAATCCTCTACCCATGCTGAGGAACAGCCAGCAATACCAAGAAACGTCATCATCTCTCTGACTGTTCTGGGCTTTGGAGCCTTGCGAATAGCTTCTAACTGACTATCAGAAATACTTCTGTGTCCCTGCGTTATTGTCTGACCCAAATAAACTACCTGCAGCTTTTTCAGAGAGGCCTTATGCCCCTTTTCTGCCAGTATCTGTAACAGCTTAATTGAGGCCTTGTGCAGTTCAATGGATACTCTGGAAGCTTCGCATGGGGGCATATTTGCCACGATAAACTTCTCCCACATCTTGGCTGGTTCCAGAAATTCACTCAGATTTCCAATCCAAAATACTTCAGAAGCTTCACTCTCTGTTGTCATCAAGAATTGGTGAGCAATATCATCTGGCACTTCCACCAGGCAGCCGTCCAGTGTGTACTTTATTGTACGGTTCAATCTGCACAAAGCATCTCTTCTCAAGAGTGCAATAGGTGTATGTTCTGATACCAGTATGGGTATTGTAGTTATCAGATTTTTATAGCAGAGCTCAACTGGTTTAGTTAGAGGAACCAGCTGTTTCACTCCCTCAAACCCGATCGTCCTAGTCCATTGACCAGACATGGGGATATGTATAGCATCTTCAGGCCAAATACAGGTGAAAGCTCCCACATGACACCCCCCTCTC
>JAMWET010006179.1:0-25000 GCA_024036415.1 Prochilodus magdalenae
ACTAAGCTAAGCCGAACAACCCGCATAAATGTATCGAGGCTGCACGTTTTGAGACATAATACAGTCAGCAGGGCTCTAGAAAGAGCGGGAATAGGATTAACGGAGCAAGAGGGTCCTTCACACAAAAAATAGACGTCAGAAGCGTCCAAGTTCAATGCTCTGCGAAGGGGTGAGGTCCCGCCTGTTTTCTTGTCGCTCCTAATTGTAGCACTTTGGAGCTGTACTTCCTTTTTCCCACCAGGACCACTGGTATGGCCATAGGCAGGTGCGGAGTGTTTGAGAAGGAGTCTCAGTGATTTTTGTCAACATAATGGAATTGACTGAAACCATTACACACAAGAGTAGCCACCAGAACACACCGCAAGAGCCACAGTAGAGAGGGAAGGAGAGGGGAAAAAAAATTGGCACCAAGACACACAAATAGGAAATGTGTGCTTGTTTACCTTGTGTTCGGATAAAAGAAACATTATGGGTCCTTTCGGGAAAGCTTCCTCTCGGTTAGTACTCCGGAGCTCCGCAAAAAAGATGCTCAACATGGCCCTAACCACACACAGCTAAGGTGTTCTCAATTCTATTATTCTATTTGAAAAGCCCTTACCCCGCCCTGTAAATTTTCCTTTTCTTATTTATCTTTAGGTGTATCGCTTCTGCACCTCATTAACACAACTCTTTGCCACTCTGTCTAGACAATCAGTGTCAAATGGGATATTAGAAAAACATGTGACCAACAGGAATGAGTCAGGATATTTATGATGGGCCCTGGCCTCACGGAATCATTCAAGTGGTAGCACTACAGTGGCACACTGTGTATTCGACACAAAATCTTTGAAACTTGAAAAAACAAATTATGAGTGGACGCATCACAGCACTAAACACCCACGCTCAAGCTTTGTGTCGTCCCTTGACTTGGAGCACTCAACGTTACAAAACACGTGATACGGTGCCCTACCTCCAGGCCACGCGCGGGGGTAGGTCCAAAAGTGGTCACAGCGCCAGAAAAGGTACGTATGGTGGGGGTGAGAAAGATGGGACCCCGTCGACTGTGCCAAAAAAAGGAAATTTCCTTAACCGCAGGCCGAGAAAAAAAGTTCGCTGGTCCACACTTGTAGATGTAGATAAATGGGGAGAGAATAGCGTCATCCTTCCTGCTAGCACGTGCTGTGTTGTGCCAACCACGAAAGGCAAGTTGCCCTCCAGGAACAACCTCAAAAAAAAAAAAGGGGAGGGGGGAGGGACGCCGCAGTCAGGAGGGACGGGTGCAACGCAGGAAAAGCAGGGACAACTGATTGGCTGGCGGGTAATTTTACTAGGGTTGGGGTGGGGAAGAATTCTGCGTCCAGCAGGAAAGTTAGGTACTAAGAGGAAGGTGTCCATGTGAGCACTGCTAGGTGTCCCTGATGCCACTCACCTTTGGCAGGGGGGGGGTAAGGTTCCGGGGACGGCACACAAAAGGACACAAGGACCCTAGACGGACGCCATCAGTGTCACTGCAAAAAACAGACAAAAGGTGGCTGGAATGGGGAATGAATCCACGCACCCGGGACACATAGAGCAAGGGAAACCGGGGTGCTCGTGTGAGGTGGGGGGGATTCGTTGTGATGGGGTCCAGAGGGGGGAACCACAAAAAAAGAATGTAAGACATGGGTAATCAGAGTATACAGAGAAACCGATGGACTACATGGTGTGTGCGAGGACGTTTTATCTGGTATAGAACTAAAAAACACAGGGATATACTCGTCTTACATGGGCGAGGTGAAAAGCGTGATAAAATGGATGGTAGAAAAGGCAATGATGTTTGGTTTACATGTTATTGTGCGCTTTTCCATTATAAAGTGAGCAGATATATTTTAGAGATACATAAGGCTACATGATATGGACAAAACAGTACAACTGCTTGATTACATCACTGCATATTATAATCATATGGCAAATTCACAATGTCACATAGTTGAAGAATGGCTTGCAACATTTAGACCAAAATCAAAACATCCTAAATGGTAACTTTGCAGTAGGGGCAAAATACATTACTTAATAAATTAATTTTTATGTCTATGGAACCAGGCAACTTTCAGCCATTTCTTTTCATCGGTAAACCATTAAACATGCACACAATGTAAAGGGCAATAGTCTTTTTCAAACTACGCCATAAAGTTAAAATGACTGATTTACTCTTGTTGGATTACATGAATTCCTGATTCATCAGAAACACTCACCCAAACAAATAACATGCTGTGCAGCTCCACTGTTTACGCAGGTATGAAACCGAAGCCTGTTTTCAGTAACGCCCTGCTCTGCTTCGGTCATCATCATTTGCTATCAGTGAGGCCACAGGCACATGCTGTGAAAGGCACCTCAGGTGAATAGAAACTCCTAATAGGAGGTGAGCAAAGCTGAGTTTTGCATGTGGAGTGGGGGGTGGGTTGGACGTGTGCCAAAGCCCGCCTGCATTCTGAGTTTTTCCCCCTGCTACAGCACGCCAGTCACCGCATACAGGATGACAAATTACCCTCCACGCGACTTCACACTGCAGCCACCTCCCCATCGCAGCCTCCTCCAGATGGACCCAATTAAGCTATTAGCCAATGAGTGGGGCCTGATGACTCCATTAGGAACCATTCTGAGATTAAATAAACTGAGAAAATCAACTGCTCCCCTCCAATCGGAGCCAACAAACCTGGCTTCAGATCCTGGTGTAGCACATTTTCATTTATTTATTTATTTATTTATTCATTTTAACCAGGTAGGATATGGGTAGAAGTTATCTACGTACATAAGATAGAGGGAAAGAACAAAAGAAAAAAAGAAAGAGAGAAAGAAAGAAAGAAAGAAAGAAAGAAGATGTTTGAAAGAACAGAAGAAAGAATGGAAGAAAGGGAGAAAGGGAGGGAATGGGAGTGATATAACACAGGCACACAGATGAGACAGAAAGGGTCAAATGAAAAGGAGAGAGAAGAATTAAAGAAGAAAGGCGAAGAGAAAAGAGATCATATAAATAGAACAAACTAGGAGAAAGACAGAAAGAAAGAAAGAAAGAAAGAAAGAAAGAAAAATGTAAGAAACAAGAAACTACCAGAGTGGTAAGAAGATAAAAGGGTAAAAGAAAAAAAAAGAAATAGAAAGAAAGAAAGAAGAAAGAGAGAGGGAGAGAAAGAAACGTAGAGTATGTAGACAGAAAAAGGAAAGGTAGAATTTATTAGAGAGCAATTAGACAAAGAATTATGGTAGCCAAAAAACAAAGGAGACGAGGAGAGCATGATAGGCAGATAGATAAAAGAGAGAATGAATACAAAAAAGAAAGAAAGAAAGAAAGAAAGAAAAGAGCACAGAGGAGAGCAGGAAGGTGAAGAGAAAAGGAGTTAAAGTAGGTAGATAAGGGATGATGAGAAGTGAGTGCAGAGACTGTAAGAGATGGGGTAGAGAGAGACGAGAGGAGAGAGAGAGATGAGAGGAGAGTTAGAGTGAAGCGAGAGAGCGAGAGAGAGAAAAAGATGAGAAGAGTAAGAGAGAGAGAGACGCATGAGTCAAGAGAGAGGGAGAGAGAGAGTTGTGAGTAGAGATGAGAGAACGGAGAGAGAGAGAGAGAGAGAAAGGTGACGAGGCATATCACACGTGATGGGGAGGAGCGATTAATTTTAGAGTGAAATATACGTGGAGAATGCAGATTGTGGGTTGGCCGCTCGCCATGCTACTCGTATCTCTTCTCCTCCGTGCCCTGTTTATCTGCCATCACCTCAGCTGTCCCATATATTCAAGCACAGAGTCAATGCAATTCACCAGCGCCATCACTCACAGCCCGGCACTGCACAGACTCCTCCACCAACGACCTGCTCCGCTCCGGGAATCAACCCCGCTAACGCACCTCTAATTTATACTAAATGGTCGAGCAGATAAACACCAAGTCCAAGCTGTAAACCGGAATGATCTATGAACCCGATATATGGCCGGGCATTTAAAGACTCTCCCGGAAGAAATTCCAAAACAAAGATCTCATGATCCAAGAGCTATAAAGCGGGGCAGAGTCCAGTATATTATTTAAACTAATGATTCATCCAAAAAATTCATTTACACAGTTAATTTACTCAGATAAGGTACTCCATTATAGAGGTGGTGATAGGCCAAAAATAAGCTCACCAGACACACACACAAAAAAAATCACCCTGGGTGTTTAAGGTGGTAGTAACTTCAGGCTCTGCAGATGGTGCCGAGTAAGGATAATGGTAAGTGCAGAGAATGTCTCGTTCCATGTGTGGTAAATGGCTCCAAAGCAGATGTTAATGATTGGCTGAAAGGAGCGACTGCATTTGGGCGTGGCCAAAGACCATAGTGTGAAGGAAGTAGCTGAATCTGCAGGTGCGTGGAAGTGTAAAGTCTCTTCTGAGACCAAAAAATATCTGGCCCAGGTGCACAATTCTTAGATGCAAGGATGGCTGAACATGTAATGGTGTACAAGCTTCTCATGACAACTGATATAACCCTATATAAATGTTATAGTGATACCCCAAAAAAAGGATACCCCAATAAAAAGCTAACTAGCTAAGCCAAGCTAACTGCGACATTTCTAGAGAATGATGCCTACTGGAATAAGCATTTGTAAACATTTATGCAGGGTCATGTCAGTTGTCATGACAAGCTTATGTAGATGTCGTGTAGCTTTATGAACAGTATATAAGACGAAACTGATTTTATTTCCAGTACTTAAACAGAGAACGCATGGGTGGGCTCTACCTTTGTAAACACAGCCTCCTGGATTAATCCGAAGGTTTCTAAAAGATGCTCCAAGCTCCTTTTCCTGTTAGTTCTGTCTCTCTCTCCTCATCCGGGTTCGACCTGAGGAGGATGGGTTCCCCCCGGAGCCTGGTTTCCTCTCAAGGTGTCTTCCTCTTACTTAAGGGAGTTTTTCCTTGCCACTGTTGCCTCTGGCTTGCTCATGGGGGGCTAGGGCCCGGATTTCCCCTCCCTATGTCTATACATGCTGCCTTTCTGTGAAGCTGCTTTGAGCCAACATTAGTTAGTTCAACATTAGTAGCTATACATATCAATAAAATTGATTGATTGAATGATTGATCCATCTGAATGAATATTAAAGTCACCAAGTTTTTGATTTCTATCTGCTAGTGTCTTATTAACATGACTAGATGCTTCATTTTTCAGTTTTACCGCACTGGCACTACTTTGGTCAAATTCCTAATGGAAGCTGCTTGGACAGGTATCACAGGTATGGATAATATACATATACAAAATCTGTTTTATAAGCATCACTTGCATAATGTACTGTATATTGGGCTCTAGAGGCATATGAGTCATGCTGGTAATCAGGCTCCTGTCAAGTCATTACTAAGTGACTATGATGCATTACATGACTGTGTTGCCACATGAAATCACTGTAGCATGTTACCGCTTTAGGACCATAATGAATGACACTGTATGGTACAGTGTTATCAGACACTACTGCAGTGATAATACTATTTCTTCATGGAGAATCTTTGACCTGCTAAACATGAGCGAGTGAGTGAGCCAGAGCCAAATCTAAAAAAACCAAGGACCATTATGGACCAAATGGACCATACCCTTTTGAATTGAAGCCTTAAGTAGAAGCTTGTCTATTTCTTAATCCATTCATTCTATCATTTTGGAATGTAAATTCTGTTTGTAATAATAATAAACTGTCTGATTTATTTAGCATCTTTCGCATCTGAGTCACACAAAACCCAGTTTATAGTTGACCATGTTTGCAAACCATTACCTGTTGCTAAATGCTAATTCCTCATTCACACATATTGTCTTGTATAGTAATTGTTGTCCTGGGTGTTTAGGTTGTGCATGTTTATGGTGTGGTGTATTTATCGTATGCTCTGCACTGTTTTACATTGCTGTGTATCTGCACTCAAAGTAGTCCTGTACATTGTGTTGCTGTTGTAGCATGAGGCCTGAAAAATGACATTTCGTTACCATGTATACGAAGTTCTGTAGATACATGACAATACAAAACGCTCGACTTTCTGGGCCATCTGTCACTTTATTCAAGCCACACATGCTTCTTAAAACAGTCCACATATCAGCACTATCAGCAAACTTCATGTCTATTTTTTTTTCTTGTGTATAATTTTACCTTGTGTTTCACTTTCATGATAAACAGGCCAATAGAAATGCTCCAAAACGACTTAGTGAATCTTTTTATTTGTCTATTTATTTATATTTTACATTAACTGCACTCTAAAAAGTGTTTCATTTGTCCAAATTACTTCATGCTGTTAAAAGCAAATGAACTTTTTCTTTTTTTAAGTTTATTCAACCCAAATAAGAACAGTTTGAATGAGCTAGTCTTTCAACTAGAGTCATTTTTGGAGCCACGCTTGATAAATTGCTTGTGTCAACTTGAAGTAATGGTTTAGGTTGCTCTTCTAAGAGTGTTGGATTCCAATTGATGATCTTTTTTTCTCTTACCTATAAAAGTTAATATTTCTAAGCTTTTGGTCAATAGGCTTAGTGCATACATCAGCATTCTACCAACACTGTTAAGTCCCGACATCAGGCCACAAACATTGTGGTGATTTTTTTTTTTGCTGCTTCAGCAAAAGACAAAGAGAAGAATCAGTTTTTTTGGGAAAGAAAAAAAATCATTTACGTATGCTGCACTGTGGCTGATCAGAACTGGATTTGAGGGCAGAGATGTGCATTCCACTGTCACAACAAAATCTCCTAAAAGGTAACCGTATATTTAACGTTTATGAAAGCTATATTTTACCTCAAGTAGTTTTGCACCATTCATTTTGGCCCATTTATCATGAATGGCTCTGATAAGACTTGACAGATTAGCAATTATGAACTCACAACCAGAGAAACGTACAAGCAGACACTAGCACTAGCCTAGACAGCTTCTTCCACACCTAAATGTGGACGTGCTGCTGTTCACCTGACCCTGATAGCGCCCAAAATAAACCTGCCTGAAAAGAACGCCACTTCGGTCTGTTTCACATGCATGTTCCATCAGGTTCTTCTGGAAAAGCTTGCAACAAGGGTCTCCAGCACTTCTCATCTCTCCCTCTCTGACAATGAAATACAGAGGCACCAATCTGGGGTCCCCTGACGAGGTGCCGCAGCTGTGCAGCTGTCCCACTTTCAGCCATCGCCAACCTTGGCAACCCCTCTGCTCCGAACATACCCAGCACTCCGCAAAACTTACCCCCCCTCATTTATTCAGTTATTCGTTTATGTGTCCGTATACCTCCGTCAGTCAACTTGCAGACAGAATGGTTGAAAGTCATAGATAAGGGTCCACATGGTGCGGCTGCACCTCCGAAAACATCTGTTTCTCTGGCTTCAGATGCTCTTCTCTTCCATCCGATTTCTCCTCGGCGGCCAGGGGAATTCCCCTTTCGAGCTGCGAGCTTATGACACGCTGAAGCGATTCCAAACTGTAGTGTTGAATTAATGATAAAGCATATGCTTCAGAGAGCTCTTTTGTAATTGCGTTGGGGGGATATTCACCTCAACCAAGCAAACAACCTTACTCAGTCACTGTTTTCTGAAGATGTGCTGCGGTGCCTTTGGCAGGGTCATTCTTTTATTTTTCCTTCTCCAAAGCAAAAGAATGAGAGATATGGTAATGTGCTGGTGGTGGAGGTGGTGGGGGGGGTTATAGATGAAGATCCAGGAGTTTATTGGCTTGTTCATCCTGACACACTTTCGCAGCAGCACACGAGGGGCTTGGAGCAACTGAAACAGCGGAGGCTTAGCACGGCCCCCGCTACCAGCTGGCAAAGATTGTGCTTGTCATCCTCAAGCTGAGAGAAGCCATGGCCACACTGCAGCCCTTCACAGTGAGGTCCTGCCGTTCGCTCCAAACCCCCGTAATAATCACTGACATCCTCCATACTCCATTTCCCCCCTTCTGGTCTCTGCTGGCTTCCCGAAACTGCCAATTTGCTTCAAACGAGCCAGACTTAATCCCATCGTGCCTGGCCTCTTGATCCAGCTCTAACGGCTGCCGGGGCCAAGCACCAAAACAAAAGGAGCAAAGACAACAAGAAAAGGGCCTCACCTTCTAACTACCTTTGGCCCAGCCCAGTCTGTCAAAAGCCTGCCCTGTTGTCCCGATACTGCTGTCATCTCTTCGTAATTGTGCTCAATGGAGCTTGAGATATACTCCCTCGATGTCTGGCCTGCGAAACTCAGCCCGGCGTCGGAGGCTGCCGTCCTTCTAAAGCAGGTCAGACACAAACAAGTCTGATCTAACCGCAGACAAACCTACCCGTCAGCTGTCCAATCAAACGAAAGCCGAGCTTCGCCCCTTTTATGCGCCATCACCCGTCTCCTCTCCCTCTCACTTCGCTTTTTCTTTACCTTTCTTGACTCGCTGCTCCATCCATCATCCTGTCCTTCTCTAAACTGGGACAGCAAGCCAACCTCACCGCTTAACCCCTCTTTCCCCCCTCCCCTACCCCTCCCTCCATCTCGGCATCCATCTTCTCTCTCAGCGCACCTGCAGGTAGTCCTCCGTTCCTTGCGAGTGGGACAGGGCCTGAGGGAACTGCCCTGAGCAACCCGGCCCAATGACCCTGGCTTGACCCCAGCATGAAGGACGTCACGTCTGTCCCGCTTTCTCAGCATGCTGCTCACCTCACTGTAATAGAAGTGACTCCTTCCAATCAATCACTACCTCCGTCTCCTTCGCGTCGCCACCCTGCCTGGATGCCACTGCTCCAATTTTTTCCCTGTCCTCCACCTGACGGGCCGTTCTGCAAAAATCCTTCACAGGCTACACTGCAGAAGGTGGTACATGAAGCTTTAAGACTATAAGTGTGCCAAACAGGGTTCCTTTGTCCCAGGCCATGGAAAAACCACGGCTGGTTCCCTTAAGAACCTTTTAGAGGAAGGTTCTTGAGAAACACGTTTAATCAAATCCAAATAAATATACATTTCAAGATCTTGCCACACCTCCCTCACTTCCTGTGCCACTATTAGGGGCAAAGCAAGGTCACCTGAATCAAGCCATGCCCCCAGTACCCCCTGGAGTTAGAAGAGGGGCCATGACAGACGACATTGCAGCATGGTCCACCTTTATGCTCCGTTCTTGCGGAGGTTGGAGATGCCTTTGGGTCCTGGTGGACTGGTTTGAGATCCTTCGAGATCCAACTAAGACCTTTTGGCACCATTATTGTTAAGACTGTAATATACAAAGAAAAAACAACCCCCAAAAATTTGGTTCCTCTAATCCTTGAGTAACAGCTCCATCACTTCCTGTGCCAGCATTAGGGCCAAAGCAGTCCCCCAAACCAAGCCATGTCCCCCCCAGACCCCCTTGTATTTGGAAGAGGGGGCATGATCGTGGACATTGCAGCACATGCCAGCAGACAGTCCACATTTGTGCTCTGTTCCTGTGTTGGCTGGAGATGCCTTCGGGTTCCTGTGGACTAGTTTGAGATCCATTGCCCCGGGGAACTAAGACTGGTTCTTCTAAATCTCCACAGAACCCTTTTGGCACCTTTATTGTTGAGACTGTAGTATACAAAGTAACAAGAACCCAAAGCTTTGGTTCCTCAAAACAAGGTCCCCAAACCAAGCCACATCCCCCCCAGACCCCCCTGGAGCTGGAGAAGGGGGCATGATAGAGGACACTGCAGCACGTGCCAGCTGCTCAGGCTCCGAAGACAATAAGAGCTACACATTAGCGAGGGCTGATGGGAAGCCGACATTAAAACAAAAGGACCGTTTTCAGGGGCTCAATTAAATCACTGGTGACAGCGCGCATGTGAAGCCAGATCCGCCGCGCGCCACTTGACTCCTTTCATTAGTGTGCGATGGTACCAAGCAAGACTAGTCTTATATGTATATTTATAGTTTAATAACCAGCTGGAGAGTGGAATCCTGCGAAGACGCTCGGGGCTTTGTGATCTTGTCAAATAGAATCAGAAACACAAAGAGATGACAAGCACTCAGGGACTTTGTGTTGTTTCGGGAAGAGACAAAAATAACTGCCAAATAGAACACCACTATAGGGGCTTCGGAACATGGAAACACTATCGAGTCCTTCATCACTCTAGAGAGCGGCAGCGATGTGGGGGGGGAAGGGGGCCATCCTTAGGAAAAAGGGACTTTAGCTGGAAGTGGTAACGCTTCATCCCCGCTAAGCATCAACCACTTATGAGGCAGGCTTTTCAGTAATGTGCCCAGACGATAATGACCAGCAAATTAAGTCAAAGTGGACAACACTTTTGCTTGAATTGTTGCTGCTCGAGGCCAGTCAATAAAAAGGGAGGTGTTTCAAAAAAAAAATAAAAAAAATAAAAAAAAAAGGTCCTGTGTCTAAAGAGTGGAGGGATAAGTGACAAGAGGCCCTTGGCAAGGGTGGAGGGCCGCATTGATTCAGCTGGAGCACCGCGCTGGCGTTCGAGCTGACTCACTTCACTGGAGGTTAACGGAAGAGGGGGGAAAAAAAAAGAGACGGCAGAGAGACGTGTAAAATTAGAGGCTTAGCGAACGGCCTGCCAATTGTCAGACTAATTAAAAAATGGCTAATTATAATGCGCTTTACTTCGAATAATCACTGGGCTATAAAGTCCTGGCTGTCAGGTGTAAACAAGGCGTGCGACTACGGAAGAAGGAGGAGGAGGAGGAGGAGGTGTGTGTGTGTGTGTGTGTGTGGGGGGGGGGGATCAATGGACATCTGTTCATTTATCTCAGGCAGGAAACCAAATTGAAAAATGGATTGCCCGGCCCGCCACAAATCTGCATTGTGATAGAGGAGCAATACATCGCAACACCTGCTTAGTAAACGATAATGACCGCTTCGGCAGCGGGCCCCCCGCTCCAGCCCTTCCCGAGGAATCAAACTGCAATCTCTCCTCGCTCGTCAGACTGCCGGGTCGGGAGAATTTGTTGGTATAGACTAGGCAAGGCTGGACAGGATGTCTTCAATCACCGAGCGAAATTCTTCAGGTGGTGAACTGGGTTCTTCATTACGGAACCCTAATGAGTCAAAATGAGACAATAAATCCATTCTGCCGCCTCCCTGGCTCTGGAGTCTCCGACCTAATGATATTACATTTTACTCTTTTAGTGAAGGGCCAATCCGTGCGTCCCCTGACATGCTCCTGGAGATTGCTCTAAATTCGCACCGCAAGGCGCCGCAGCAGATGCTGCCTAACTAGAATTCGCCGAGGAAGCTGTCGGCAATCCAGATGACTCTCATGAGGAAAATCACTGCTTGGGCATCATCCATTGGCAGCTCCAAGACAAGCCTGTATGGTTTTTGTTTTAATCCGGTACGTGGATCTGCTTGGTTTTTGGCAGCTGTTGTCGCGTTTAAGAAAACTCTGTATTTATAAAACAGTAATTTCATTGGAGAAGAAAAACAAACTTCCTTTTTTAATGTAACTCCAACCTTTGTATATCGCAGAAGACAGCTGACATTTCCAAGCGGTGGGACAAGAAATAAATAATAGCAGGAAAAAGAATTACAGGACGTTGACAGCGATGATATCTTGTTTGTTCATGAAAATGCATTATCGGGCCCGAAAGCAAGCCCCAGTGGCGATTTCATTCGAAAAGCTGCAGGTCATCGTCCAGACGGTAGGTGGTAAACATGGGAAAAAAACACTGTAAAAAATCTTTAACAGATTGAAGAACACACTGAGGGTCTGGCACTTAAGTGTTTACTGCCAATTCAACTACTCAGCTCATATGAAACTCCATCTTACATCAGGCCTCCTCACTGCGCAGTCACATCTACTCCCGCAGCTCCGAACAGAAACGACAGAGTTGGAATAAGCCACATATAGCAGAAGGAAAAGGCTGCGCAGAGCCCAGACAAAGCACAGTAAACTGAATTAGGGGGTCTGTCTGATCCGTAATGCTGTCAATGATGGTGAAAGCAGTGAGAGTGAGCTGCGCATGTGTATCCTTATCGAGTATTACGGTTTTCTGCTGTCATTTAAGCATTCTGTACCGCTCATGAACAATCGTAATCTCACAGAGAGAGAGAGAGAGAGAGACAGAGAGAGAGAGAGAGAGAGAGAGAGAGACAGAGAGAGACAGAGAGAGAGAGAGAGACAGAGAGAGACAGAGAGAGACAGAGAGAGAGAGAGAGAGAGAGAGAGAGAGAGAGAGAGAGAGAGAGAGAGAGAAAGAGAAATATAAATTACAGTTCATATTGTTGTTGATGTGTATGTTCATATTTCCAATATACATCTAGACATTAAGAACAATAACCCTACTTATTAATATTCAATAAGTTCTACAACACCACAACATGCATACAATTGTACTAAAAATATTGAATAGATAGATAGATAGATTTAAGTTTTAAGAAACTTCTATATATGTTTAACATTTGCTGTGTGTTTTTTACAGGCAAAAATATGAATAAAGTTATAATACATTTTCAAAATGTTTTTTGGACGGAGACTATAAAGCTCAGCTTTGTAAAACTGCAATTATCTATCACTGGCTGGTATTAATGCTAATATGCAGCACTAACAGGTGACACTATTAATACGTTTTACTGACTGGTAACACTGCTAATGCACAGTACTGGCTGGTAGCATTGCTAATACGCAGTACTGGCTGGTAGCATTGCTAATACCAGTACTGGCTGGTAGCATTGCTAATTTGCAGTATTGGCTGGTAATGGTAATCCTAACCCTAGACTGGTAATAATGCTAATACGCAGTGCTGATTGGTAATAATGCTAATACACAGTGCTGATTGGTAATAATGCTAATACGCAGTGCTGATTGGTAATAATGCTAATACGCAGTGCTGATTGATAATGCTAATACACAGTGCTGATTGATAATGCTAATACACAGTGCTGACTGGTAGCATTGCTAATGCACAGTACTGGCTGGTAGCACTGCTAATATATCGTACTGACTGCTAGCATTGTTAAAATGCAATTTGTTACTGCCTGGTAACACTGCTAATTTATTGTGTTGCCTGAAACGACTGCTAACAGCACATTGCTAATACTTAATGCTGCTTGCAAACACTACCAACATACAGCGCTGCTCTGGTTACTAATATATAGTGCTGCCTGGTAATATCGCTAGTATTGCTCTTGCCACTACTGAACCATGGACCATCTCCGGACCACCGACAGCATGCTAAAGAAATACACACATGTCTGCACTATAGCAGCGAAATCACAGCAACACCGTCTAGACTCACTTCACATCCGCTTACATCATGAACACTGAACCCGAACATATCATGTTTCAACCCCGCACTTCTGAAATGACTTTGCATTTAGCAGATTTGACAAGCTCACCATCACTGTGATCATCATTCAGAGCTGTGAAAAGACGGTAAGAGTCAGCGAGATCATCACTGAAAGAAAACACGCGACAAAATTAAAGATATCATTCAAGACGCGACAAGGACATGACAAAACTTGGACTGTTTCTCCTTGAGCGTGAGTGAATCAAACAGATTTGCTGCCTTGTCGAGAGGCTGCGATACGCGGTAACACACACAAACATCATCAGGGCCCAGGCAGGGGAGGGAATTGTGCTCCTGTCAGAAGCCCTTCTTGAAGACACTTAAACAACAAGCAGACATAGATTAGTCACATTAGGAGCTCCATCTGCCACTGAGCTCCCTCTATCTCGCCCTCCCTCTCTCCCTCTATCTTCAAGGCTCTCTCAGCCCAGGCTCTCCCGCGGTGGCCATTCATGGCTAGCTGAGCGCAGGTAGGCGTACGGATCCTGGCTTGCTGCCTTTTGTGTGGCTCGGCGCCTCGGCCCCGTGGAGGATGAATGAGGAACGCTCGATAAGAAGCCACCCAACACACGAGCCTCGCTTTTCACTTCCAGTATGGACAACATGCTAAGCTCTGCATTCAATACGCGGTAATGACGGTGACAAAAATCGCTTTTGCTAGACCACCCCCCACCCTCACCTTATCTTCTGCTGCATTGCTTTCGCCTTCCTGCAGTCAGTAGAGATAAAAGGTCCTGACAAAACTCAAAATCACAATGTTGTTAAAATCTGTATTGTCATTTCATTTGATGGTATGTAGGTTTTCAGTAATGATGTTAAATTGACCCAAATCCTGCATACCGTTTATGATCATTTGGCCCATAAGAGCCCACCGTGATGTACCGTATGTGTCACGGGCCCTTAAAATGACTGGATAGTTTCTTATCCAGCTTTATCCTTCACTTAAACTCAATGAATCCTTAAAGGACCCATACTGAACATCCTGGTTTCAGTCACACGACACTTTGCCCATTCTATATTCTATACATTCATCTTCAAAAAATATCCCAGAAGGAATCAACCCACGGGAATGAACCTTGGGTGGGTAGCTTTGATATAGTGAGACATGAGAATGATTCGAGTTTCACGCTCCACCATGCATGTAACATAAGTAAGGATTGACCATATCACTGTACCTGGCTGACCCAACACCCATACATGCAGTGCTGCCTCCATGAGCCATCCTGTTAGTGCCAAAACTATTGGCAGATGACTGAACAACGCAGGACTACATGCACGCAGACTGCTACAATGACTGCCATTAACACCACATTAGTGTTAAGAAGACAATGGGTTTGGGTTCTGATGGGATCAGTCATAATTAATTTCTCCATATAGGATCGTTAATTTTTTAATATGAGCTGGAGATTACACTCAACAGGAGGCAGCCTGCTGGCAGCATGTAAACATTGGTGGCAAGATGTGGGTGGAGTTGAGCAAAGGTTTCACGCCAATAAGAACCAAATCGATGTGGCAGTTACCAATGAGAGCTAAGCAGGGTGGTGCAGCGCCATCTCCAACACTATGAACCATTCTGGCCCTTTTTTGGTTCCTAGATATTCGTTCTTCCTAGAGATGGAGGAATGGCGGCTGTCCTTTTGCTGCAAATACACGGCAAACACTTTTGCACACACTGACTGCTCAGACAGTGATGCACTTTGCAGGAATTCTTATTAATTGAACAACAATTTTTCTCCAGAGTGAAAAGCAGCTGCAGGTGGTAACGCAGGGCAGGAGCTGAACAAGCCGTTCTAGTAACTGTAGCTTTAATAAAGCCCTATGGGATTAGGTTAACTCGAGGAGCGACCTGGGGACAAGATCTTTTCCAAGTTGTCCCTTTCCTTTAGCGTGCTATGTAGCTTTGTGTGCATGTAATCAATCTGCAAAGTTGCACAGCCCACAGTACATGCCGGAGGAAGAAACGACTTCTCAGCTCCTTTTGAATTCCAGCCCTTTTCATCATCTCTGCCTGCCTACCAGGAAGCTTGGCCTGCCCTCCCACAATCCATGGTGAAAACTGACCACTCTGAAATGTCCTGCTCCAATACAGCTTGTGAAGGTGGATCTACCAGCGTGTTCTACCGGACTCTGGCCATTGTAAGAATAGCCAGAGCGGTGTGGGGGTGGAACTTGCAGCAGGATGCTGCTCTGGTGGAATCAGAGTACACTGTGTCCATTCAAGAAGACACAGGAGCTCTAACAGAGGTTGAATACAATACAGTATGAGCAGATACTGCGGACCCCCCAAAATACAATTCTGAATCCTAAAAAGGAGAATCATAGGATAACCCAGGATAAAATGTACAAGGTCTGTAAAAAATCTGGAGTTTTAATCTCTATAATGTGTAGTGATGTAGTAGTAATAGTCACAGCAGTCCAGTTAGTCAAGGCTAACCGCTAATATTGAGCTCCTAGCACAGTTGCCTTATCCTTAGACTCAACACAGGACTACTGTAATCCAGAACGTTTCAGGTGAAGGTCTAAGGTCGAAGATTGCTGTCCTGCTGAGTGATGTTTGTTAAGCTGCCAATGACTATAAATATATCTTTGCTGTTTGTTTGATTGTATCCAGTTTAATACTAATGCCTAAGCGAACATCCAGGCTATGATGTTTTGACGTCTCTAAACTGACAACTCATCTCTTATAAATGACATCACCAGACCTTATGAAGCCAAATCTGATCAAATAGGGCTTTGAGTGATGTATGAACTGAGCTCTCTTCTGATTGGCTGTCCTGTATTGTACCTTGCACCTCATTCAAAAAGCATTCCAAGCCTAAACACTCCTTATAAGTGTCACCAGCGTGAGTGGGCAGAGCTGCTGTATTGACGGATATATGTAAACGTGTTATGGTATTTTTTGTGATATCACAAAACAACTGAGCTCAAAACAGGCTGTGTTAGGGCATGAGTCTGGGAGTGAACTCTGCTGTGGTACAGTGCTTACATGCTGAATAAAATAAGATGAGAATTTTCACTATGTGGGCCCTTTAATAGCTCCTAAGTACTGGCACTCTGCGTTCTGAAACCTGACATAGCTAGTTTTGCTCAGCTGTTTTCATCTGTTAAAGTACATTAAAGCGAATCTTACATTATGCATTTTTACCAATGTGTGTGCAGGGAAGCAGGAACAACATGCACGGAGGAGTACATGGCGTTCGGTTAAACATCAGTACTTTTAGGCTACACATTAATGTTACTGTGTGACACCAACATCAGACGATACATCACCCACTGCTAAGAACATATTAGAGCACACAAAGTTAAGTGCCACCTTCCTGTACTGAGTGTTCCACACATCAGAGGCTGCTCCCCTTCCCTCCCCCAGTCTCTCTCGCCCACTTTCTCTCCCTCTCTTTCTCTCGTTTTTAACTTCCCGGCAGTTGGTAAGCTCAAGCTGAGAGTGACAGGTAGGGGGAACAGCAGGAAAAAGGTGACAACAAGATAATAGCTTCTGCTGCAGGGTTCATCATAGTGACCTGACGAGTTTCTGCCGAGGTGTGTGTGTGTGTGTGTGTGTGTGTGTGTGTGTGTGTGTGTGAGAGACTGACTCAGGATGGCAGAGAACAGAGTGCATACTGTGTGCGTCCAGGTACGTCAGAACAAGTGTGTTTGTGTGACACATGCAGGATTTTATTTGTTCCTGATAGTCCTGTTGAATTAAAAGGAACCTCCATCAAATGAATGAGAAAATGGCAAAGGACAATGATCCTCTTCTGCTCTGGGCAGAGAGAGAGGGGGGATTATCAACCCGCCATGCAGCACTTACTGTTGGAGCTTCCGCTTCTACTTAAATCCACACACATACACAATCTCAGGTTGGGCTTTATACGCATTTCAGGATGTGGGATCACACATATGTCCCATCTGTAACATACAGTGGAGAAAGCCCGGAGAAGGCCTGATGAGTTCCTGGTGAAAAGGCAGATAGCTGGCAATTTTTTTACTGCAGAATTTTGGTTGAACACCAAAGGGTTAAAATCCTGAAACATCTGATGGAAATTTATCCCATCAGGATCAGGAAATCTAAGTAGGTACAACCTGGCTAGCTTTCTCATTGGTTAGGAGGGGAAAGTCTGAACTGAAGGCCTAAAATTCTTCATGACTGGAATACAGGAATGCACTTGTTTTTCCTTATTGGGATGTATTGGACTTGATTTGGAGATGTGATATTATTCTTTAGGATTGGACTGGAGCGTGAAATGTGGGAAATATAGATTAAACAGACAGGTAGACTCTGAACACAATCTGAACACAATCAAATGTTCAAACATGGTTTTAAAACACACACACCCCTACCTATCTATACTGTCCAAAGAAACATGTATCTCCATCATATGAACACAGCAGCAGCCATTTACAGTGTGTGAAAACTTCATGAATGGATCAACAGAAACACACACATACATACATACATACATGCATACATACATGTGTGTGCGTTTGTGTTTTTCTTTTGATTCATTCATATATACACAATTTTTTACCTTTTTAAATGTTAATGGCTCTTCTTAGTAGCATCTGAAACTAACCCTCAATAAACAAAAAAGAGCTGAGTTATGGTCATTTTGTTGCATCTTGTTCTTCCTTTCTGTTCTTTCTAAGTCCTGAAAAGGTACAAAAACTAACACACACACACACACACACACACACACACACAGACACACACACACACACACACACACACACACACACACACACACACACACACACACACAGACAGACACAGACACACAGACACACACACACACACATACATACACATACATACACACACACACACACAGACACACACACACACACACAGACACACACAGACACACATACAGACACACATACAGACACACATACAGACACAGAAAGACAGACAGACACACACACACACACACACACACACACACACACACACACACACACACACACACACACAAACACACACACACACAAACACACACGCACACACACACACACACAAACACACACACACACACACACACACACATACATACACACACACAAACACACACACACACACACACACACACACATGATGCATGGCATCCTCATTTGTTTCTCTATCATGACCAGTTCTGCTGTATCTGCTGCATTTTCATGTTGGCACCATGATCTTAAGCGAGGGGCTGGAAGTTTCAGGAACACATCATTAGCTTTTGCCCACATCTCTGTGTGAATGAGAGAGTGATCTGAATATGGGTTGGAGGAGTCGTGTGGTTGGGATTTGGAGAAACTGGTTCCATCGTGAGAAAAGGGCAAGGCCGATGTGAAGTGTGCAGTGAACACACTCGACTAATAGATGTCTTCTGACGTGCGAGTGAGCTTCAGGAGTCACTGCTGACAAGCTTCAGTGCAGGAAGCTCAGAAAAAGACAAAAATGAAACCCATGCCTGCATGCTCGGCGTGCACGAGTTTTCTCTTATTGCTATAAATAAATGTAAATTTAAATGATTCATTTGCTGCAATGGTTGCAACGTCATCGTCTGGTGTTACACGAAAGGTAGAAAATTAGCAAGAAGGATGTTAACTATATAATTACAAGTTCATTTAATGTCAGTTCAGTGTATATTTTGATACATATGGTAGTAATATTAATACTGTGGAGCTGTGAAATAAAAACATTCACATTTCACAATTATTTATGACATGATGGTGATGAACTCCGGCTGCAGGCTCCCCTTGTGATTTGTTTACCTAGGGCCCCAACAGACTCTAGAATCACCACTGGGCATACAGTCACACTGCCAGCTCTACAATGCAGGGTTATAAAACCCACCCAAGCCACTGTCTATTCTCACAGCTGCCAAGTGAGAGGAGGTTCAGAAGTCCAGAACCAGCCGGTTCCTCCGTGCCGTCAGGCTGCTGAACAGCCAGTAGTGCTGATGCATCAGTGAATGGGACTGTCACTACACATCTCACCTACATCATTATCACGATGATCTCCATGGACTATCCACACCATCACTCTGCACTTTACAGGTAGCATATCCATACCTGCACATATAGACTGACATCTTGTTTATCTTTTATCTGTATATATGCTATCCCCTGATTATACCCTGCATCTCTTACCCATCTCCCCAAACATCTACCCAGGCTCCCCAAACAGCATATACAGAAATGTGTACATGTGTATATATATATCATACATATATCATAGCTTCTATTCATACATGTATATTACTGTTATAAAAAGCAATATGCTTGGATAAACAGAGCTGTTCTGGTGTTCTGTGTCGTGTATATTTATGGTCCAACGTGTGTATTTGTATTTAAGTACTGCAAGGGACTACACACCATCTTCAGACACTTGAAATGGGAGAAAAACACCATCTCCATCATCAAGAAAGCTCAACAACGAATGTTCTTCTTGAGACAGCTCAAGAAATTCAACCTGCCACAGACCCTGATGATCCAGTTCTACACAGCGATCATCGAGTCCATTCTCACAGCCTCCATAACTATCTGGTTTGGTTCCTCCACCTCACAAGAAAGAACCAAACTCCAGCAGCGCATCATCAGGACAGCAGAGAGGATCATTGGATGTAACCTGCCATCACTTCAGCAGATCTACACCAGCAGGGTGAGGAAGCGTGCTGGCAAAATTACATCTGACCCCTCACATCCTGGACACCTCCTCTTCCAGACACTCCCCTCTGGTAGAAGACTGCGGTCCATCAAAACCAGCACAACAAGCTAACAACACGCTAATCATGCTAACAGCTTTTTCCCCAGAGCTGTAGCGCTCCTCAACCACAGTGGACACCTCCCACTGTAAACCTCAAAACATACAACTGAACTGTACCAAACCGGACTGAACAGCTATTTGCACTATGACTATTTGCACACCTGTACAGATGTTCTCTTTCTGTAAATATTCAGGTCATCTGTAACTTTCTATATATAATATTTTTCAACTAAATCTGTTTCACATCTCTCAGCTTCTTCAGCTCTTTATTACCTTTAGTACTTTTTACTTTTTTAATTTATCCCCTACCCTATTTATTGTTTAGTGTAATTTTCCTTTAGTTTAATACTGTAAATAATCTGTGTTCTGTGTTTTTGTTACTTGTTTTTGTTACTTGTCATACGTGTTGCTCTCACCAAGACAAATTCCTTGTATGTGTAACATACTTGGTGAAATAAAGAGATTCTGATTCTGATTCTTCTCACCTAAGGTTTTCACCCACCTTTGCATCTGTGTAAAGGGGACGTGATAAATAAATTTTGATATGATTTGACTTCGACTACATATCGCTGCAACGTAGCAACGTAACAACTCAACCGGGGGAAGGAAAAGACAGACTTTACTTTAATGCAAGTCAATGGAACCAGAGTGCCTCAAAGCAAGTCACTTTGGCCTATGTCTTTGGGTCCACTCATAATTGAAATTATGCACAGTGTAAATATTTAGATGATGAACCAAAATGGAGACAAACCTGCAAAGCACATATACTATTTATCCAGCGGAAGCGATGAATACGATTCTGAATGAAATCTGGAGCACTTGACAAAGTCAGCTCTTTGGTTACCTCTGTGTCTCTCTGATTTTCCTTAATCGTCAGGATTTCTTCTTCCTGATAATGCACCAAAACTAGCCTACGCACATGTACAGTCACACACAGAGTCTCTCTCTTAGGGTATGTGTCTTCACTGTCCTTTAAGCCTGGTGTCACATGTGGCCTCGGGTTCATCCTATCCTCCAGCATCATCCTGACCAAAATCATCTAAAGCACAGAACATAGTGCGGTAGAGTGAACGAGAAGTGTGCGTCGACCGCTGTAAAGGCACGATCGCTTTACTCTTGCTAATGTAAGAGGCTGAAAAACAGACCCGCTGGATCAAGCTCCTAAAGTGTGCCACTCCGTATGAAAACCAAACAGGCTCTGAGATATGGGAGGAAATGGATGAGCAATTGGAACCAGCTATGTTTGAATACAAATACATCAGCCAGGGTCCTCCACACCATTTGGATGAGATGCAATATACATAAAACCAGCGCCGCACAACGACCGGCAGAGTGGAAACAAAGGAAAATCAAACAAAGTTAGCGAGAGGTGAAAAGAGACAGCCAGGAAAAGTTGGAAGTCCGTTTAAAGGGATCATCCAGCTAATATGACCCAATACCTTTGACTTATTTTCCTTCACTTGCATCACTGTGCTTATGATAGAAACCAATGGGCAGTTGCTTCACAGTCTGCTCACCGACTTCTAATATAAGTCAACAGTTTTAGAGTCTGAAGAAGAATGGTTGAGAGAGACACCGGCTCCAACCAAGCTAATGCAGACCAAGATTTTTTAAACACCTTATAAAGGATTTGCTCGATAAGCCTGGTGTGCCAGCGCAGACCCCACAGAAGCCCAGAATCGATGGATGAGAGAGGATTTAACGGAGGGCACGCGGAGAGAAAAACGCTTCTTTAATGCACGCGGCGAACAGGAGTGACGAACTACTGAAAATACCTAATCTACTCAAACAGCCCATAATCATCTACAAACCAAATCTCCGACGCCGCGCCCTGCCAGCCCTGCGCTGAGCTAACGCTAATGCTCACTCTCACTCACGTTTAAATAACGACATCCAGTCTTATACACGTGCCATCCGCTCAGTCACGCTAAGCACGGCCTATTAGCAGAGTCAAGGTGTTTACCGGTGATAGAAAATGACCACGGCCAAACCCGCACAGCATATACTGCACACATGATGTACACAGCTGAACAGGTGCACAATGTATACATAACCACAGTCACACTTGACCTTACTGCTCTGGCGAGCCGGATGCCTCAGTCTACAGGCATGATATGGAATAAAACGAGGGAAAAAAGGTAGAGTCGTGTGCAAAAATTATGAAAAAAAAAAAATAATAATAATAAAAAAAAGTCAAGCTATTTTACATAGGGAGCAAACCGAAATATTTGCAAATTCTGCAAATTTAAGTGCAAAAATGTATCTGCCAGATTAAACATATTGGAAAAAATAAATCATACACTACCAATCAAAAGTTTAGGCACCCCCCAAATTAAATGAATGTGTTCGGGTATATTAAAGACTCTACAGTCTCACACTTAACAGCTCCAACTGATGAGAATCTGAACCAGTCCATATCCTGATACACCACATCTACTCCTGATGTACCACAGTATGATACTCCTCCATATCTCCACCCCTAATATATATTTAGTGGTGTAAACACTTTGATCTCTTTTTCTGCACAGTGTAAAAGCTCTAGTTCTCCTTTCAGGTTAGTGAATATTTATGATGGACCGACCAAAATAATTACTCCACAACTCTTTATAAAATTATTAATATTTGGCTATATCAACCTACACTGCAAGTTAGGAAAGCTGGGTTATCCTAAGGCAAAGCATTAAAAGCTAAAAAGAAGGAGAATGTACTATGAGTAGCCGTGTCTAAACTTTTGACTAGTGGTGTATACAATTTAAAATTTTTGCACCAGCCAGATTTATGATTTATTTCCCCTTTAGTATATTACAACCAGCCAATAAGCAGTACTGTACATTAAACTGGGTTGCCAAAACCACAACTTTTGCACATGCCTGTATTTGGAGATTCACTTCAACGCTCACATGAATGCATTACCATGCTTGTTACAAGTGACAGAATATACAATGTTATATAAAATGACTCGCTAAATATTTAAAAATAAAACAAAATAAAATAAAACGGAACTTCAAGTCTCCCTATACAGCTGAATCAGAAATAGAGGAGTAATACATATATTTGTTTCCTGTCCATAAACTACCATAAAATAGACAAAATACACAAAAAACAATAAGAGCTGTAAAAACCATAATTTACTTCAATACAGGAGCAACACTGGACTAGCACTAGCCTTATTTCATAGTGTCGTCTCATAGTGCTAGCTCTGGGGCATTGTTAATTGATTTGTGGCCCACATTTGCAGTGCGGCGCTGGTTTTTACAGTCAGCACGTGTTTACGTAGACTGTCTTTATGAGGACTGACAGCTCCCATAGACGTTAATGCTATTACGCTCTTCATCTGATAGCTGCTAGCGCCGGCCGTGCGAGCGCTAAGCAGGTAGCGCTGTTTGTCGCACAGTATGATGGCCTGGAGTTGGCAAGCTTCCCCAGCAAATCTGAAACAGAATATCTATAACGTGTAGAACATGAGCAAAGAGCCAAAGCCGTGTTCATTCAGCCCTAAAATCACAAAACAATGAAATAAAAAATATAAACAAAGAAAACCTGCTTCAGCTTTCACTCTGTCTACCAGTGGTTTGGTGTAAAAGCCCAGTGTTTTAGCCCCTCTGCACGTGTACCTTGGATCGAACCTCAGGCAGACGATTAGCCCAAACAGCTCGTCTGTGTTATTGAGACGTTTCAGCATGAAATTTGTTTTTCCTCACTGAACTTTAAGCAGGAACTCAACAGCCAGGTCTCGAAAGCCGACAGGGCCTATTAAGAGATAATTACTAATTATGCTAATTTGTAAAGTTGCGCTCTTTCTTTCCTTGGTCACTTTATCGCCCGGCTCTCCTCAGGGACCAGTATAACCGTTCAATGCTAATAGCCCTTTCCACCACCCTCCCCATCCGTCGTCCCTGGTTGAACGTCCGGCGGAGGACGCCGTGTCCTAAACGCAGAGCTGAATTTCACACTTAATCAGGGAAGTGTCTGCAAATTCGAATCCGCAGCCGCACCGCTCCCAGCCTGCTGCCGTCGATGACCTTCATTAACCTTTTAAATGCCAGCAATGCTCCGGCACCTTTAACAAAAACCTCTTATCAACCACCCGCGCACATAGACGGCCGGCCTGTACAACACAATGAAACAGTCCAGAGCTAAATATGTGTAAATCTGATGAAAGCTAAATAGCCCCTTTTACCGGCGGTACAGAAAGAGTTTATCCATTAGCTGAATATCAGCTTCAGCGAGATCCATTAACACAGGAAGAAGAAAGGCATTTCTTTAAAAGGTGTCCTTATTCCAAATAAGGTCTCATCCGCTCCACATACAAAGAGTCCCTGCCAGTCGGAACTGGGATCGCACTGAGCAGTGCGTCTGAATAGAGAGGAAACAGAGGAACAGTCAGTGGCCCAAGAGACAAACACACTACAAGCTACGCCTGCCACGACAAGCATACTTGTTTTTATGCCTCGCCAGGACGTGAAGTCATTCTTATGATCCATCTAAATTATATTTACAGTCTTGTGCAATAATCTTAGACACCTGAGCACATGGTTTCAAGCATTTATCACAACAGTAAGTGTGTTGCTGTACAATCAACACCTATCAGTACACAGATAAAAATGTAAATATAAATATAGTAAAAAGAAAAAAAACTCTTATAGAATAAATTATGTCCTGTGAGCTAGATAGACGAGCAAAGTTCGCTTACAAATACCGCATGGGTTTGTTCAGTTTCTTCAGCAGCACGTCTGATTTATTTTAATGAAAAATTGATTAGCCACACCAGCTATCTGAAAATAACTACACATAATACAGGAGAGGGTTGCAGATTGAATAGTCCAAAAATATCCACATATTATCTATCTGATGTGGATATATAAACGATGAACAAATTCAAATTTTAATATTTATGAGCTAATAAACAATTTATATATGTGTACTACACACACACATACACACACACACACACACACACACACACACACACACACACACACACACACACACACACACACACATATGGTTATTTTTAGCTACATTAAAAGTAAAGTATGC
>JAMWET010006179.1:30000-35000 GCA_024036415.1 Prochilodus magdalenae
CGAGGGGGTGAAAAAGAAACGTGGCGAAGAAGAGAGGGAAGGGAAGCAGGAGCGGTCAGCCGGAGCGCGCCAACAGCAGCGTGCGCACTAAGAAGCTCGCTTATAATAACAATCACAGCGCTCGATAGGGAAGCTTAACGACCAGCACAAGGTGCCTCGACCCTGGTGTCGATGCAGTGATGTCTTTCCTGTGCCTGTTTGTTGACCTCGTGCTGCGTAATGCCAGGCAGAGCGTCGTTTGTGTTCTGACCTCTGTGCTAGAGACATGCAGAAACAAGGGGGAAAAGGAAACAGGACAAAGAACAGACAGCGCGCGCGGGAGCAACTTTTTCTCTCCTTTCCCTGGCTCTCTTTACCTTTTCTCTTCGTCCTCCTCCTCCTCCTCCGCTTGAACTTGCACCTGACCGCGCCGCCGGGGCTGCTGCTGGCCAGCACCGAAGCCATGAGGACTGAAGGATGAATGGATGGAAGGATGGACGGACGGATCTACTGCTCAAACTTGTGTCTCCTTGTTCTCTCTCGTCCTCTTCTCTCTCTCTCTTTCCGCTCGGACAGTCCCGGCATGCCTTTGAGGCAGCGCCCCCTTCCTCGTTTGTCAGCTTCTTCCTTCGCTGATGCTCCGCTTTCTTTCTCTCTCTCCTCTCTCTGTCTCTGCTCCTGCTCGCAGGCGCGCGTAAAAACACACAGACACGCGCGCACACACACAAACCCACACGCGCACACTCACAGGCTCCCCGCTTTCTGCACCTCGTTGTGCGCGCGCGCGCGTGCGTGCGTCTGCGCGTGTATGTGTATGTGTTTTGGCACTTTGGAGCCAATCGCGCACGTCGTCCTCCTATTCGCTGCTGACGAGTCTAATTAGTACCCAATCAGCAGCGTCGCCCTGACGTCGGCCTGGCGCCAAGCGCCGCCCACTCACAAAAAGAAGCCCCGCCCCTTCATACGAGTTTGTGAGAGGAGTGGGGTGGTGGGGTGGGGGGGGGGGGGATAGCTCGCATGCGAGGGTTTTATTCTCTGTTAGGCTCCCATACAGACGTTTGGGAATAGAGAGGGAGGAGAAAAGGTCTGCACGGTCCTGGTTTTCCCGCTCTTTTCCTGCTAACGTCCCATATTCGTCAGTCAGTCACCTCTCTTTTAACACCTCATCATCCTGATCAAGAGATGAGATGAAGAACAGGACGGGCAGCATGATTTGACTGACCTTCAGGCTTAATGGACACATGGACCACTGCAGGGACTCGGTTTTGGGGTCCTTGGTATTTCTTGAGGGGCTGTTGGTGCAAACTAGTTCAGAAAGTGCCATTTCTCTCACTTCCTT
Source organism: Prochilodus magdalenae (assembly GCA_024036415.1). Classification (NCBI taxonomy): domain Eukaryota; kingdom Metazoa; phylum Chordata; class Actinopteri; order Characiformes; family Prochilodontidae; genus Prochilodus; species Prochilodus magdalenae. The sequence continues at coordinate 31,319 of JAMWET010006179.1, forward strand.
CCTACCTTTAAACTCCTGTGTACTCGGGAGGTACACGCAAGTTTCGGGCGAGCAACGGCACCTGTGTCCTGTGGTGCTACATGCACTTGAGCTCTCTCACAGGCAGAGGCAAACAGACTGGCAGAGCATGCTGAGAGCTAATCCACATATGGGCAAAGCGAGAAACCACTGTAGCTCGTCCAGGTTGGTACTGGCTGCTGTATGAGTCAGGGAATCATGCCATATATCATATATCCACATGAAAATGTGTACCAGTTATAGCATAGCCAGGATGGATGGATAGAGGTCGGATGTGAAGGGTGGAGAGATGTGGGGTGGCATGGAGGGACCGAGTAATAGAAAGCAGGAGGAATGGTTTAAAAGAGGGAGGGAGGGAGCAATGATGTGTTATAAGGAGGCATAGGGGGATATGTGTCTTTAGATATAGCATAGCCAAATTCCCTGTATGTGCAGTTACATCGCCTCTAACGGTAACCATGCATCTCCAGGCTTGTGAAAAGAACACAGCTGCGGTTGTGTATACACTGTGTGCAACGTTTACAAGGAATGGACCAACAGAGATGGTCCAAAATGGCTCGGAAAAGGTCTGGTTCTGCTGACTTGCATTATGATTGAATTCGAGTTTTGGCCTCTCCTGTGAAGTTTCCATTTTGGAGATACTCGTTGTTCTTTGGACGTGTTATAGGATGGTGATACAACTGGATAGCACTTGTATTGAGTGCAGTTAGGGACTCTCGTCTATGAGTTGATGCTTCAGCTTGTATTCCCCTGAGGAATCTCTCCTCCACGGGTCGGGCCGGTAACGCACGCCTTTTAGCCCCGCGCTGAGGAGGAGCCACTGAATCGACAGAATCCTGAACCGAAATCATTGTAAACATAAATTCATTGATGTTGACATTTTCCTAACAAAACAAAAAGCTATTTTTCCTGTCAAATGTCATTAGGCTTCGTCTACAACATGGGCAGTAGGACTACTCTGTGACATTTACAGGGGAAAAAAAGAAAAGAAAGTATAAAAATAAAGAAACTTAGACTCCAAAACATGGCATATTTGCTGATGTCAGACAGATAAGTCACTCTGAGGTCCTTTTTGTGGAAGAAACATTTCCATGAGGGCTGGGGAATGGGACAGGGAGGGGAGAGTGTGTGTGTGTGGATGGGCACGGATGCTGGATGGTCCTTGGGGACACTGCTTGCCCGGGGGACCACCCACAAATATCCATGTAAATTGCAGTTTAAGAGAAATCAATAGCGGTGACAAGTTGCCAATGCCACTATCTGGGGACATAATGGTGTGGCAGGGTGAACCGAACCGCCCTCGCCCAGATACCGCCACAGGCTGTGTGTGTGTGTGTGTGTTGGGTGGGACGTGAGCAAAGCAATTCACCAAATGGGGACATTTGTGTGACTCCAACTGAACAGGATGGAGGAGGAGAAGGAAGAGGAAACTAGGGAGGGGGAGAATGATGGGAAAAAGCAGAGGGACGGGGATGGAAGGCAGGACTCAAGGAGGAATGAATCTATGGAGAGGGTGGGATACAAGGACAGGTGTAAGTATGGAGGGTGGAGGTAAGGCACAGGATAGAAGGAAGGAGGAATTGATCTAGGGGCATGAGGGAGGGATCAAGAGTGGAAAGGAGGGGAATATAGGGAGGGAGGGATCCAAATAGGGAAAGGTGAAGGGTGGGGAGATGTAGCGTGTGATGGAAAGAGGGATCTAAATAGAGGGAGGAATGTGAAGAAAGGATTTTAGAGGATGGGTGAAGTGATGGAGAGAGGGCTGTGAGATTGTTGGATGAACTGAGGGGGAAGAAAAGATGGGACAAATAAATGGAGGGATTTTACAGTATTGAGAAGAAGAGAAGAAGCATGGAATGGGCAGATAGAGGTTGAATGTGAGGGATGGCGAGATGTGGAGAGGGATGGAGGGATCAATTAATAGAAGGGGATCAAAAGAAGGAGGAAGCGATGATGCATTATAGTGGGGTGCAGAGGGAAAGGAGGAACAAGGGAGGAGAAGAAAGCTGTATTTTCAGGATTGGAGAGAAGGCTGACAGGGTGGAGGGCAAAATGGACAGATGAAAACAGGCAGGGAAGGATGAGAGCTCACAAGGAATTTAGGAATGGGTGAAAGAAGGGAGAGAATGGGGAGTGGCTTGGATGGAAAGCATAGAACTAAGATAGCAGAGAAGCGCTGATAGAGAAACAAGTGTACAGAGATAAACGGAGGGAGAGTGGGATAGGACTATAGGATGGTGGCTGGAGAGACATAAGGTTCAAGCAGACAGAATAAAAAGATGGAGAGAAAGAGTGAGGGTAAGTGAGAGGAACAGAGCAGCAGGGACCGCCTTTAAGGAGAGAGAGAGAAAGAGAGAGAGAGGCAGAGAGAGAGAGGCAGAGAGTAAGAGAGATGATTTAAGGAGAAGGCGAGAGGTGGAATCAGACAGACAGATACGGAGGCTCTGAAGGTTAACTACTGATTCGAGATCAGCTCTGAGGGGCTTCAGGTGCGCCACTCTGTTCATTCTGCCTAATTGAAAGTGACGGCGGAGTCAGACTGAACAGGTTAAGATAATACACCCACGCTGGTACTTTCTTCAGCAAACGGAGCTCAGCAACGCTCCTTCAGCTACTTCGTGTCATTTGTAGTCAGTTTCAGCCTTACCTGCTGTATTTCACCACCACTCGTGCTGTGCCGTGTTGGAGGGGGAATGTTTTAAGCAGCATCTGAGCACAGATTGTCAAAGCCAAAAGCAAATCAGGATCTTGTATTATTCACCAACTACAAGAAACTTCCACATGAATAAACTAGCCTGTATGTCCAAAAGCATCCAGACTCTCCCTCTAATTAGACCTCAGCTACTTTCAGAAGCACTCACTGCACCCAGAAAGCATTGCCAGTACAATGGGATGCCACCCTGGGAAGGTCACCAAGCCCAAGTCTCAGATAGAGGGGTATAGATCCCCCAACCCAGGGCTTTTGGGTAGTGGAACTGGATTCTATGGGGTGATGGAGCTCCATCCAGGGATACAGGGACAGGTGAAGGGATGGAGGTAAGGCATGGAATAAAAGGAAGGGAGACGGGATCTAGAGGGGGATGAGAAAGGAATCAAGAGAGGAAAGGAGGAAGGAAGGAATACAGGGATATAGTAATGGATAAAGGATGGAAGTATGGAGAAAGGGCTTGGCAATCCAAAGAGGGATAGACAAAGGATTGGAAGACGTAGGGTTTGATAGAAAGTAGGAACCCAAGTGTCAGCCGGAGGTATAAAGCCCCACGACAGTGGGCTTTTAGACAGTGGAGGTGGATTCTATAGGGTAATGGAGCTCCATCCAGGGATTCAAGGATAGGTGTAGGGCTGAAGGTAAAGCATGGAATAGAAGGAAGGAGCACGGGATCTAGAGGGAGATGAAGAAGGGATTATGAGAGGAAAGAACCAATGCAGGGACATTGGGATACAGATGAAAGTATGTAGAAAGGAATTGGGGATCCAAAGAGGGATAGATGAAGCACGGGTGGATGTAGGCTGTCATGGAAAGAGGAAGCCCATGTCTTAGAGCTCTTGGACAGTGGAACTGGATTCTATAGAGTGATGGAGCTCCAACCAGGGATAGGTGTAGGGATGGGGGGTTTGAGAGAGGGATCAATAGAGGAAAGTGCCTTTGGGATGAGTTGGAGTG
>JAMWET010006179.1:40000-42500 GCA_024036415.1 Prochilodus magdalenae
GAGGAGGAGGACCGTGGGAGGCTGCCTCAGAGCTAAACCTGAGAAAGCCAAAGCAGAAAAGTGCTCCTTCTGCTCCGGAAATTAATGGTTTTGCTGAGGCACACGCCTCAGGCTAGGAGAGATTTCACGAAACTACAAACACCTTGCTTTGTCAAACTGTTCGAAACAATTTGAAGAAAATGAACTCACTTATGAGTAAAGCATGTGTGCTGTTCAACCACCAAAACCCCAGGAGCCCATATGTTGGCCTACACATGCTGTTGCTAGGTTGGACAAGCTTTATAGAACTCTGGCCAAATCACATTCAACCTAAAGAGGTTAGAAAGTGCATCTCAGTCCTAATGGAATTATCACCTCCTTTTCATGGACAATAGAAGGCAGTTTGCGCCTGGCATGGCACGATCACATGTTTGTGGTAGATGGATGACGTGAAAATGGATATTCCATCATTTTCAATGATGAGAAAACTCGCTGCTGCAACAGTAGAATTTCACAGAGCACCATGGTAAGCTATACACTCCATCCAGAGTTTAGTACCAGTATCAGTATCCATTACCTGACTTTCTCTGTCGACCCAAAAGATGGAATAAACCAGATGTTGGATTTCGGTGGGCCTGGCAGATTCCAAAATTCTTGAATTTGAATTCTAAATGAACCCAGTCTTATACACATACAGCGAAAGAGCAGCTCCTCATGATCTGTCCTAAATAAATAATCGACCGGGATAAAGATCTCCTCCAATTTTCCCTGGCAACGCTACCACCAAGCCGATGTTTGCATGGCTTCATGCTCCCGCCAGCCACATGCCACTGTTAGGTGCATAGAAACTTTTTAATTTGAATGCAAACTCAGCGTTACGTGTCCCTCATTTGAACAATGCAATGTAAGATGTTTTCTACAGTAATGCTGTGTTCAAATGCGTTATTAAAGTAGCCCCAGATGGCATGTGGATGTGGGCCACATCTGGCCAAGCTATGGCACTGCTGGCTTACTGTCAGCACTGGCAGTCTGCAGTTAGCAAAAGCTGGCCCACATATTTAAAACATCCATTTGGGCCACCGCTTTATAACAAATCTGGTCCACCAACTAACCAATTCTTTGATGCAAGAGTGTATGAACATTGGATAGTGTTGCCTACTTTTGGCTAAAGGCTAGCCCTAATCTGATATGAATGTTGTCTTGAAACCAGGAGAGGTCTGGCCAAGTGTCGTCAACCTATGTGGCAAATGGGCCTGATGGAAATGGGGAATGTGGGCCAGATTTGGGCCAGAACAAAATTACTTTCTGGGGCAGGGGTAGTTGCTACCTGGAAAGCTCCAGTCTCTGTGTGGTCTTTGTGTGGTTGGTGTAGCTCAGCGGATAACACCACTGCCCGCCAGAGAGCCACCACCACACGTGGGAGACTGGGGTTTGAATCCCAGTCTGGGTGACTATGCTGTGCTACACCAATAAGAGTCCTTGGGCAAGACTCCTAACACTACATTGGCCCACCTGTAATATGATTAACCTTGTAAGTCGCTCTGGATAAGAGCGTCAGCTAAATGCCATAAATGTAAATGGTCCCAGCAAAGCCTTCTTTGTGGAGAGCTTGAGGTGACAGTAGATTTGGGTCACAATGTCTACACTGAGCTGCTGGACACCCAGGTTTTGCCTTGTGCTCATTGTCTTACTGAGGAACATAACATTCCTATCACTGTATTCCAAGATGACAGTTGACTGATTGGCTTGATTAACATTCAGAAGGATTCACACATCTGGACTGTTCTGCAAAATCCCAGATTTGAATTTTCTATGAGTCTACCTGGAACAACAACAGGCATCCACCAAATATGGCCCAACTGACCAATTCTTTGATGCAAGAGTGTGTGGACATTGGTGTGGCCTTCATCTAGAAAATTGCCCAGTCTATGCCAAATCCAGTCACAGCTGTTATTTGTGGGGATATTACGTGCTATTAGGGACCTTACAGATGACTCATTCTTTTTGTCCAGTGACCTTATTTTCACAACAGGGGGTCTCGCCCCTCCTCTTACACCTCTCATTGCTTGCTAGCAGCTCAATATAGAGTCACCCAGAGAGCCTACACCCTCCTAGTTTCACTGATAAAAGAATTCAAGTGCAATATATATATTAATCAAATAATCAAATATATTTTTATTTGATTATTTTAAGAAAAAGTACCTTAGTCCATTTCTAGCCCACCATCAGAATGGCCACTAGGGGCACTACAAAAAGAAATTAGTTTTAAATTGTGGTCCATTCATTTAGTATGCATGCAAAGGTAAAAATGCCTGGTTACATCCAATGTAGGTTTCGTTGGTTACTCAAAATGATGTTTTCATATTCTACACACCAAATTATTGAACCAGTGTTTAGACTTTTTTCATATTAATGTATTAATACGTACATTCAGTTATCATCCACTAAATCTGCACGGCCCAAGCACCACAGGTCACTGATAAAGTCTGTTTTAAAGGGCTCTGGCTTTCTTAGAAAGTGT
>JAMWET010006179.1:47500-52500 GCA_024036415.1 Prochilodus magdalenae
GCTCTGATTGGCTGGGGACTTCATTACTTCTCCTCCACACAGCCACACACATACACTAATAATGGTTATTTTACATTTACAGCATTTAGCTGACGCTCTTATCCAGAGCAACTTACAAGGGTAATCATATTACAAGTACAAGGCAATGTAGTGTTAGGAGTCTTGCCCAAGGACTTTATTGGTGTAACACAGCATAGTCACTCAGCCCGGAATGCGAACCCCAGTCTCCCACGTGTGGTGGTGGCTACTTGGTGGGTAGTGGTGTTATCCGCTGAGCTACACCAACCTTCATAGCCACTGACTGTTATTCATATCCGTGACTGTTGATTGGCCGCTTATTGAAGGCTGTATATTTGTGTACATTTGACTTGAAAATTAGAACCAGGTAAAATGAGCGAGAGCTGAGAGTTCGGTTCTTATGCCTGCTCGACTTTGTCATAGCTATGAACACCCACAGACTGTACAGTATAGTGCATAGGTTCGACATGGTAGACATACAAATGAGTCAAGTGTCACACTCACACATGTGCTGTACCTGACTGACTCAACAGCCACGATCGTGGACATTCAATGAGCAGTGATGCTCTAAATGAGACATCCTGTTAGTGCCGTTACCTTTGGCAGACGACTACATGATGCAGGACGGCATGCACACAGGCCGTTGCTATGACTGCCCTTAACACCACGTCAGTGTCGCCAAAGACCGCAATGGTGTCGTGCCAGACTGTCATGGAGTGACTCCGAATGGCAGAGGGTCATCTTCAGTGATGAGTCATGCTTTTGTAGTGGTGGAGACGACCAACGAAGCCGTGTGTGGAGGGACCGTGGTCAGCACCAAGATGAACGATTTGTGGTCATGTGTCCAGAAGGCCTGGTGTCACTCCATGGCCAACCCTACCGCACCATCTGCAGGAACTGTAAGAATAATCAAGCTGCAACTCTACAGCTCCATGCTGAGACATCTGGCATGTTGGGTTAGCAAACATGGTGGTCTGACGCCCATACTGAGAGACAGACTTCTGTATGTGTAGCTCATTAAATATTGATCATATCAGTCTAAATGTATCATCATTTATTGTTCCTGGTAACCTTTATCTTCCTTCCCAATGCCACTGCAATCCCACACCTCCTTCTGGGTGCAACTACTCGTATTTGGAGTTTAATAAACCCTAACAATTGAATAAATCAATAGAAAAAAAGATAAAAGCATATAAACATCTCCTTGTACATTTACCATTCAAGCCCTAGGCTATTTAACCAGTCCCATAATATACTAAACCATGGTATGATGGCTGAAGCCATGAGCCTGAAACCTGTTTTTCGAACCAAGTGTGAGGTGAGTTACAATCCACCGAGTTATAACAAATTCAATATTTTAAACTCATCCTGGTCTTTGTTGAACTATCTGTGCTTTATTTGAATCCAAACTTGCACCTGAATAGGGATAGACGTTAGTGCCCCGAATGTCATATAACATTATCAGCTTGCTGGCCTTCAACAATAGCCCCATTGTGTGCTTTTGCCGTCTGGGTAGCTTATCATGTGGAGGCAGAAAAGGTGAAAGGGAAGGAGAAATCACGGGCAAAAAACAGCGAGAGGAAGTAAATTAGACCTGTGTTTACAAGAGAGGGGAAGAGGTGGCCGGCAACGTGACGGCACGCCGCAACTTCACGAGTTGTTAAGGTTTGTGGACAGTGGCTTTCGCCCTTCAGGTGGGGTTAGGTGTTAGTGGCTGGAGAGAAACACATATCCTTTCAGGCAGATGGAGAGAGAGAGAGTGCTGTAGTGCTGTAACTCCTGAGCTAACAGGTTCGGCTATGCCAGCTTTAATCACAGCAGCCTGTGGGGCTGCAGGTGGAATGTACGAGTGTATTTGTGTCTTCTTACTGCAGTGATGTCTGTCAGGTACAGTCTAGGATACACTGACTTAACCAGGATGAGCTGCTAATCTGAGCTCTGTACAAGGACGGGTGTAGCCGTTTTGCTAGCTGATGAACTGGAAACTTATTGATGACCTCCACACACTGTCCAAACGACACTCATCATCAAGAGAATTGTTACACACATGGCTACACTCAGAAGGAATCCACCGACGGGAATGAATTTTGGTGGGTAGGACTGACATTGTGAGACACGGGAATAATTCAAGTTGCACGCTCGACCACGCATGACACATAAGCAAGGATGAGCCTTATTGCTGTACCTGACTGACCCAACACCCACAATTGTGGACATTCAGTGAGCAGTGAAAACCTCCATGCCTCGATGAGTCATCCAGTTAGTGCAGGACCATTGGCGGACAGTTGGACCACGCAGGACTACATGCACGTCGTCAGACTGGTGTCGTGCCAGACTGCCATTGAGTGACTCAGATCAAGTCAAGGTCATCTTCAGTGTCCTGTTTTTGTTTTGGTGGAGATTTCTTTAGGCTGACCTGGTCAACAGACTGCTAGCAATCTATTGGCAATAGCGGTGACCCTGCAAACACGCCTGTGTGGCCCTGCTGAGAGTTATCTGTGGGTTGAGCAGGGCTAGAGCTAACCAACAAATAACCCTGTATTGGCTCACTGGGGGTGACCCCACGGTGGGGCCCCTAATGTTTTCTGCTTGGATAGTACACTGTCTAGGCCACAGACACCTGGCACAGGACCCCTGTGGGTTACTCCACACTGGACCTGCAGCCTTTTGTCCACTGTGGGAGCTTAATGCATTTAAATGGACATGGATTTATGGCAGGAGCACAAATAACTCAAAATATCAAAAATTTTCGAATAGGTTTTGAACAGGTAGGTTTGCAGCCTTTGTGTTGAATCATTTGAATATAGCTATGACCTTTAACCTGCACCGTGTAATGTCTGGGGAACAGGTAATGTGCAGAAGAACTGTGGTGCTGGTTGTGCTTCAGATTCACATCTTCTGTTTGTGACAGATCTACGAGTGATATGCTACTAACTATTCCATAATTCTCTGATTTTGTGTGTGCTGTTGGTGAGACGGATGCATTCCCATGGGGAACAGAATTTTCAGTTTTAGTAAAGGGCCTGAAAACAAATTGACATTACGTTCACGAACAAATCAATAGCTGCTAAGCAGTTAGCCAGGTTTTCTTTCTACACTGGGTATTCAGTGAATACGGTCCAGACCTGGGGATATATAAAGCTGGTCATTTCTGACAGAGGGAAGGTATTTACAACCACACAGTGTGCCTTTACCCGAAGTTTAAGACAGTTTCTGGTTTATTGAAGAGCCATCTTTCTGACTCGGACATGCGGGACAATGTGTGAGAGCACACAGGCCTGTCCAGCGAAGCAGCTTTGATTTACACAGTTGAACATTATTAACTGCAGTGGTTATAACCTGACAACAAACCAGGGACAAGGACAGGTGAAGGGCATGCAGTCCAATACTGGCACGACTGGCTGGAGGAGAGGACTGTTAGGCTGTGGTCTATTTATCAGCATATGTAACATTAACATTAATAAACCCACCAGACAAAAACAATGTCACCTAGGTGTTTCAGGCTGTAGTAACTTTAGGCTCCAGCAGGTGGCACTGCACGAAGAGGATGAGGCTAAAAATAACTGTAGGGTGAGTGATGAGATTGAGAAGAGGTGCCACAATGCAGTGAGTGTCTCGTTCCATGTGTGGGAAATGGCTCCAAAGAAGATGTTACTGATTGGCTAAAAGGAGTGACTGAGCATTTGGGCATGGCCAAACACCATAGAGTGAAGGAAGTAGCTGAATCTGCAGGTGCATGGAAGCGTACGGTCATACGGGTCTACCAGCAGTGGCTAAAATCTCAGTCTACAGGAAACTCTCCTCGGAATGGTGCCAGGAAAGGCATCCACCAAATCTGGACGCACTGACCAATTCTTTGATGCAAGAGTAGCTTAACTTTGATGTGGCCTACATCCAGAAACGTGTTCACTCCAGGCCAAATCCAATCACAGCTGTCATCTATGCTATTAGGTATGTTTCAGTCACATTTCAGGTGAGCTTATATACACTGAGTGGCCACTTTATTAGAAACAGCTACTCTGTAGTCACATTTATTGATAACATGCTCCATACTGTTGAATTTTGTATATTATTAATTACAGCCAGTTGGTTCAAATGAGCTCTGTTCTTGGCTCTTGCAGTTAAAATGGATTGGAATATAAAGCATGTGTTCATTATTAAAATCAGAACTGCCTGTAGAAGGAGCGCTACTCCTTAAAATTCCCTCCAGAAACAAAACCAGTGCATCCCACCGATATCAGATGTCTAGTGTTGCTGTTCCACTGGAATGTACTTCTGTTTTTGACCCATCTATACACAGCTACACAACCTTTAAACCCATAGCTCTGAGCTCTCTTACCACAGTGGAAGGATGGACAGAACAGCCCGTGGATGTTCTCAGATCTGAAGTAAAATGGAGCTTGATGTTCTCCCCTCTCTCAACAGTAGAAGCTTCAAGTGCTGTTTATCTGATGATGGCCTACCAGGTCCCGCACGAGTGTTAGGTGCCACGTCCTGACTAGGCTAGCCCCTGGTTATGTATGTTTTCTCTGGTTTTACATTTACGGCATTTAGCTGACGCTCTTATCCAGTGCCACTTACAAGGTTAATCATATTACAGGTGGGCCAATGTAGCGTTAGGAGTCTTGCCCCAGGACTCTTATTAGTGTAGCACAGCATAGTCACCCAGACCAGGATTTGAACCCCAGTCCCCCACATGTAGAGATGGCACTCAGGTCATTTCCATGCGCCTTTTGTTGTCCGGTGCCATGTGCTTCTGTTTGTCACCTGTCCCTAGTTTGTAGCTCCGCCCCTTCCCAGGTGTCTCTCGTTAGTCCTTGCTGTTTTATAGGTTCCTGTGTTTCCCTACGTTCTCGTTTGGTGTTTTGAATCGGTTAGCCCTGTTCCTCGGTAGAGTTTTGTTTCTTAGGTTTCCTAGTGTCTTTGGTTTTTCTCTTGTTAGTTTTCCATTAAAGAACCTGCACTTGCATCCTGTCTCCTCC
>JAMWET010006179.1:55000-145000 GCA_024036415.1 Prochilodus magdalenae
CTCACGATTTTTGTCTCCTTGCTGTCTTCTCCTCTGCCCTCCTAACTCTCTGTATCTGCGTCATACATGCCTAACGTGAGTACTTGCGACTGCTGAACACTAAAGAAAGTGAACCAGGAGCATTTCAAACTCAACATCAAATGTACAGCCAGAACATGGTGTCCTGGCAAGCACTTTAGAGGGTCTGCTACCACATCTCCAGCACCAATACTGCTGTGTCTGATTCCAGCACAACACACACTAACAGACCTCCACAACGTCAGTGTCACTGCAGTGCTGAGAATGAGCCACCACCCACATAATGCCTGCTCTGTGGTGGTCCTGTGGGGGTCCTGACCATTGAAGAACAGGGTAATAAAGTATACAGAGAAACAGATGGACTACAGTCTGTAACTGTAGAACTACAGAGTGCTCCTATATGGTAAGTGGAGCTGATAAAGTCAAACCTGAGTGTAGATACAAGGAGGTGTATTTTACAAAAAGCAATATATATATATACATATACAGTTATATACCCCTAGTGTAACCTTTTTCCACCAACAATATATATATCATGAAAAGATTATATATACATATATATATAAAACAGGCCACTCCAGTTTCTTCTTAAATCAGCATCTCCACATGTACAGCAGGTTCTTAGTGAGGAACCGAAGTTTGGGTTCTAGCTTCACTGGCAGATACAGTGAGCGTCTGGTTCATAAGAACAAGGCCAAGCAGCAAACACCCAGGACAACACAGCTACAGACTGGCAGAGGGCCAAACCCACTCTCTACTGACCGTGATGAGCACTACCTCATTCCAATGTCCCTTACCCACCGTAAGATGACCTCGAGTGACCTACAGAGAGACTGGCGAGCGGTGGCTGGGGTGAAACGCACAGCGAGCATGGTTCTAAAAACAGGCTTCTGGAGGTCATTAGTGATTTTCTAAATAAACAGATCTAATACAATATCTGATCTGGAGTTTGGGAGACATGGTTCCAGTAGTGTAGAGAATCAAACACAGCTGCTCATCACAGTCAAACACAAACCCAGAACCTGTACAACTAGAGACACTGATCATTTTCAGGTGGTGTCTTAATGTTTTCCAGAGCTGTATACGAAATAAACGCTGGCATGGTCATCTGAGAACCTCTGACGCATGTTACCAACAAGCGTTCGTCTGGGGCTCAAAAACTGTAATATGTGCCTCTAATACAAAAGAGGCCACACCGAAGGGGGCTCCGGATTTACTCTCTGTGGATTTGAGGGAATTTTAGCCACAGCCGAGTGGAATTGTTTTCTTTTTAATTTAGTTGTTTGTTTTCCATTTCGACTGCACTGATCGCACCGTATGTTGTCCTGTGCTCTAAATCCTAGTGAATACGGACGCAGCATTTGTGCACTACTCTAATAGTGCTGTCTTTTATTAATCTGGCTGAAATTGGACAAGCTTTGCCGCCCGTTCTGCTGCCTGGCATATGCTGCCTGTGACATCGTAGAAGGTCATCAGCCGCCCAACATTCGTTCGATTGTGGCAACAGATGGTGTGCATTGTTGTTTCATTAGTGCTCTTTGTGAAAATATAAAAAGACATATTTTTCTGGATTTGAATGCAGGCAAGAGACGAGGACCTAGATTCCCCTCAAGGCGTTGGGATGGTAACCCTTAACATGTCACAGGTATGGCCAATGGCTCCCTAAACACCTGAATGCTGTGCTGTGACTGGACTTGTGTGATGCTTAGATTGACCACCAGGTGTAAATGAAGTACGGAGCGAGTTTTGTTTAAAGTGAGGGATGCTAAAGCTAAAGCTAACTAACTGCTCAGGGGTTATATTTGTGGTCTGCAGATTTTACTTAATGATACCTTGTAAAATTTTAACGGGGTTGTGATTAGATCTGCCATATTAAGCGCAATATAGCAACACATATAAAGTACTGTCTGTTTAAGTTCTACAGATTGGAGTCATTACAGTGGTAATCCTGCATCATCTATATACTACACTGCCAAAAGAATTCGCTCGTCTGTTTTCACACGCTTGTGAACTTGAGTCACATCCCATCCTTAATCCATAGGGTTTAATATGATGTTGGCCCACCCTCTGCAGCTACAACAGCTTCAACTCTTCTGGGAAGGCTTTCCACAAGGTTTAGGAGTGTGTTTATGGGAATGCCTGGCCATTCTTCCAGAAGCACATTTGTGAGGTTAGATACAGTGGCCGAGGAGTGCAAAACAAAAAACAAATTTCAGAAAACAAAATAACAACAAAAATAAAACAAATTTACAAACCAAAAAATGACATTCAAGAACCCTAGGTGCCTTCCACTCACTCTACCACGGGCAAACAGTTTGATTGACTTAGTCGTACTTAGTGTACATATATATATATATATACAGGGGTTGGACAATAAAACTGAAACACCTGTCATTTTAGTGTGGGAGGTCTCATGGCTAAAGTGGACCAGCCTGGTGGCCAATCTTCATTAATTGCACATTGCACCAGTAAGAGCAGAGTGTGAAGGTTCAGTTAGCAGGTAAGAGCACAGTTCTGCTCAAAATACTGCAATGCACACAACATTATGGGTGACATACCAGAGTTCAAAAGAGGACAAACTGTTGGTGCACGTCTTGCTGGCGCATCTGTGACCAAGACAGCAAGTCTTTGTGATGTATCAAGAGCCACGGTATCCAGGGTAATGTCAGCATACCACCAAGAAGGACGAACCTCCACCAGCATCACGTAGTGACCTGGCCACTATCCTCTATCCTGCAAGAGGAATGGCTTAAAATCCCTCTGACCACTGTGCAGGACCTGTATATGTCATTCCTAAGACCAACTGACGCTGTATTGGCCGCTAAAGGAGGCCCCACACCATACTAATAAATGATTGTGGTCTAAAACCAGGTGTTTCAGTTTCATTGTCCAACCCCTGTATATATATATATATATATATATATATATATATATATATATATATATATATATATATATATATATATATATATATACATCTATATATTTTTATTATACTTCTTATTTTTTTCTCCCTTGATATTGATATTTCTTTTTTATGACTGTCGGGAATTGAGGAACTGCAAAGTAAGAATTGCATTGTACAGTGTACATTTACGGTATTTAGCTGACGCTCTTATCCAGAGCGACTTACAAGGTTAACCACATTACAGGTGAGCCAGTGTAGCATTAGGAGTCTTGCCCAAGGACTCTTATTGGTGTAGCACAGCATAGTCACCCATACTGGGATTCAAACCCCAGTCTCCCACATGGGGTGGTGGCTACTTGGTGGGTAGTGGTGTTATCCGCTGAGCTACACCAACCAGTGTAACTGCTTGTTATGCTGTGCATATGACCATAAAACTCTTGAATCTTAAATCTTGACAAATATCTGCAACAAGCACTTCCTGTGTGTTACACCTGCCCTTTCCGTCACTTCGCACTTCGTAAAAGTGTTGCGGTACTGGTAAAAGTGTTTGAGTTGGATTTTGTCATTTGTTTTTTTTCGTTCAATGTTCAATTTGTTTTGCACTCCCCGGCCACCGCAGCTGCTGTTGGACGCGAAGGCCTGGCTCTCTCTAACAGCCTCTGCTCTAATTCATCCCAAAGGTGTTCTATCGGATTGAGGTCAGTACTCTGTGCAGGTCAGTCAAGTTCTTTCACACCAAACTCGGTCATCCATGGTTTTATGGACCTTGCTTTGTGCACTGGTGCGCAGTCATGTTAGAACAGAATGTAAATTAAATGTAGATGTGATTTGTTATGTAACAGACTCGTAATTATGTAATTACATCTAAATAGTATAGCAAAATGACAGTTAAACCAATAAATGTGTAAGATTAAGGACTAGGACTGTCCTGAACACTAGACTAGACTAGTGCTACAGTCTTGTGTTAGTGTAGATAGCAAATATACTCCCAGTGTTTTACTGCACACTACTGTTATCTATCTATCTATCTATCTATCTATCTATCTATCTATCTATCTATCTATCTATATAATATATATATATATACATATAGGGGGGAGGGAGTGTATAAACTAATCTTACAGGACTGTGATCTTGCATCATGTACTACAAGCTACTGATCCTAAATTATTTAAATGTGACACCATGAGAAATAATATTATACCATGTAACAATAACAGGAATAACTGTATTAGTGATTAATTATGACAGCGCTGGCTTTGGGGCAGTGAACAAAAATAATAAGGCAAAAATCACAAGCTCCTGAATAAAACTCTCTCTCTCTCTCTCTCTCTCTCTGAACAAGAGGGATTTCACCGCAGCAGACCAAATCACAATCAAAAGCTGAATGGTCATAATGACTGCATTTGAACACCCTCCGCTGCCCCAGATGAGGCTAATGATTGCTATTCTACTGCACCAACTGGGACACCGCGTGCTGGGTGTGTGTGTGGTTCTGCATCTATTTAGATCTACGCTGGTTCAGCCGAGGGGGAGTGGGAGTGGGGGGAGGCAAGAGGGGGAAAAAGTAAGCAAGTGCCACACCATAAGCCTCATTTCCTTGTCACTGATTACAAGACCCCATTGATTGCAACCACATTGACTGTAATCCAATCAGAAGGCAGGTTTCTAAGAAAAGAGAGAGAGAGAGAGAGAGAGAGAGAGAGAGAGAGAGAGAGAGAGAGAGAGAGAGAGAGAGAGAGAGAGAGAGAGAGATGCTCTGTGGGATATTGATGAGCTCTGGGCCTATTCTATACATGCTCATGAAGCCTGTAGGAACTAATATGTCAGCGAGGGGAAAAACTGTTATAGACAGCCTAACAGGCTGCCCAATAAAGATTAGCCTTACTGTACCTATATCATTTACTGCACACAGTATATTTGATTGATTAGGCATGAATAAATGTCATATCAGGAAAGAAAGAAGAGAGAAGAGAGACAGAAGAGTCAATAAATGTGAAGCATAGCATTAATACTCTGTGGAGAATTTCTATACCTGATGTTAGCATTAGCTGTGATGCTCCAGTATACTGCATTCCAGATCTCTCTCTCTCTTTCTGACTCCCTCTCTCTTTCTGACTCTCTCTCTCCCACTCTCTCTTCCTTTAATTTGCCCTATCACTCTCTCTGTTTCTCTGTCTTTACCTCCTATTTGTCTCTTTCTCTCATTCTCCTTCTATCTATCTGTCTCTTTTTCTTTCCGTGTCTCTGTCTTTCTTTTCTCACTGCCCGTCTTTCCACCTCCCTCTCTCACACCTTATATCTATCTTCCTCTCTCTTCGTTCTCTGCCTCTATTTTGTTTGTCTATTTGCATTTCTCTTTCTTTCTGTTGCTCTCGCTCTCCCTCTCTCTCTGTGAGTGTTTCCATGTCTTTAGGTGTGTCTCTCTCTGTCTTTCTTTCTTTCCCTCTGTCTGTTTACATCCCTCTCTCACCCTAAAAGTATCTCTGTCTCTCTCTCATTCTCTGCCTGTCTTTAATGTGTTTGTCTCTTTCCACTTCTTTCTGTTTCTGTTGTCTCTCTTCTCTCTTTTTTGTGTCACCTTTTTCTCTATCTCTCTCTCTCTCTTTCTCTCTCTCTCTGTGTCTATCTCCCTTCCTTGTTTTTGTCTCTCTCTCTTTTCTCCCCTCTCGTCGTGTGTATATCCCTCTTTCTCTGTCTCTCTCTCTCTCTCTCTCTCTGTGTCTATCCCTCTCTTCCTTGTTTTTGTCTCTGTCTCTCTTTTCTCCCCTCTCTCTGTCTGTCTCTGTTCTTATCTCTATCCCTCCGTGTCCCTCTCTTTCTCTGTCTCTCTCTCTCTCTCTCTCTTTCTGTGTCTATCCCTCTCTCTCTCTCTCTCTCTCTCTCTCTCTTTCTGTGTCTATCCCTCTTTCTCTGTCTGTCTCTGTTCTTCTCTCTATCCCTCTGTCTCCCTCTCTTTCTGTGTCTATCTCTCTTTCTCTGTCTGTCTCTCTTCCTCTCTCTCTGTCTTTCTCTCTCTCTCTCTCTCTCTCTCTCTCTCTCTCTGTTCTTCTCTCTCCCTCTGTCCTACTCTCTCTCTGTCTCTCTCTCTCTCTGTCGTGTGTCTTATCTCTATCTGTTCTCTCTTTCTCTGTCTGTCTCTGTTCTTCTCTCTATCCCTCTGTCTCCCTCTCTTTCTGTCTCTCTATCCCTCTTTCGCTGTCTGTCTCTCTTCCTCTCGCTCTGTTCCACAGTAAGGAGGCGATCAGTAATTCCTCTGTTACTGCATGTACAGTATAATGAGCAGTATCATGTAAATGCCAGCACATTGATCTAACTGCTTCTCTCATCGTTCTGGTTGTTGGTTGGCTAAGTCCTTCACGGCTAAGTGATTCATGGTGAGTATTCTGCCTCGTCATTTAGCATTAATGAAGCCAGGAATCGGCACTACTGAGAAAGGGGCATCACTTGTTCTCAGCTGGGTGTCTTACTATATCAAATATGTATCATAAAGAATTCCTTGCCCACACATGCGTCTGTGAACGCCCCAGTGCATCATCCTGAGCTGTCTGTGAGCATGTACCTATTTAAAGTAATACAACAATGAAATTTATATTAGAGTCAATTTCACCACCATGGTGACAGTGTATCCTTGGCAACCTCAATATATACATGGAATGTTTTTCATAAATAACGGTTAAACATTTATTCCTTGTGTTTCTGGTCATGTCATTTTCCAAGCTGATGATAGTAACAACACCTTGTTTTGTATGATAGAGTTACAGAGTTTAACTGGAACGATATAAAAATACATATAACAGGTTTTCCTGAAAGGCCAGTCTGGTATTAAATGACACTGCTAATGCACATCCCTCTTTACATCCCTTTTTAGACCAGGAGTTCACATCTAATACATCCCTGCAAAAGCAGATCTGTTCAAATGCAATGCATGTCAAACTAATAATCTCACAAATGGATGTAAACGACTGCTAAGGAGCATGAAACACTCCGCAAGGCCGGCTACAGTTTACAGCATGTGAATATAATATCATTGGTATTAACCACGGCCATTTGTATGTTGGTGCACTTGCGAGATTTACTGCGCTCTCAGGGTTTCAGAGGGGAGTCGAGGAGAGGGGAATCATATTTCTTCACATGAACAGCAGATGGTGGTAGTAAACATTTAGAAATGCTTTGGAGCAATGCGACTCAGTGCTCACAGTGTTGCCCTGAGAAAGACCCTCTCTCTCACACGCTTTCATGGCGACATGGAGGTTATTTAAACTCATCTGATGGCCTAATCTAACGGGGGCTGGACAACAGAAGGCTTAGAGTCAAGTACAGCTTTGTTTCAATGTCTGGTCAGTTATTGTACACACCATACATGAAGATATGTTAGCATAGGACTGTTTCTGCCAATAGGAGTAACCTGGAAGATATGATGTAACATATATATAGCATGGTCAGAAATGCATAACATGTCATAAGTTAATATTAATATTTAATGAATAATTTATCATTTAAATTTCAGAATACGGTGCATGTGTGTGCACACTTGCTGTGGGTAACTAAGTGTTGAGTAACTAAAATGAAATAATGCATTAGTTAACATGCAGTAATATATTAACTGTGGGTAACTAAGGTTTAGTGAAAAGAAACCAACTGTTATATGTTTACTTTGCTTACTTTGTATTTATTCAAGCTTTTTATTTATTCGAGCTTGTCAACACTACTTTGTTAGCTTGGCAATGTAAGTTATGAATGCTCTAAAGTGTCTTTGAACTATTGGTGCCTTAACTTACAATGATATTTGTATGTATATATAAATAAATACATACATAAGTATATGTATGTATTGTGACCGAAGGGGTGGTCGGTTCAATTCCCTGAACTGACAGTAACGACATATATATATATATATATACACAAAATCAATGTGGTATACAAATCTGGTAATATTAGAGTGTGTATAAATATTGTGTATATACTTATGTATGTATTTATTTATATATAAATACAAATATCAATGTAAGTTAAGGCACCAATAGTTCAAAGAAACTTTTGAGCATTGTGACCGGAGGGTCGCTGGTTCGATTCCCTAAACTGACAGTAACGACTGAGGTGCCTTTGAGCAAGGCACCTAACCCCCAACTGCTCCCCGGGCGCCGTGGATAGGGCTGCCCACCGCTCCGGGTAAGTGTGCTCACTGCCCCCTAGTGTGTGTGTTCACTAGTGAGTGTGTATGTGGGTGTTTCACTTCATGGATGGGTTAAATGCGGAGACAAAATTTCCTCACTGTGGGATCAATAAGAGATTTAAATCTATTTTGTCTGTTCCCATTTTATTATTTAGTACCTTGTTTTTTTATTTACTGACTCTGATTCCATTTTTTATTTCACTTATTTCATATTTCACATATCAATATTAACTATTAGTTTTATTTTTGCTATTAGCTCTACACTATATGTACATTCCTGAATTTTATGCTTTGGCAAGATTATATTTAGCACAGTCATGCCAAAAAAAGCTTCTTTAAATTTAATTGAATATTCTTTATATTTAGGTCGAACTTTCAGTATCAGAATGTAGCTTAAACCGATAGAGCAAAGCCGACACCTTTGCAAGCAGAATGCTGATTTGGGGCTTGACCAATAAGAACAGAGTGGGTGAGCAGACCAATCAGAGCACACTGGGCTCTTTGGGAGGCAGGGCTTATAGACACAGTAGCTTTAACTGTGTGTTTCAGACAGAGGGTGAAAACAGATGTGTATTATTTCATTTTGGGAAAACTGAGGGATGTAACTCTATTCCAGTAGACCCCAGAAAATCTCATTCTGAACACTGAAAATTAGCATGAAATGTTTTTGTTTTAATATGGCATTATTCTGAACCTTTTGTGTAATTAAGCTGAACATGTATTATATTTAAATGTGCTATAATCTTTGCATAGGCCAAATTTCATGATCCTTTTTTAATTTAGTAAATAAGCAGTAATAACCAGGCATGTTTAAATACAGCTGTATATATTTGTGGGTGTTGCTTTTAAGTACTGCAAATGTAGATGCTTAAGTAGACTAATTTTGTATCTTAACAATGGGCACATTTAATAACTGAAGCAAATATGAATATCCAGTGAGAACAAAACTAAACAAGATAAACATCAATTTTGCTTTCTTCCCCAAAAAAGGCTCATTTGTGTAAGCATGCAGCTGCGTCTCAAGGGCTGCTAAACACTGTGACTTCTCAAGTAGCTTGTCTTATATTTGCATCTGATACACTCACGCTTATATATCCACACTTATCAGAAAACACTGGAGTTTAGTAAACATTACAACCAATTCAGGATACCAGTAACCACTGAAAAGCAGCGGCATTGAAGGGGACAGCACTACAGGAGGGGGGTAATACTGGATGGACGAACCAGATGCTCACTGAAGTAAGATATAACAAGAGTGTAATGCGATGACATGAGTGAGTCTGTTCAGAGCCAGCAGACAAACAGAGGAACCAAACCAGAGCGACCAAAACAGATATGGACGAGACAGGGCGTAAACCCAGATACAGGCCAAAGGTCAAAACCAGGACAGAACAAAAGCCAGGCACACAGAACAAGAGGGAGGGGCAAAAGAGGCTGCATGGGATGGATTATCACAGGACACCATCAGGAACCTCTACAACTCCAGGCAACGTCTGGCATGTTGGGTTAGCAAAGATGGCGGCCCGATGCCATACTGAGAGACAGACTTCTGTATGTGTATCAATAAATATTGATCATATCAGTCTAAATGTATCATCAGTTATTGATCCTGGTACCCTTTATCTTCCTTTCCAATATCACTGCTTTATGCTTCAAAATTATGGACCTTATAATTTAAAGTCATGTATTTCATATTTACACACACACACACACGCACACGCACACGCACATATATATATATATATATATATATATATATATATATATATATATATATATATATATATATATATATACGTGTGTGTATATATATATATATATATATATATGTGTGTGTGTGTGTGTGTGTGTAAATATGAAATATTTAAAATTTCAAAATTTAAATATTTAAAGTCATGGACCTTTCATATTTACACGCAAACGCACACACACACACACACACATATATGTGTATATATATATATATATATATATATATATATATATATATATATATATATATATATATATATATATATATATATATATTTACAGATTAGTACATATCTCAGTATTTAATAAGTATTCTTCTTACTATTTAAAGTGAATTTCAAAATAATACAATTAAGTACAGTTAGTCCATTAAAAATAAATAAGGGTTTTGGCATCTTCTGTAAAGTTGCCATTTGGAGATACCTGTTTTTTGATATTTTTAATATTTAGCATACTAAATATATAGTTAGTATATTGAAAATATCACACCTTCATTACATTAATCATGAGTACATAGAAAAGATACTAAGCATACTTTAGTGTACTATTGATCTTCAGAGTGCAAAGAGTCCGGGTGGTAGGATGTAGGTTTCGGTGGGAAGCTAAAAGGAAAGGGGACAATTAATAAGGTGCAATTTTGGGTGTAGTTATGCCATAACTCCATCTGGTAATGAATTCAATGCGCATGCAATCAATTAAGATGTTTCACTGATGGAAATTCCACATAGCATCGCTCCTCCTGTAGCTTGTTTATTAAAAGAGTGTGCTAGTCCTGCCTAATGGACCAACAGACTCAAAAGTGGGCGTTCACTGCTTCTCTAGCCGCCAAAAAGATCATGGAGAGACGAAGCAACTTTTTGTCAGAAAGCTCCCCAAGAAGAAGGCCACGTTTTTGCTCAACGTGGAGTGAAATCGATTGACAAAATACAGCATCTGAGAAAAAGGCAGGGTATTTAAATCCCAGGAGTTAAGCTGGCCGCCCTGTCTCAGGAGCTTTCAGCCAGCAGGAAAGAGCACGGCAACCTTTTCGTGTTTGAAGTCTGAGCTTCTAACCCTCCCCAAATTAAATAGACAAGGTGGGCAGCATGGCCTGTGTGCGCTAACACCAGAGTAAGACGTCCTGTTTCACTTCCTTCATCATAAAACACAGACAGAGCCGCCTCGGAGGGGAAACGATGTCAGATAAAAATAATATCAGAAGATCTCGGCGGGGGAGAAAAGGTCTGTCATGTTGATGCGGCGATAGTGTCGGGTTAAAACTGACAGTGGTTTGAAATCACAGACTAATAAAAGGGCAAATATCTTTCACGGGGAAATCTCGACCTGATCTCCGGAATTTGCAGGGAGTGAAAATGGTCAGACATCCACATGGATTTCAGGGCCTGAGTGGCCAGTTAATCAGAAGCCCACCTATAAGGCACGGTGCAGGATTGCAGTTACTGAATGTAGCCCATTTGAATGAACAATTTATCAGTCACCCTCTAACACCACCCCTGACCCAAAATCATTAAGGGGTGGACCCAAATAATATAAGCCCGGCCGCATTGCTATGCCATTAAAGCACCAGGTACGGGAAAACATCATGGAAGAACCATTAATGGAACCTTCCAATAGAAGGATCCAGTCATTAATGGCATGGCCTTGTGATATTGCATGTTCTATGGGAAACCCTTCACCTGGTAAGCCTTTTTAACCTTAAGGAAACAAAAGTGGTTGCTCTGTTGGATTGCATTTGGCATTTGGACTACTACTGGCTGGATAGGTTTCATGTGGTAGAGCAATGAGATGTGTGGAAACCTCCAAAAGGGTTCCCTGCACAGCTCCATGGAAGAACCGCTTTTGAAAGGGTCTATTTAGTTCTAGTGAGTTCTAGGTATAACCCCTTGATTGGTAAGGCCTTTTAACCTTGGGTAAACAAATTGCATTTCAGTGGCTGTGCTTTAGGCTCATTAATTTTTTTTTATCATGCCATGCATTTATGTTAGCCACATATCAGCTCCATCATCAGTGGCCATAGGACCACTATTGGCCAAATAATTGGCATGTCTGACAAATAGTTGCACCCAGAAAGAACAGGAATGAAACGTAGTGGGTTTGATATTTTGAGACATGTAAAGAATTCCTGATTCCATACATCTGAATCACCCAACAGCCATGACTGCGGACATTCAGCGAGCAGTGATGTCCTCCAGTCATCCTGTGATTGTTAGCACCACTGGCATATGGCTGCACAGTGAAGGGGTACATGCACACAGAAGATGGTGACGATGACGGTCCTTAACACAGCAGCAACATCACCACAGACTGCAACGGTGTCGTGCCAGACTGCCATGGGGTGACTCAGAATGGTAGCGGGTCATCTTCAGTGACGAGTCCCGCTTTTGTCTTGGTGGAGACGACCAACGAATCTGTGTGTGGAGGCACCGTGGTCAGCACCAAGATGACCGGTTGTCACGCATCACATGTCCAGAAGGCCTGGTGTCACTCCATCTCCACCCCTACCGCACAATCTGCAGAAACTGTGTGAGGATATTCAAACTGCATAGGATGGATTATCACAGGACACCATTAGGAACCTCTACAACCTGAGAGGCACTACTTCTGTGTGTGTAGATCAATAAATATGGTCCATATCAGTCTAAATGTATCATCCTTCTGGGTGCAGCTGGTCTTTTGATGATGAGTGTATTTACACCTTTGCCTTGACTATGTATATGTGCAAGAGGCAGCTGATCAAGTGATTAGAACTCATCAAGTGAAATACAGTGTATGAGGCGTATACAATAATTTACGATGGGTTTCATTAATAATACAGTATGTCATCTACCACTGTGAGTGGTTCCCACAAATCTTAGCACAGTCTGCAGTATCCTGGAGGCGGTGGCGTATTGACCGCCCCATTCCACCACTTCTGTCTCGTGAAGAGTCCATAAATATCATCTATGAGATTACTTATCAGAGTTCAACTTTTCCACTGAAACTATAAATCACAAGCATCTCTGTCTTGTTCTCTCTCTCTCTTTCTCTCTCTCTCTCTATCTTTCTCTCTCTCACTCGCACACTCTCTTGCTCTCTCTCTTTCTCTCGCTCTCTCACTTCCACACTCTCTCTTGCTCTCTCTCTCTTTCTATCTTTCTCTCTCTCACTCGCACACGCTCTCTTGCTCTCTCTCTCTTTCTATCTTTCTCTCTCTCACTCGCACACGCTCTCTTGCTCTCTCTCTTTCTATCTTTCTCTCTCTCACTCTCACACTCTCTCTTGTGCTCTCTCTCTTTCTTTCGCTCTCTCACTCTTTCTCTCTCTCATTCTCTCTTTCTTCTCTCTCGCGCTCTCTCTCTTTCTCTCTCACTCTCTCTCCCTCTCATGCTCTACCTCTCATTCTCTCACACTCTTTCTTGCTCTCTCTCTGTCACCCTCTGTCTCTCACTCTCTCTCTTTCTCTCTCTCTCTCTCATTCTCTCACTCTCTTGCTCTCTCTGTCTCTCTCTCACTCTCTCTCTTGCTCTCTCTCTGTCTCTCTCTCTTTCTCTCTTTTTCTCTCTCTCACTTTCTCTCTCTCTCTCACTCTCTCTTTCTCTCTCTCCGTCTCATTCTCTCACTCTCTTGCTCTCTCCCTGTCTCTCTCTCTCACTCTCTTTCTCTCTCACTCTCTCGCTCCCTTTCACTCTCTCTTTCTCTCTCTCTCTCACTCGCTCTCTCTGTCTCTCTCTCACTCTCTCTCTTTCTCTCTCTTTCTCTCTGGCTAATAATGAATTATTGTTTTTCGGCTTCTGTGATCATGTTTATACATTTTATCTTCCTTGGAAATAAATAAATAAATAAATAAATAAATAAAAATTATAGCATCATAATAAATATGGAACCGTGCAACCTACTGCTGTACATCATCAAATAGCATCCGCTGCTATAATCCAGCAGCTCCTCCAAATGAATCCACAGTTTATGCAGTTTTCCTCATAAGCGTTTGAAAACCTGTCTCAGAGACTTTACTGAGTGCAAAACTCACCAAAGAGCTTAACTTCAAAGTGACTCGACAGTGCACGTCAACAACTGGATTATAGGTATGGAACATCATCAGTTAGTCTGGGCAGCCGCGCCGCTTTTTCCCTTCCTGGAACATGTACAACTTGGCCGTGATTGTGCTTGAATATACACTTTCCTGCTTGATGCAGTGGCCATATTACCTTCCTGCCAGAAAGATTTATAAAATCCTCAGGGGGAGAATTATTATCAAAATTATGAAGCTAAATTCAACATTCGTCTTTCCTGAAAGGTAAAGTTACCTTCAAAATTGCAGCACATCAGGACGGGGACGTTCCGCTAGTGGATTAATCTTGCCGGTTCTCATTAAATGAATCCCTTATCGAA
This sequence comes from Prochilodus magdalenae, assembly GCA_024036415.1. Lineage (NCBI taxonomy): Eukaryota > Metazoa > Chordata > Actinopteri > Characiformes > Prochilodontidae > Prochilodus > Prochilodus magdalenae. The sequence goes on from JAMWET010006179.1 coordinate 69,223, forward strand.
TCTTATACCACTGTCCCTAAGTCAGTATAATAAGCAATTTCATAATTCTACAAGAAAAATGACTCGGGATTACAGCCTGCACTCAGGTGGAGGGCCAGGTTAAGTGGTTCATTTTAAAGGCACATCCAATACAGTCTGAACGAACCAAACGCTCCCAGAGTTGTAAGCAAATGACTTCAAAGTTTTTAAGTTGAGAGTAAACCGCATGTAAGGAAAGTAGAAATCAGCTGATAATTATGAATGATTGCAGGAGATGGGAATACTTCAGCTCGGAGGGTGAAAATTGGAGTGTCTGTAAACCAGGGCAATGATCTCACCTTGGCAACACACTTGTAGTCCAAGAGGGACACTCGATACGCTTGCTTAGCAAAGAGGGTCCCGCCAAAGGCTCAAACGTCAGGGGTACTGGTTCACTGGTTTTCAGGTTTAATGGGTTCTGCTGGTTTTCAGGGGTGCTGGGTTCTGCTGGTTTTCAGGGTTACTGGGTTCTGCTGGTTTTCAGGGTTACCGGGTTCTGCTGGTTTTTTAGGGGTACTGGGTTCTGCTGGTTTTCAGGGGTCCTGGATTCTGCTGGTTCGGGGTTACTGGGTTCTGCTGGTTTTCAGGGTTACTGGGTTCTGCTGGTTTTCAGGGTTAATGGGTTCTGCTGTTTTTTAGGATCACTGGGTTCTGCTGGTTTTCAGGGTTACCGGGTTCTGCTGGTTTTTTAGGGTTACTGGGTTCTGCTGGTTTTCAGGGTTACTGGGTTCTGCTGGTTTTCAGGGTTACTGGGTTCTGCTGTTTTTCAGGGTTATTGGGTTCTGCTGGTTTTTTAGGGTTACTGGGTTCTGCTGGTTTTCAGGGTTACTGGGTTCTGCTGGTTTTTAGGGTCACTGGGTTCTGCTGGTTTTCAGGGTCACTGGGTTCTGCTGGTTTTCAGGGTTACTGGGTTCTGCTGGTTTTCAGGGTTACTGGGTTCTGCTGGTTTTTAGGGTCACTGGGTTCTGCTGGTTTTCAGGGTTACTGGGTTCTGCTGGTTTTCAGGGTTACTGGGTTCTGCTGGTTTTCAGGGTTATTGGGTTCTGCTGGTTTTCAGGGTTACTGGGTTCTGCTGGTTTTCAGGGTTACTGGGTCCTGCTGGTTTTTAGGGTCACTGGGTTCTGCTGGTTTTCAGGGTCACTGGGTTCTGCTGGTTTTCAGGGTTACTGGGTTCTGCTGGTTTTCAGGGTTACTGGGTTCTGCTGGTTTTTAGGGTCACTGGGTTCTGCTGGTTTTCAGGGTTACTAGGCTCTACTGATTTTCAGGGTTACTGGATTCTGCTGGTTTTCAGGGTTACTGGGTTCTGCTGGTTTTCAGGGGTTCTGGATTTAGCTGGTTTTCAGGGTTACTGGGTTCTGCTTGTTTTCAGGGTTACTGGATTCTGCTGGTTTTCAGGGTTACTGGGCTCTGCTGTTTTTCAGGGGTACTGGGCTCAGCTGGTTTTCAGGGTTACTGGCTTCTGCTGGTTTTCAGGGGCACTGGGTTCTCCTGGTTTTCAGGGGTACTGGGTTCTGCTGGTTTTCAGGGTTACTGGGTTCTGCCGGTTTTCAGAGGTACTGGATTCTGCTGGTTTTCAGGGTTACTGGGCTCTGCTGGTTTTCAGGGTTATAAATCATATAAATTAGGGGCCACACATGGCAAAGCATGAGAAGACGGACAGGTTTAAATCATACCAGGGATTCTGAGAGTGAGCAAGAGAAAGCACATGAGCTCTAAAACACCTCTACTTTATTGCTGAAGTACAATTAAAGCTAAATTACACACACAGTGACCAACAGTACCCAATTTCCCTACGTATTAAATGCCATCATTTTCTACAATGGCGGGCCTGTTAACTAAAATGGCCTGTAACTGAGGAGCAACTGCTGTTGAAAATGAGCAAAGACAAAGAGACATTGCTTTTCCAAAGAATTCGTCCAGTCTACAGCGAACAACATGACCCATGTAACTGACGCAAAATTTAAAAATTTTTTACAAAGCAGCCCAAACAAAAACGCACCCCATGTCTAAAATACACCTGCACTGCAGTTTAAACCAGACTGATTTAGTTTGGGAACACTGTAAATCTGGTGGCCCTACTTGACAGAATGACCATGTGAGTGAAACATGCTTGGAAGACAGTGTTTATGGTTACTAGCGAACATGCAGCGTACAATCCCCACTGTTAAATACAGTATCACTACAAAAAGATGCTTTCAGACTGTATGTACTGCAGGCCCACCCTCCCTCCTTAGCTTTGGTGGAGTCAGTGACTCAGTGGCCCCCCAGAGTCGGTGCCTATGGCTATAAACAACATTCATTAATGATTCCTTACAGTTTCAGCATTGTGGCTTTCCGTGTGCTAGGGTTGGGAGAGTGTTGCCCCCCTTCTGTAGTTTTGGTGGTGCCTATGGCTATGAACCATACTCATTAATGATTTGTTTTTGGGTTAAAGCCAATAACTCAGAACCTTTTCTTCCAGGGTTGTCTGGTTTTCACCCCAAACCCTTATACTGACACCAGGTTAGCGTACCCTACCGTGTCGTCTTTGAGCATCCAGAATCATCTCGTCCTCTGAACCCTGATGTAATATTTCCCAAATGCTCCTGTCTTACCTGCCATCAGTAGAAAATGAAGTAACTGGCACCAAAACACTTGATCCATACCATGGGTTGGAAAAGCGTATGTGACAATTTGAATAAGTCACAGTTGAAACTGACGTCTATTAGGCCAACTTGCCTTCACTCTTTGTTGTCATTTACTCTCATTTATTAGGAGAACTTTCCATAGCGCTTGCCACCTGACTGTTTCCATTTTCCACCTAGTCCGCTGGAACATTAACTGAAATGGCTGTTTAACACACCTGTATTTATACTGCTGTTCTCTAGAAAGTTCTGGAAAAGTTCTAGAAAGTTCTAGAAAGTTCTGGAAAAGTTCTAGAAAGTTCCAGACAGTTCTCTAAACTTCTGGAGAGTTCTCACAGCTCCAGAAGCTACTTGAAGTCTACTCAGCCCTGAATGTATCACAGATGTCCTGGAGAATAGAAAACTTTAAGAAGCATCATTGTCCTGACCACAAAAGCAAAGTTTCAAAATAGACAAATGTTCAAAATGGCCATTCTCTGTACATTTTAGGCCTAAGGAATTAAGGAAACACACTTAGTACCTGGGAACCAGACAAAATAAAACTTTTAACATGGTAAAATTTAAATATGCCCATAATTATTACCTAATTCTGGCTATTCAGTGAGTCGCAGAATTTTCCATATGCATATTGTCCCCCTCCTGCTCACATGGTGCTGGTCGACTGCCCGCTCCTGCCCATCACTGCAAGATAGCATGGTGGGGTAAACGCAGGCCACCATCTCAAACCCCTTTAACACTAATATCTAGAGGATTTCCAGAGGCTGGTTCCCTGTGTGAGATGTGAACATGAAGTTTTAGCAGAGCTAAAGTGCACCTCTTTGGAGTGTTTCTTCAAAACATGATTTCGAGGGGTGTGAGGCTTCACTGTGGGAGGATGGGGTGAAGAAACATGACTCTGCAATAACTGTTCACACTGTTAAATCCTGAAAATTAATCCCCCGATGCTGAGTGCTACACATTTTAATTAATCACGGCTGCCCGACCGTTTGCTTAAGCTGTCGAGACTTTAGAATAATGTCACAATGTCAAGCTTATTTATTTCTCTGACCATTTTAAGACTTCAATCAAACGTCCCCTCGGCTGCTCTCCACAGGGGGAAGTGAGGAGGGTTTAGTGCTCCCAGCGTGCTGCAGCCTTCCATATCATACCGCTGGGACGAGAAACAGCTCTGTCTTCCCATCCTGAGCCCTCCGAGACTCGGGCGACCGCTTTCTCTAGAGCAAACACTCAGGAGGAATTAAACACAGAGGTTTACTTACACACCAGTCTGATCTGTAAACTCAGAAATAAGGCAATGGAACATTTGTAGCTGCAACACTTACAGAAAGCCTCAATTCAAGCGCTTTCCCAAACTGCCTTTCAGCTCGCCTGCTATTTGTTTTTTATTCGCCAAATTGGTTTTAATTCTCGAGAAAGGCAAAGGGGATTAGAGGAGCGTGTCTATCATGTCACTCCAGGTAGTGTGGATTATTGTCAAATTGAGCTTTCCGCAGAATGCAGAGGGAGAGCGCCATTTCCCAACACTTCTCTTTCAAGAGCATACAGTGAGGAGAGCTCCTAACTTTCCCCTTGTGGCTTCCAACCAGCAGTCAACACAAGCACGGAGCAAACTGAAACATTCACAGGCACAGAAAGTCAATGTGCATGGCAAGAAATCATTGCACACGGCTGAAGCTGGACTCACCTAATTCCTGTAGGCCAGAGGTAAGGATTATCGCCTTCTCTGCACATCCGTAATTAAAGCATGGGTGCTGAATCCTTCAGGTTTTGACGTTGACCATTATTACACATCAGTATCTGATAAAGTGCAGCTGGTTTTAATGGAAGTGCATTGATTCAGTACAGAGATTCTGTGACTTTCATGTGGTGATGCTGGCTGATGATACAATAGTGCAATTACGTACCATTCAGTATATATTGTAGATATGCATGCTTGTCTAGTAGGTGGCTACATCATTGTTAATGTTCACCTCTATAAGCTTCAGCAGTATTGTGTAACTTGAAACAGGTGTTATTTCAACCAAGTGACTCCATAGTTATCTACAGGTGTAGCTAGATACTGAAAAAGTTTGGTTTGTTATGAATTCAAATTCAAAAATTCATGAATTTAAGTCAAAAAAGTCAAATCTTTCAACAGACATGTCAGTCCAGCCCAAAGAAGCAAGATGACTCCACCCGAAACTATGTTTGAATATTTTTGCTGGATAAAAAACCTGGAAGAACAAATTCCCATCATCTGGATGGACATTTATTAAAGTTCTGTGAGAGCCACCAGATTTTTCCAATCATACTTCTTCATAGTGGGACACTGTAATCAACTGCAGTCCATTGTAGAGAGCTATGCATATCCAACATATCACAGCATATTTATTTTTAGCCAAAAAATAAATGTATCATCTTATGTGATAATGCGGTTACATAATTCAACCCATATGTTCTCGTGTTACCATGGTGTTCTACTGTACTTGTACTATACATGTTTGTGTTTTTTTCAGTTTACCATGCTCAAAGGGTTAAAGCGGGTCTTGGCAGATTAACAATATGAACAGAGTACTCATAACTCACCATAGTATTTGATGGTGGGTTCATGGTTAACTATACAAGAACCATAGTTACCATAGACCACCATAGTACAACCATGGCAAAGTCATAAGATCCCTGATACCTAAGGCCACTGTTAGTCCACGCAGTTTGCTCAGCATTTTACGGGCATCCCACTGGTGGTCAAGCATATTATCCGACCCCTTCAAGCCAGTGGACAGATACAGAATATCATCGCTGTCCAAAGAAAAACAGGTATCTCCAAAACGGCAACTTTACAGGAGAGCCCAAAAACCTCATTTCATTTGAATGCAAGTCAATGGAACCAGACGTCTTACCAAACAGTTTTGGGTCATTTCTGTTGGTCCATTCCTCATGAAATTCACATAGAGTATAAATAGCACCTCATGTGACCAAATGAGGCATAAAAGTAAAAATCGACCAAAATTAAGGTACATGTTTTCCTTTGGGCAGCGACGATATGCTTGTTATGTACCACATTAGTCTATGGTAGATTCATGGTCAACTGTATAGGCTATTATAAACCACCATAGGTCAACCATGGGAGATTAAAGTATGAACGTAAAAGATACCATAGCAGTTCATGGTGCATTTATGGTTAACTATGCTCTAACTGCAGAGACTATGAACTACCATAGTAAAACCATAGTTCATTTTCAAAGGGGTGGTTAAGTTATTAATAGATATATCTGTAATTCTGAGGCCTAGTAATTGAAAGCTGCGATCTGATTGAATCCCATAATCAAAACTGGCCATCGTAATCCGTAAGCTTCATTTTAAAACTTCCACTAAAACCTCATTTACTACATATAAAACGAATGTAGTTCTATAGTGGTCGCGTCATTGTGTCAAGACCAAGTGTACTTTACCGGCTAGGAAATGAAAACATGTAGTTGCAGTTCTACCGTAGTAGCAGTGTGATAATTTCTGAAAGCCAAGTGTGAAAGTGAGAGAGAGACAGATCGTGATACAGTCAGCACCCTGCTGCAGCCTATTAAAGGACATGTTCCCTGTCTCAGATCATTAGACAAGCTTTAATCCGTCAGAAGAGCAGTAACAGTCGTACACTGGAGACCTTACCTCCATGACACCTCTCAGCACACACACACACCAAGGGCTAGCACATGGGAAGGTGTTACTAACTTCTCTTTATAGAAGGCAGATCTCAGGAGATCGCCACTTGGGCGAAGCAAACTTACCCGTGCTGGAGATGCACATGAAGCGAAGATGGGAGCAAAAACAGACCGAATTTATCTTAGAAAAAATGAATAAGGGTCTCTAGTCTCTTCCCACAGGTCCAGATATTTTAATGAATACACTCCAAAATCGAATTTTCTACACAACTATGTTATTACAACAACTAAGACACTTCTGGCTTTCTGTGTATGAAATATTGTGAGCCTGTGTTGAACTGCTAGTGAGCAATACGGGGCGACAACAAATGGAAAGTCTGCTGTGCAAACAATTCATACCTGTCCACAAAACTGTATGTACCCAGACAACGCAGTCAACACAACTGGATCACAATCTTCATATTGCAGTGTCTAGTAGAAGAAGAGGCGGAAAACTTAGCGCATGTTTAGTTAAACAGGCTGCAAGAAATGCCTGATCCAGCGCTAACACCAATGCTAACACCAGTTCTGACACTGGAGGACCTGGCAATGAAGGAGGTTCAACACTTCCAACTCCAATTCTCCTCATACACAGTTTACTTCAAGCAACACAACCACAAAAATAACAGCAACAACATCATCAACAACTAGCGTACTTCGTACCTGGGAGTGTGGCATGCTCTGGGAGCCACTTCGCATGGCCACACCCCCTCAACTCTTTACAGTAGTGCACTTCCACGGTAATCTTAGCATTCAAACACAGAAACACTTTTATAAATGTTGACTTACTCTCACCTACATACATGAAAATACACCTTTCAGAAAAATACTGGATGTTCCATGAGTGTAACTGATGAAAAGAGAATTAGTTGGTTAAATGGAGAGACCCCCTCAAAAATGAGTGGAAATTGCCCTTTCTGGCTACTGTGAGCAAGTGTTAAAGGTAGAACTGAAGGTATACATGTATTAACAAACACTCTGAGTACGGTTGGTATAGCATAGAGGCTTACACTTCTGTCCTCCATTCTACAGACTGGGGTTATATTCCACACCTGGGGTACCACCTTACACTATACCTATAAGAGTCCTTGGGCAAGACTCCTAACACGGCCTTTGTCTCTCTGTGTAAATGTAATGCTGCTCTTGTTAAAAGTATTTGCAAAATTATTATTATTATTATTATTATTATTATTATTATTATTGTTGTTGTTGTTATTATTATTATTATTATTATTATTATTATCTAAATTAGCTTTTGCCGAATTCACCCGCTAGCTAGATTTCCCCCAATTGCATGGTGCTAGGTGCTACCAAGGTTAGCACATGCATCTAACGCGACATCAATATAACTGTGCTCTGAGGATATTTAGCTAACAGATGCCCACATCAGCTAACATAGCAGTGCCCAAAGACAGAGAGGCCAATTATGTTTTCTGTAGAGGTGTAGATAAGTGTTTAGCATGTAAGATACAGTGGCAAGTGAGAAGCACAAGGTTTGGGATCCAGTGGGTGCCTGCACCAACAAAATCAAATGAAATTCCTGCTGTGCATTTTCATAGATTCCCTACAGGGCTGTTCAGCCACTGGACCTATTAATGAAATTGTGATCGGAAAGTGATACAACATCTTGCAAGTTTTGGGTTGGTTTCCGGAAGCCCTCGAAGCCAGACAACAGCATTCCTTAGTAGGCCTTCACATGAAAGCGCTCGCTCACACTCTAAAGAGGTTCCCCTGCAGGCACAAGTTGAACAAGCTCACCACGGTTGTAGCCCTGGCTTTCTTCTTTGAAGAATGGAAGAGGCTAACCAAGCAGATTATATCTGTGTGTGAAACCACACAGACCGTGTTATTCACCCCAGTAAACATTTCCCCTACAAAACAAGACGCTTTGGTTGTTGTTGATACGGTAGGCTTTTTGTTCTCTGAAAAATGTAGGCCAAAGGCACTAGACTGATTTCTTGGGCCGAACAATTTGCCTCAGTTTTCTACTTCCTGTTTGCTTGGTGCAACCGATGATGCAACTAATGTAATTACACAGGTGTTACGTGTCTATTAATGAAAACATACAGGACGTCCAAATGACTCTGGGGGATGTTAGCATCATGTAAAGAGGGCAAAAAAGTGGGTAGCAAATACTATGACCTAACCAGTGACTGGTCACTGTTCGAAACATCAGAGCACCTCACTGTCCAAATGCTGGCTAAGAACATGATGGACCCTGATAACAAACTGAAGGCTTGGGACAACGGCAGCTAGCAATGGTTGCTACACAGTGATTAGAGGGCTAAGGAAATAAGGTGGAGCTTGACAGAGAGCATAATGATTTTGACTGTCAATCTTTTAGTGACAGGTCACATTTCATTATCTCAAAACATGCAGATTAATAATTCTTCCCTCACTACTCAGATGGGCCAATGTGTGATACCTGTGTCTCCAGGCCGAGTACCTGACCCAAATCTGGCCCATATTCCCCATTTTTATTTGGCCCACTTGCTGCACGGTTTATTGGCATTTGGGCGGACTGTTCCCCGTTGCAAGATGTGGGTCACATATCCACCAGATTAGGTCCACGTGTCACCCAACCATAGGCAATACTGCTGTATCTTTGCTAGAAGTGGACCAGATGTGTTTTGGTACTTGTGGGTCACGTGTGAGTTTTTATTTGTGAGGACTACTCTTGGTCCACATGTAGTTTGCCACTAGGCAGCACTGGTGTACCTGTGCTAGAAGTGGTCCAATTCTGTTTTGGGACAAAATGTTTTAAATATGTGGACCACCTCTGGCTGCCATGGGGTGGGCAAGCTGTGCCATGTCTTTTCCAGATGTGGCCCACATCCGCATTCTTCCTGGGACTGTTTTTACTCTGAAACTATAAAGGTCTGGACCTCGGTGTCCTCCTAGCTAGTTATGATCATACATTCAATACACAGAGGCTTGAACTGTAACAATGTTGAAAGTCTTTGAGTAGTCTTAAGTTTTTCTTGGAAAGTCCTGACAGTGAAGATATTGGGATGGTGCAATGTGAGCTAACTAGTCAGACATGCTCTAGCATTTTCAAATAACCTGCAGCGTCACTTTTTCCACACCTCCAAATTCAGTCCCAGTTTTATCTTTTTCTCTTTTCTTTTTCTACTTTAATATGTTTAATATTACTCCATACTACCACTTTGACTATTTAATCCTTAAACCAAAACAAATTGCATCTGTTTCCCCCCAACAAAGCTGCTGTGAAGTGTTTCTGGCCATCCTTCAATGGCGAGAAGGCAATGGGTCTGCAAGGATGTGGAGTGGTTGAGAAGTTGTTACTGAAGAAAGGAGATTTCAAAAGATGAAAAAATATTTATATATATTTATTTATCTATACTGAACATCTGTAGAAAGCAAATTGGCTGTTACCTGAACAATAAGCTGCTATTCTCCCACCTGCACTGTACACTTTATATACACACACTGTTTACAACCACATACTTACTGAGACTGCGCTTACTTACGTCCCGTACACATACTGTACTGTTTGCACACACTGTTTTTGTATATTTGTCTTTGCACTACACTATTTATATATATATATACATACAGGGGTTGGACAATGAAACTGAAACACCTGTCATTTTAGTGTGGGAGGTCTCATGGCTAAATTGGACCAGCCTGGTGGCCAATCTTCATTAATTGCACATTGCACCAGTAAGAGCAGAGTGTGAAGGTTCAGTTAGCAGGTAAGAGCACAGTTCTGCTCAAAATATTGCAATGCACACAACATTATGGGTGACATACCAGAGTTCAAAAGAGGACAAACTGTTGGTGCAGGTCTTGCTGGCGCATCTGTGACCAAGACAGCAAGTCTTTGTGATGTATCAAGAGCCACGGTATCCAGGGTAATGTCAGCATACCACCAAGAAGGACGAACCTCCACCGGCATCACGTAGTGACCTGGCCACTATCCTGCAAAAAGAATGGCTTAAACTCCCTCTGACCACTGTGCAGGACGCAGTATATGTCATTCCCAAGACCAACTGACGCTGTATTGGCCGCAAAAGGAGGCCCTACACCATACTAATAAATGATTGTGGTCTAAAACCAGGTGTTTCAGTTTCATTGTCCAACCCCTGTATATATATATATATATATATATATATATATATATATATATATACATATATATACATATTCCTCAACTGCACTGGAGAAGGAGCCTAACCATGTTTCATTATACTGTACAACCCTGTATTGATATAATGACAATAAAGTGGAATTGAATTGAATGAGGAGAAAAGTCAAGTTGATCTTAGATTTTAGAGGGTAATTGGCTGGAGGAATGTTCATTGGTGTGGTATGAGTGGTGGGAGCTTCAAACTGTTCAACATGGTATTTATTCCAACACATTTAGTTATGTTGAGGCCTGGGTTCTGGGGTTGACAATGCACTGTTGGCTCTGAGGAGCATCCTTATCTGAGCTTGCAAATTTACTTTCCCTATCCTGACTATGCATCCTTTCCAACCCACAGTATTCTCTTTTCACAGTGGAGGTGTAGACATAAATAGAGGGTGTTTTCATTGTCATCTCTCAAAGATGACATAGTGGTGGTCTACCCGGTCTATCGTGGTTATTAGTAGAATCATTTTCTCAGTATCTTCTGTATTGAAAGTTTGTTTCCAGAAATTGTAATGGTTCTACTGTTCTTCTTTCGACACACCTTCTGTCTGATCTGTCAACCCATCAAAGCGCTTTGATTGTTAATGTATATACCATCATGATATTTGACATCCTTATCCTAGTCCTGAGCAGAAACTACCTATTTGATCGACTTCACAATCCATCAGATACCTTACATTGCTTCAGCAACTTGCCTAAAGGCTGACACATTGAGACCTATTGGCAGCAAGTAATGAAAAAGTGCTGTCCACCTGTTCTTTGAAGTTGAGCTGGCTTTTGGAGCTAACAGTGCTCTTACTTAGCAGAACCTCATTAGCTAGCCTGCTCAACCTGGCCCCAGCAGTGGTGCAGCTCAGGGATTAGGCCTTCTCTTCCCACCACACCTCTGGGACTTGCTCTAGGACTCAGTAGGCTGGAAGTAATGAACCTGTTTTCTTCCAGTCTCTGTTCGACCACTGTTCCCTGATTAAGAGCCATGTGCTTGTGTGCCCCTCAGCCATCTAGCACCTGGGAAAGAAGTGAAGACACTAGCCTGGCACAGTGCTACACAGGGACAGGAAAGGAAAGATTCTTGAGGAGTCGTGATGACACAAGTAGCAGGTTTCTAGTATTATGAGAGCAACCTTTAAGAGGAACCTCTTTTGGTTCCCTAAGGAACCATGTTTGAATAGAGATTGGTGAGTGTGAAGAACCTGTTAAAGGTTCACAATTTGGAGAAGCTTTTACACCAGTTCTTTTAAAAAGCTTTACGTTATTTGAGTGTCTGGAAACTTCTAAAAGGTAAATCACGTGAAGAAATTAGTCCTTGGCCTGTGAAATGGATCTTGGCTTTGATGTACAGTTCTAGGGAAAACTGTAATTGGTTGGGAAGCTGCATGGGATGGATTATCGCAGGACACCAGTAGGAACCGCTATAGACGACTGCATGACACAGGGCTACATGCCTGCAGACCATTACGATGCCTGTCCTTAACACCACGTTAACATCGCCAAAGACTGCAATGGTGTAGTGACAGACTGTCATGGAGTGACTCAAAATCACAGCGAGTCCAGCTTTTGTCTTGGTGGAGACCACCAACAAGTCCATGTATGGTTAACACCAAGATGAACGGTGTGTTGTCACGTGTTACACGTCCAGAAGGCCTGGTGTCACTCCACCTCCAACCCTACCACACAGTTTGCAGGAACTGTGTGAGAATTTTCAAACTGCATGGGACGGATTACCACAGGACACCATTAGGAACCTCTACCAATCCATTATGAGATGCCTGGCATGTTGCGTTAGCCATACTGAGAGACACTGCTTCTGTATGTGTAGCTCAATAAATACTGATCAGTCTAAACTAACCATCATTTATTGATCCTGGTAACCTTTATCTTCCTGTCCAATAGCAGTTATTCTTTTGATGATGAGTGTATATAGACTGTTCTCTGAACTCAAAAAGGGCACTGATATTCCCTTATCTCATTTACAACTCCAGTTCCTTATAGAGGCTTCCATTAAAAAAACTTCGTTACGGGACCAGTCGTGGTTATTCTGTGGTACTTATTCAAAGAACGCTTTTAGCCATCTTTATTTGTTTTAGAGCGTGGGTACATCAGGTATTTTAAAACCAACCACTTACCTCATTTTCATAGTCGTCTGTGGGATTTTAGCTCAACCTAGGCCTTTGCATTAAACTGTTACGAACTGAAATATTCAAAGACAAATTGCTGCCTTGGAAAAACACGTCGCACTGTGCATCTTCAGCTCGGCTTTTCTCAGCTAAGACTCTTTAAGACAGAATGCACAGTGTCAGCATGCCTGGAATCTTTTAGCCTCTTAGCCTCTCCTCTGCAGTATTGCTTACACAGGAGAACTGGCTGACTGGCCTCGCTGCCACCTTGAAATATTTTGTGTTCAAGACGATTTGTCTCTAAAGACTTGGGCACCGGTGACCCTCAGGGGCAGGCCTTTTCTGACTAACTCCCAGTAGGCTTTTTCTTTTTTCTGTTTTCGTTTATATATTTATTTTTGTCACCCAGCATCAATCTTCACTACATCCAGGCTGTCTGCTGGATACCTTGGTAATGGAAAAATCCACTATGGCGTTATCCACTATTCATTGTTTTTGGTGGATGACAGAGAGACCTCAAAAGAACGTTTTCCAGTGAACTCATTATTTTGGCTCTTCATGCACATCGCTCCTCAGGTGCCGTTTTTTTCTTACTCGTTAACACCCATGTGTTATCCATGCTAATGTGCCAGTCGTTGCTTTTTTTTGCTAATGTGTCAAAACCATATGCTCCATTTGCCTCCCTCATAAGGGAGCTAATATCATACGTAGGCTTGATGTGCTGTCAAAGGAAACCTGTCTTTGTATGAACTGAGCCACCATCCGGGCAACACCTTCACATCAAATAGCTGCCAGATCACCAGGGATCTGATACCCTGCCATTAAATGAACAATTTTCCCTCTGATACATATTGCCAGTGGCCTGCAACAAGTGCAACAGTTAATAGACCACCAGGCAAAGGTTTAGACATGGCTACTCATAGGAGGTTTCCTTATATCTATCGTAATGCTTTCCTGTAGAGTAAAAGTGAAGACATCAAACTATAAAAAAGCACTCATGGAATTATACAGTCCACCTTAAAGAACTCTTTAGTAAAGAACGCTTTACAGGAGGATGAACTAGTTTTCTCAACCTGCAATAGAGGCTGAAACAGTTTTGAAGCACGTGGCGCTGGATTGGTGAACAAGACGCTCCCGGAGGTAAAATGTAACGAGGGTTGAATCAGCAAACAACCAGAATGACTAAACCGGAGTGAACGAAACAGACAAGGGCAAGACAAGGTGTAAATCCAGATACAGGCTCTGGTCAAAACAAGGGCGATAAGAAATCAGGCGAACTAACAAGAGGATGAGGCGAAAGATGACAGCCAAAGGGTAGAGGAGGCAAAAGATAGCAAAAGGTAGAGCGTTTATTAAGCAACACTAGCATGGGCAATACTTCGTGAAGTGTTGTTGACAAGGCCAGGTAATTATACACCACGTAAATGGAAGACAGGTGAGGTTAATCAAAACTCTGGTGAAGTAGGATGGGGAAGGTGTTTCTGATTGGTAGAGAAAGCACTTGTGGCGTTGTTGTCAAGAAGCAGGGAATCATAGGAAGTGTAGTTCGCAGAAGCAGAGGAAGAGGCCCGACACGTAACAAAGCTATCCATCAAAAAAAAAGTCCATCATGAATGTTCACTAAACTGAAAGAGGAACTAAATCAAATCAAATCACTTTTATTGTCACATCACATTTTCACAGGTGTGAAGGTGAGTGAAAAATTTAGTCCCTTACAGTACTTCAATACAAACATATAAATTACACAATAAATATATACAGTACTAAGCACTAAAATCTCAGTTTACACTAATTTACAGCTGTGAATAAAAGTTATGAATAAAAACTATGATATATGCAGATGTGCACATTACCATATAGCACTATGGTAAGGCTAAGGTAGATGAGAGATGCAGGGTATATACAGGGCATAGAATATTATATTATATATGCATATACATACACTACAGATATACAGTGTGGATGGAAGATAACTAGAGCTTTTAAACTAGACAAAAAGTTTTCTAAACAACTAAATACATATTAGAGGTGGAGATATGGAGAAATATAATACTGTGGTACACCAAGAGTATACAGCTCTGTAAACACTTAAGAGACCACCCTAAAAATGATGATGAGTCTCTAGTTGTACAGGTTCTGGGTTTGTGTTGGACCAGAATTCCCCAGTTCTGTTTGATTCTCTACACTACTGGAAACATGTCTCCCAGATTCCAGATCAGATATTGCATTAGATCTGTCTTTTTTAGAAAATCACTAATGACCTCCAGAAGCCTGTTTTTAGAACCATGCTCACTGTGCGTTTCACCCCAGCCACCGCTTGCCAGTCCCTCTGTAGGTCATCTATCTATCTATCTATCTATCTATCTATCTATCTATCTATTGAAAATGCAAGCATTAACATGACATGTATTTGCAACAGGGGTCTAAAAGTGACCTACAGTCTGTAGCGGGACCCCAAGAGCAAACACTTAAAGCTAGAAGTCTCAACCTTGATGAGGTCAGATTGGAGTCCACATATTTTGATTGCGCTACTCTGGGGGTCCCACTAAGATCTCACTCGGGCCATTCCATTTGCATAATCATTTGTTAGCCTGCAGTATTAGCCAGGCTAATATAAAACCAATGGAGTGCATGCTAATGTGATGTAAAAGCCTCATGTTTCACACTGTATCGGTGGACCGAACTTGAATTGGAGCAGGCGGACTTCTAAAGCACTAAAAGCAATGTGTTTGTTTTTATAATTATCCACCCTGGAGCTGTCAGAGAGGATTTGCCATGTTTTCAGGAGGCCAAACCCACCGCATGCAGGAGAAACCCAAGCCCCCTTTTTTTTTGGCCTTCAATAGCACAGAATATCTGTCCAGAGTGTCAACTCAACCATCAGCACTAAACAAGCTCGAGAAAATCCATTCCGCAAACAAACCATCACATTCCGAGGAGCCCTCATTTGTGTGCACGGAGGATTAACATTAAAGGTTATTTTTGCATAAAATATGCAAGATTAATGTGTCTGTTTAAGATGAAAAAAAGGAGAGAAAAAGAAAATAATTTTTTATAAAAAGGAGGGAGATGTGCATATTAAAGAATCTCCCCCAAAGCTGGCAGCTGGAGAAGAAGATGTGAAGGAGAGAGAAGAGAAGAGAAGAGTAGAAGGAAGAAGGAGAAAAAAATATATCAAAGTTTTGAAGTCAAAGTTATCCAAGGGTATGCTTTAAGTTTGATATCACTTTCTAATGAGCTTTGAGGGACTACAAAAACAGAGTTTTATGAACCCTATAATATGGTCATTACGCCATTTATGGCTCTGGGTGTTGTTCGGTGGAACATCACAGAGACCAGATCCACTTTGTGTTTCATGTCGTCTGATTCCGGACAATTTTCCACCTCTTTCATGACACGCGGCTTTGATGACGAGTCAAAAGTCTTTGTCTTCAAAGATCCCGTGGATGGCGGCTAGACGGGTAGCGGATAAAGAGGAGCCTATGAGTATGTTTTTTTTTCTTTCCTCCCTGGCTGAGATTTCAAACAGCAGATGATGAATGATGATGCTGTTGGTGATTACCTTTCCTGTGAAACTACTAGGCCTATAAAACTTGAGTAAACAACAATATGGCAGCCCACAAAAAAAAAAAAAAAAGCCAATCTCAACTCTGAGTTATAGCTGTGACAATCACGATAATGATCGATTGTTATCTTTGATTTAATTAATCTTAGCACTTGAAAGAAGCTTGCAGAGGCAGCCATTTTTTGCTTTATTAGCGGGGGGAGATAGCGATCTAAATGTAATCATGCTCACTGCCAGCACGCCCTTCATTATTCCCGCCGCAATCATCATTACCTCATCAGCACCCAACCAACGGCTCGTCATCTGTCACTCCGGGACAACAACCTGTTCCAGCCAAGGAAAACAAACCCCTTGTACTGCAGACACCTTTCAATCACGCTCCCCGCTGTCTCCTCCTCAGTCCTGTCACGCAGAGGACAGACGAGTTTGTCATGGCAGCTCCCAGCGGGGCCTTCAGAGAAGCCACAGGTCGAACCGCCATTACAGTGACCCGACAGAGCCAAAGATCAGACATGAGGAATGAGCATGAGAATCCATGCTCACTGAAACAAACACCTCGGCTTCCTGTGATAGGATATCTAAACCTTGGAACTGAATGGGGAAGTGTCGGACTGGGTGTGATGGGTCCCATTGTTCCAATCAATGGAAAGTCAGATCAAAACAACCAGCCTGAGGGTCCGACTTTCCAGCTAAGGCCCACTGTAGTGATCTGCAGTCGCTTTAGCTGAACTTGATGGTGTGACAGACTGGTGGCCTGTCTGGGGTGTCTCCTGCCATTTGTCCTATGGGCTCCATCACCCACCCATGATTCTAATAGACAGGGCTCTTTAAAGATTTTTGTGATATTTTAAAGAAGAACAAAATTAACAGGGTCTGAAGCAGAAGTTTGGGCATGGTCAGCACAACCCAGCTTGTAAACGAGTCTCTCTTTTTATGGTTTGTAGGATTCTCTTTCTTGCATAAGGCTTCTAGCTCTGTGAGATCCTCGAGCTATCTGTACTGCTTATTTGGGGTCTTATCAACAGATTTTCCATGATGTTGGGTTGGGGGAACCCTACACTTAGTTTGGAAAGATGGTCTTTTCATGAAATACTGCCCCCACTTTTTCTCCAGACATGCTCACTGTGGTCAAGGAGTGCTATTATAACTTTATCAGTCCACAGTCCACTTGTTTCCATGCTTCTGGCTTGTTTAGCTGTTCCTCTGCAAACCTTTTGATATCAAGCACTACGATGAAGATGCGGGAAAGGTTGTCTTTTGATGACTTTTCCAAGATGTGCATGTTTGTGCGGGTGTCGCTACATGGCAGAACAATGCACCACCACTGCAGAGTCTGCTAGACCTTCCAGAGGATCTTTAGCAGTCAAATTAGGGATCTAATTGGCCGTTTTACCAATCCTACCAACATTTCTTTCGGAAAGTTCTCTTGGGATTCTACACCTCAACTTACCTTACAATAGTAAGAAAATGTCTCCATGAAAACGCATTACCATCTACTTATATCCTGTCCTGCTTTGTGGACATCAGTTATTTTATTTGTTCAGAGTGCTGGGCAGCTTCTTCGAAGAACCCATGACTGCTGATCTGGCGGTTGGGACAAGATTTGAGGAGTCAGAGCTGTGCAATTAGCGCCATCTGGCCACTACATGAGATGACTGTGAATTAGCCTTCGCTAATTAAGGTCTGAGATCTTGATAAAAGTTATCTAAGGGTCTCCAATCTTTTGGGGTGCCCAAACTTTTGCTTGGTGCTCCTTCCTTTTTGGCCTCTACAGTTGTACTCCTGCTTAGAATGGTGAAAATAATGTTTCGTCTTTAACTTTATGGTGTTTAAATGTTGACTCATCTCCTACTTGCTTGACTAAACACAGTAATATAAATTTTGCCAAGAGGTACCAAAACTTTTGCATGCTAATGTATGCAACAGGATATCTGACTTACTAGCTTTAAAAAGATAACCTTTTAGGAGGCGATGCTTTATTCTTTGCACGCATTACCAGACACAAGTGGGGTTTTTTTGTTTTCAAAAGTATTGAAATATGGTTTAAATTGCTGGACAAAAGCTTTTTGACAACCGTGTGACTAGATGAATGTACATAATTCAGTGGGTGAAGCTGCTGCTGCCAGAGCTGCCAACACCTTCCTTGAAAAATCAAAGAATTTCCACAAATGACCGAAAGTGGTGGTGTGTGTCACACAAAATGCATTATTTTGTTACATAAAAGTTCTCCACACATCCAAACGGGTATTCCCCATCATCAGTAATAACGGTGTCATTCTCGTCACTCCGTGGTATGCCTTATTTCTGCGGCTATTACTAAGCATTCATTATTTATGTGAGGAGCTATCAGTGAAAAGGCAAGCAATTTACTTGTCAAAATGCATTACAATGGAGTCACTTGAAATATGACTAAGGAGCTCTGGGGCTGGCTCGCGCTTTAGAGTGTTGAGGCCAGCAGCTAAATTATGGATGGAGAGACCAATCGTTTCAGATAGAGAGCATTAGGGGAAAAATGCAGTTTTCTACGTATATCTGCAACAGAGGAGAAACCATACACTTCAGAGGTCATCGTACAGATGGGACACGATGCTGTCAATTTCCTGAATTTCAATCCAGTTCGACAGAATTGGTGCACTGTGCTATTATTTGAATAACATTATTTAAAAAATCAACACAAAGTCTAGTTGTCTGTAGATTGTAAGTATATATCCCGTACTGTATTAAGCATCAAAATATTTAAAAGACTCTAACATTTTTGTTAATTTAAGTAAGAAAAGAACATATTTTACACTAATACAAAGAAGCAGATATCAAAAAGAACAAATAAAGGAAGAAATTAAAATAAAATAAAATGAAAAAAAAAAGGGAAACAAAAATTTGTCAACTGGTTATAATTATAGAAATAAAAATTATATAATAATTAATATTATAATAATTATAGGTTAATCATTTTAGAGCTTGAATTATAGCTGACCATGAATTAACTAATTTAATTTAAAAAAAAATTTTGCTTTATTAATTTGTGCATGACTATAAGCTTTTTTAGACAAACAAAGTAATTTAGATTTGTTTTAATTAATACCATAACTGCAAAATGGTTTTCTTTGCTGATGTGAGACCTGCCATAACAACATCTTCTGAGCGAATGAAAACTGGTAATGAGAGTTGTCATTTAGTAGAAGCAAACGAGAGTCCAAGTCAAGAGACGTTCTCGTGAGGTTAGTTAAGTCATCAATCACATATTTCTGAAACTGTCAGACAATCAGACATGAGATTTTCCTTTAACCTATGATCAATATGCAATACATTTTACTACTATTGTTAATTATTATGATTATTACCCTACCCCTGAATTGTTTTCTGAGTTTTGATCATCACCATGCACTAGTGGGCAGGAAAATTGCTAAATAAAGCGGTAATATAATGTTTCACCTCCGCAAGTGTGTCATTGATAATAATATACTGTTAAGGAACAGTAATAATGATGGAATAATAATATAATAATAAGGTTGTAAGTGAGTTTGCTTATTTCTAAACTGATATATTATAATGGAATATTATTGAATGTTTTAGAAAATACTACTTGGAAATATATAATGTTTGACAGTTAACAGTTTAACCGTTTACCTGAGTTAAAATCAATTTACAAAGTTAACTTGAGAGTAAGCAGCTCATTTCCTTAGAGAAATTAAAGAAAGTGGCTCCACAGCTTTTGTTTAATAAAGGCAGTGTACAACAAAATTCAACAGTGTCAAACACCAACACCAAATCCATTCAAACAACACTGCTTAGTAAAGACAAACTTTTGCATATAATACACTGGAATGCCAACTAGATTCTAGATACAAACAGAGTAACTGTGTAGTACAGGTTCCAATGTGCTGAGTATATAACTAAAGCATACCAATGTACTTAGCTACTGATAAGATAAAGGATATAGTCAAATACGGGACGATAATGAGTAAAAAGGTGGTCAATAAAAAAATTACTCAATTTAACTCTAATTTCAGGTTTAAGCAGGAATGGAGTGACTCCATGGGTGGAGGCACCTTGGTCAGCGCCAAGAGAAACGGTTTGTTGTCACACAGCACACGTCCAGAAGGTCTGATGTCACTCCACCTCCACCCCTACCGCACCATCAGCTGGAACTGTGTGTGAATATTCAAGCTGCATGGGATGGATTATCACAGGGCACCATTAGGAAACTCTACAGCTCCATACCGAGACGTCTAGGATGTTACATTAGCAAATGTGGGGGCCCGACGCAATACTAAGAGACACTACTTCTGTGTGTGTAGCTCAATAAATATTACCCATATCGTTCAACATTTATCAGCATTTATTGTTCCTGGTAACCTTTATCTTCCTTCCCAACAGCACTGTACCCCACACTTCCTTCTGGGTGCAGCTATAGTTTTAATGATCTGTGCATATAAAATCACCACCTCCATATACTCCTGTTTGCTTGATGAGTCCTCAGTCTCGACTTAGCTCGATCGACTCTGAAGAAGCTTAGAGTGAAGCACGGGAGACACAGCTTATCCACCCCATCTGATGCACACCTCGCTAGATTAGCGCTTAGTCAGAATTAGGCCGGATAGATGAGCGAGAAGCTGCTCTCCTCGTCTGAAGATTTTACCCATCAGCCTCTGGGAGTGGCCAGGTGCCAGCTGTGTATGATGAAAGGTAGAAGCTTCTTTCTTCCGGTCTAAAGCAGCCCATGAGCCTAAGCCCTGTCCATCTCTCCTTTCGCTCTGTCTGGAATCTTCAAGGGAGCTCTCCTATGGCGCATGTACTAGGTAAGCTGATGAACGAGCTGCAGAGCTTATGCGATATGAGTTTCCATAAATCTTGTATGTTTGTTCCTTTTATTTTGGAACTGTTTCGGGGTGACTCCGCCAGAAAGCCAGCACTGCCACGTCGTCCCTGGTGGCTATCTCATTGCTTTACCCACAGGTTTCGAGCAGGCGCTCAGTGCTGGGCCCACTTGGGAAAAGAGCTAGATGATCTGCTACTGTGTTAGCTCGCAGCGAATTTAGCACATACCAAAGAACCTTTCAAAGTTAAACAAATCACCCGCAGGCTGTGTGTCTCCTCTCATAAAGCTCCCCTCTCTCTCTCCCTTTCTCCCTCTCTTTCTCTCTCTCTGTATACTCCTAAGAGAGCAGTGAGGATTTTTATTATCTCTCTAGTTGCTTGGCAATGCTAGCAACACTCTACGCTGTTACGACAAAACATGATCTCTTCTTCTCTCTCTCTCTCTTTCTCTCTCTCTCTCTCTCTCTCTCTCTCTCTCTCTTTCCACAGAGGAACAGTCACAGATCCAAACACACAAAAAAGGCAGGAAAGAACCCTCATCATTACCGAACATCCCACACTGCATACAGTATCGAACAATGTCTGCCAAAAGCTCCCTCGCTGCCAAGTCGTAATCCTGGTAGATCTCCCCTTGTTAATTAAGATGTAAAGGAGTGCAGATGATGCATCATCCTGAAATCATGTTCATCCACGCCACCCATCTGTCCCCTAATTACCTCCAAGTCTGCTCTCAGGCCAAAAACTTGGGAGGACTTTCAATCAGCTATACATTTCCCACCATTAAAGAGAGAGAGAGAAAGAGAGAGAAAGAGAGAGAGGAAGGAAAAGAGAGAGTAGAATCCGCGGCTTGGAAACCATCCATCAATATTACATACAACTCTCTAAGTCACTGACTAGTAACGACTGGCCTGCTGGTTATGCATTCTCTGTGAACCCAGGAGTCATGAACTCTGCAAGGGGGCAATTTGACCCTAGACTTGAAAGGAACGATTCCAAGGTTTGGTCTGGCTAAGTGGTTGCATGCAACGGAAGACGCCAGCAAACCTGCCTCTCTTCTCTCTAGCGGGATTTGGCTTAATTAAAGAACCAGACCTTCTCTTTGTCTACATTTACATTTATGGCATTTAGCTGACGCTCTTATCCAGAGCAACTTACAAGGGTAATCATATTACAGGTACAAGGCAACGTAGTGTTAGGAGTCTTGCCCAAGGACTCTTATTGGTGTAGCACAGCATAGTCCCTCAGCCTGGGATTCGAACCCCAGTCTCCCACATGTGGTGGTGGCTACTTGGTGGGTAGTGGTGTTATCCGCTGAGCTACATTAACCTGTCTATTATTCCTGCTGCTGATGTGCAGTATATTAAGCAACTCAAGCTTTATTACAACCCTTGCTGTTTGTGAACAACAGGATGCAGAAAGAATAAGCTTGTTTCTGTGTGCAGGATATAGAATTTGTTGGTGAACCGGATATGATACGACAGTCCGGCTTATCCATAGGAGCTAGCAAGTTATAGCAAGTCATCACAGCATTTGGTATCATAATATTCTAATGAGTTAACAAAGTGGTCCGATCACCCTCTGCGGCTTTCATGCGTTAACGGTGAATTAGAGATGATGCACACTCTATCGCAGACATCCAGTTGCCGTGTGCCTAACTTTGCCATGTTTTGCCACTGTTTTCTTTAGCGTACCAAGACTGTTCTTTCTTAGCCATGCCTGTTTTATATATATATATATATATATATATATATATATATATATATATATATATATATATATATATATATATATATATATATATATATATATTTGTTCTTAGTGTTTACTCTCAGCTGGTATTACATGTACTTTGATCTCTTTTCCAGATGTTGCCGTGTTGTTGCTGGTTCTGACCCTGGACTGCATTTCGACCCAGTGTTTTTAGACTGCCCTTTTGGTATTAAAGCCCCTACGTTTTACCCACAAGTGTTTGGACAAGTCTGTTAATGGTACATCATTTTTCTATTTTAAATCATCCCACGCTTTTTCAGATATCCTCATTGCTTCAACTCTGGAACATTGAGTCTGATTAAAAATGGGTAGCTTACATGCAGTTTTTTGGTCCAGCATACAGTCTACAGTCCATCTATTGGACTTCTGCATCTACTGCCCCCACCCCGAGCCAGCAAACTGATGTACTCCCTCTGAACAGTTTCCCAAGCTCTAATACACAACCATCTTATCTTGCACTTCTTTGTTATATTTTCATCCCTCCTTCCTCCCATAAACTCACATTCTTGTTTTGAACAATGGACAAGCTTTCCAACTACTCAGTAAGCAGCCCAAGCTTAAATGCACTTATCTAGTTAAACCTATTTGTTACTTCATTTGTTTACACTTCTGAAAATAATATTAGGTTAATATCAAATTCTAACTGTCTACATGTCTAATATTTATTATGGAAAACCATAGCCACACTGAACTGAATTACTTACATTGTACAGAATTTCCCAGTTATCAGGAATTGACTTATAGCTCCATTTATTAATACACCTTCATTTTTAAGCTTTCTATTAACAATTTGAAACTAAGAATTTAGTTTAATCTCAGATCACTTTTAAGCACATATACAGGTGTGTAATACAAATTAAATCAATGACCTCAAATTGATGTGCATAATGTAGGAAAACTGAAGATTATTTTTATTGGCAATTTTTATCTGTGATTTTAGTTCTTCTCACAAATTCTGCACACAGCTATAAAATGAGCACTAGAAACAACTTTGCCTTGTATTAATCCACCATGAATCCAACATATCCTATGACAAAGTGTCAGGAACAACAAACATTCTTTTGACGCCCGCAACTGGACAGTAAGAGTCAGCAGCAACAGAAAGACAATTATAGGTAGGCAAGGGAAGAACGAGAACAGAAAGACAAGCAGAGGTCAAGAGCCAGAGAGTCAGAGAAAGGCAAACAAATCCAGATTAGAAAGCAAGAGAGTAAACCAGAGGACAAAGAGAAGTTAAGAACCAGAGAACCAACAAACAGACCAGTGACCAAAACCAGGAGGAGAATATGAGAGAGAGAGAGAGAGAGAGAGAGAGAGAGAGAGAGAGAGAGAGAGAAAACGAAGAGAGTCAAAACGAGGCAGAACAAGCAGGTGTAAACAGGAGCGACTGCTCAGCAGTATGCAAACTAGGTTTGGCCATACTTCCCAATGAGGGTTTGTATCTGAGGGGTATATGTACTGGGAAGGAAATGAGGTGCAGGTGAGCAATCAGAATTTGAAAGAACTGGACCTAGGAAGTGCATGTGATTGGTGGATTTGGGACATGTGACGGTAACACCATCGGGGAGTGAACTCTGGGAGATCGGAGGCAGCAAGGAAACCCGGCAGCATGACTCAAATGAGTTTCCCTAAAACAAAGCTGGAACACTACAACATAAAAGTCACACAAATGAAATGCAAGCCTGTGAATTCCCAGGCTAATGTCAATGCTAATGACTCTATGTATTTACTGAACACACTATACCTTTCCAACGAGACGGATGGTTAGAGTAAATGGAAAAATGTATGAACTATTGCTATGAATAATTGCTACTCTCTTCTGGAGAGTGCAAACTGACTACTCTCTCTCTCATATGTCATTTATACTGAGATTTCTATCCAAAGCAAACTCATCCTGAACATTACCGACATCCTGCTGTAAACTGACATTACCCCAACCCCATCCAAACTGTCAGTTCATTGAACAGAGTGTGCAATGCATGCAGTTATTGAAGGCTATATTTTGTATGGAGTTTGTCATAAAAGGCACAGGGCTAAAAGCCCTGAACAAGATGTCTAGCAGAGAGAAAGTGAGACTATTGAACCACAACTACATTTTGGCCACACTTAGGCTCAGTCCATGGATAAAAGATGGGGCGGGGGGCAGAATCTATAGTTGGTGGCATTATACAGTCAATAGTAATTTCTGAGAACATCTTTTGTAGAGGAGCCTGTTTTTAATCCTCTGAAATGGTATCATTATTAATTGCTTCAGTCTATGCACTATTAGATAGATCTGGCGATCAACTCAAAATAAGACATGGCTCTGAATCGCAGATGGAGCTTTGATGAGGAGTTTAGCTCTGATAACTGTTATTACAGGAAAGTACTGGTCGTCATATTACGACCAGAGTCTTAAATGTCATTAGCACTGCCATAATTCACTGGCCATTTCTGGGGACTGCGTAGGCTTTATAGCTGAGTAGTGGAATATTACTTGTTACGGTGTTGAATTGGCAGTGTTACCATCACATCCCTAATGCTCCCTCACAATTGATATGCTGCTAAATAAACAGGACCACATTAACAGAGGACCAAAAAAAAAAAAACCTGGATGAATGATGCCTGACCTAAAACCTATTTGGTGTAAAGTGATTTTGTGTTCCCGTTCCTTTTTCAAATCAATAAACTGAGTGCACAAAGGTAAAGCACTAAGAGGATATTTATTTGATAAATTATCAGCATTTACATATTTAGTACATAAACAACGAGCCTTGGCATCATCTTTCCTTTGGCTGTAAATATTCATAGCTCATTTGAAGTAGGGCAGATCTATCCAGGTCATTTCATCTCGCCTTCTATTGGTCCCCGTGGCAGACCAGGTCATACAGAGAGACATAATTCACTTCGCAGGGGGGGCAGTCCAGGGCCTGTGGGATGTGCTGTCAGTCACACTGAAGCAAACGGAGCCAGGATTTTCAAAATCCAGTCAGAATATGTCACATGCTACGTCTCTTGTGCAGTCCAAAAAACAAAAAACAAATTGCACATGGCCAATATCTTACACAGCAATCACGAGAAAGGCAACAATGCCACATTTTCCAAACTCTTACATATACTCACTGACTAATCACTGCTGTTTACACCATGTTGGAAGATGAATGGGACAAGGGGGCAGGATGCAAGTGCAAGTTTTCCTGGAAAAGGAATGCTGGAAGATCCTCAAGGAATAGGACTGGCGTAGACACACAAACTAAGTATCAAGGAACACACTACAACCAATCCAAAACTAGGAGTATAAATAGTTCAAACCAGAAACACCTGGGGCTAAATGGGCTGGAGCTACAGGCTACACATGGTTGGTGTAGCTCAGCGGATAACACCACTGCCCATCAGAGAGCCACCACCACATGTGGGAGACTGGGGTTCGAATCCTGGTCTGGGTGACTATGCTGTGCTACACCAATAAGAGTCCTTGGGCAAGACTCCTAACACTACACTGACCCACCTGTAATACGATTAACCTTGTAAGTCCTTCTGGATAAGAGTGTCAGCTAAATGCTGTAAATGTAAAGACAGGAGAGAGGCGTGGCAAAGAGGCGGAGCGGAGCAGCAGTTAAGAAACCAATATAAACAGAAAGCACATGACCAGAGGAAGGCTGGCCGAACAACCAAAGACAAGGCAAGAAAGGATGTTCCCTTCTCTGCCATTGCCATGGAAATACACAAACTGATGGACCTGAATCCCGGCAGATTTAACTTCTTTCGGACCGGTACTGCTTTCTAAAGGATGGTGTTAGCATCTAAACCAGCAGGTCATAGATGGTTCAAACTGGAATACAAACATCTGAGTTACATTTGGAAGCACTTCACAAATCCTTCACATGACAGAGGTGGAGAAACATCTGGCATTGTGTCCAGTAGTGTGAGTGTGTTCTTTACTCCACACACTTTTTGTTGTTCCTTCATGTCGTGTGTGATCTGTAATCATTAGAGGTCCGATGTTACAGTCTCAGCCCAGCGTCATTTGTAACCACCTATTAAAACAGAGGAATCAGTCATGCGTGCAGGTAATGCAGCATGCAATTATATAGGTGTTAGCAAGCAGCACCAGTCAAAGGTTTACACACCCCCAACTAAATGGATGATGGTGGTGATCTTAAAGACTCTACAGTCGTACACTTAACAGCTCCAACTGATGAGAGTCTGAACCAGTCCATATCCTGATACACCACATCTACTCCACAGTATGATACTCCTCCATATCTCCACCTCTAATATATATTTAGTGGTGTAGAAACTTTGATCTCTTTTTCTGCACAGTGTAAAAGCTCTAGTTCTCCTTTCAGTTTAGTGAATATTCATGATGGACCGACCAACAGAATCTCTCCAAACCTGCTTAGTAATAAACCTTGCTCTATCAGCTCCACTGCAGGTTAAGAAAGCTGGTTCATCCTTCTGTAAAGCTCCAGTCTGGAGGGTTTTAAGGTGGACTGTATAATTCCATAAGTGCTAGTTTATAGTTTGATGACTTTCCTTCGTAGGTATAGCATTAACATGAACATAAGGAAAACCTTCTATGAGTAGCCGTGTCTAAACTTCTGACTGGTCCTGTATGACATCCTACATCAAGATAAAGCCACTTGCAGCTTATTGATTTCATTCAAAGTATATTCACTCCTTATAAATAAAAGTAGAGATGAAGTTCAGATGTCTAGGTGACTACTGCTTCACAATATGTCTTGTTCTTCTTGATGGATAGAATATGCTATGCAAGACCAGATAACCTAATAAACGAATATGTTAAGTCTATGTGAGATTAAAATTGGTTTAAGATGAGCAAGTGTGTAATGTGCTCATCATACAATGTACACAATACTTCCAATACTGCCATATACAACACAATCAGAGGCACTATGTCACCAAGAGAAGTGCGAAATTAAAAACGAAGTGTCTCAAAATGCAATGCTTCATTTACTCGTGTCTGAATCTACTATTCGTTTACATTCTTGTCATTTCTGCTCTCACTGATGGTAGGATACAGCATGCTGTGTAGATTGCTAGTTAGCAAAGTGGTGAATTAGTCACTTCAATGCAAAGTGTTTGAACATAGGAATAGTTACAGGCATTATTTAAATAGCTTTACTGCTGCCAGCGCCTTTGAAAAGAAAGGTGGGTTTGAATACAGAAAGATTAAATAACAATATGTAAAGCAGCTTAAGCAGTATGAAAGACTTTATTGTGCTGTGAAATATGCATATAGCAATTATCAGCATTATGTGAGCTTGGTATCATACAGGCACAGTGCAAAATACAAATCTGAAAAACCTTAACCTCAAATTATACAAAGTGCATACATTTAAAGCACTGTATTGAGCTGATTCGAATATTCACCTCTTTGCACATCAATAATATACACTCATCATCACAGGAATAGTTGCAAGGAGGTGTTTGATTGCAGTGCTGTTGGGAAGGAAGATGAAGGTGACCAGGAACAAGAAATGATGATGCATTTAGACTGATATGATCAATATTTATTGAGCTACACCTACAGAAGTCTGTCTCTCAGTATGGAGTTGGGCCGCCATGTTTGCTAACCCAACATGCCAGACGTCTCAGCATGGACGTTCTAATTGGTGTGATAAGCATCCCAGCAGTAGTCCTCACACAGTTCCTGGGATTTACATTGAACGCCCAGTCGACCCACATGTAGTGTAGGAGTCTTGGACTCTTATCTCTGTAGCAGCGGCAGTGGATGTGAATCACGCTGGCAGCAGTGGTGTTATCCGCTGAGCTACACCAACTACTTGTGCGGTAGGGGTGGAGGTGGAGTGACACCAGGCTTTCTGGAAGTGTGACACGTGACAGCAAACCATTCATCTTTTTGCTAATAACGGTATATCCACACACGGCCGTCTCCACCAAGACAAAAGCGTGACTCATCACTGAAGATGACCCGCTACCATTCTGAGTCACTCTGTGACAGTCTGGCACGACACCCCTGCAGTCTTTGGTGAAGTTGACGTGCTGTTAAGGGCAGTCGCTGTAACAGTCTGTGTACATGTAGTCCGGCATCGTGCAGCCATCTGCCTGTGGTCACAGAATGACTTATGGAGGCATTCCTGTTTGCAGAATGTCCACAATCATGGCTGTAGGGTCAGTCAGGTACAGTGCTAAGGGTCATCCTTGCTTGCGTCACATGCATGGCTGAGCGTGAAACTTGAATCATTTGCATATCTCACAATGTCAAACCTATCCACCAATTTTCATTCCAGTGGTTTGATTCCTTCTGGGTGCAGCTATTTATATAACTACTGATGATGGGTGAACATCCCATCAACACAATGACTGGCACAAGCAGTCAACAGGTTAAAGTAAGCAAAAGTAATTAAGTGATACACATATAAACAAATAGTACATTTAGGGGATCTCTTTTTCCAGTGAGGTTCCATAAGCCGTAAACTTGTGAAAGTTGTGCCGCAGTCTTATATTTTGACACACTACAGGCAAGTCATGAAGCCCAAGCCAAGCTGCGCTCGCCTCATTGCCGCTGCATGCCACCTTAAGCTCCTCGCCGTAATTCTTTCTAGCTGACGACATTCGGTGAATAATCCCAGTCACAGTGAGAGCGATGGAGCTCGTGGGTGGAGATAAGACCCTCAGCTCCATCACAAGCGCACCCTGCCCCACTTCCCCCGCTGCTGGAGCGGCCTGGGCAAGCAGGGGGCAGATAACCACACACCTGCCACACTCAGGTGAATCAATCTCTATCCCTGCTGCTACCGGGACAGAGGCTAATGCATGGGGAGGGGGAAATGAACAGGTCCTGTCGCCCCCAATAGTTTATCTCGGCCAGCGTTTCCTTAACGCTGTACAGTGTGAGGGGTTGTATGTTGGGCTGTGCTTCGAGTCCTTATTTGCATCACTATGGGACTATAGGACAATGTCACAGTAGCTACTTAATAACTCGTAGTAGTTAATGATTGGTGATTCATTCAGTAATTCAAATAATTTCTATTTAATAAATAAATTAATTAGTTAATAAATAATTAATTAGTTTTGGAATTATTGATGGCAATTATTGATTCCAGCCGTTCTAGCAGTTGGTGTATACGTATGACGTTCCTGAAACTTATACAGCTATTATTGAATAATGTATATGCTAAATATTTTACAGTAGTTAATTAATTATGAATAGCATATCAGGCAACAATTTCCTATTCTAGTTACTACAGCAGCAATTTACATAATTCCAAAATAATTGCTGTACTATTGTAAAAAAGAGTAGTCAAAAAAGTAGTGAATAATTCATAGTATACACATAATTTGTAATATTTTGAGAACAATGTCTAGTAAATTCAGTATAATTTAATTTCAAAATTCTAAAGAGTCTCTAGTGGTTACTGAATAATCCATAGTAGTTTTAATTTTTTTGTATTTGCAAAATTATGTATAGTAGTTACAGCATAACTAATAGTAGTTACTGATGTATTTATATGAATAACTAATTTATAGAAAATATAAAATTATCTGTTAAAATGTGGCATGAAGTTTTATTAAGAGCTACAGGGCAATCCAGCTCTAGTTGTTTTTTATGGTGATAATAATAATAATAATAATAATAATAATAATAATAATAATAATAATAATAACAACAACAACGACAATAATAATAACAACAATAATAATAATAAGGTGGCAGATATTGTTGTTATCATTATTATTATTATTATTATTATTATTATTATTACTATTATTGTTATTGTTATTATTATTGTTATTATTGTAATTTTTTATATTATTGTTGTTTTGTTATTATTATTATTATTATTATTATTATTATTATTATTATTATTATTATTATTATTATTATTTCTTTTTCATAAATGATATGTACACATTGATATGAAACCCATTTGGCCTCCAGAAAGACAAGGCTGTCTGTTGTACAGTTATTAATATTTGTGCAGTATTATAGTGTAGATTACTATGCCGTGGAATAAACAGAAATAACCACTTCAAAACATTGTCTTATAAATTAGCATACATTACCAGCATGTTTAGACAGATGTTACAAATGAAGCCTTAACTCTCAAACGTACACATCACTAACGCACTATACAGTGTGTGGGAGTTATCTGGAGGAGTTGTGTTAAAGGAATACCGTCTTTCTTTACTTCTGATTTTCCTGCTTAATCTCTGTCCTCCACATCTATAGCATGCTGTCAATTACCACCCACAATCATCTGGACACATTTCCTTAAAGGTAAAAAAAAAAAAAAACAGAAAAACAGTCTTCCAAGTGGAGGGGAATAATTAAGACACTGGCTAAACACTAGACACATGTCATTTCGAGATTAAGTTAAAAAGAGGATTCAGATGTGTTGTATTGGGTTTAGCTGGACTTACTTTTAACAGGAAGGGCCCGTTTAATGTGCAATAGATGTTGTGTGTGAGCGAAGCCTGTACTTGATTGTATTGGATGTGCGGCATCTGCATGTCTCATGATGTCAAGCCTACCCACTAAGTTTAATTCCTGTCGGCTGATTCCTTCTGGGTGCAGCTATTTGTTCAACTGTTCCTCTGACGATGAGTGTAGCTTAATGCAGGCTTTAGCACAGGTTATATTTATACTCACTTTTATGTTATGACTGCTGTTAAATTTAAGTTTTAATATTAAGCAGTATATGGATGGCATCAACAGCCATGAGAACAGGTTGGTAATGATGACCTTCATGGAGAGAAGACAGAAACAAGAGAGATATGTCTATCAGCGTTCCCTAAGGGATGCACCTCTCTCTCTCCCTCTCTCTCTCATAGATAACAGTTCTGCCAGAACATGCAGCATCTTTGCTCTTTATCAGATAATGTATCAGCGTAAGCTGCCATGCCTTCAGCTATTTTTGGATGACTTCTTTTTCTTCATGGGTTATTTATGTTATATATATATCTGGCATGTCTTCTATTGTTTTTTGTTTGTTTGCTTTTTATTATTTTTATTTATCAATTTATTTATTTTCTAGATTATGTGAAAGGCTTTACGTACCTCAGGTCAAATGGCTATGCACGGTTGCTGACAACTTCTCATTTGTTTGATGGTGTATGAAATACACTTACAGTAAACCAGCTTTACATTGAGACCTGCATATGCCACTCTCTGTTTCCCACTAATTGATTATCAAGCTCACTGTTCAAGTTCTTGAGGGGGAACTTTTGAATGTATGTATGTATGTATGTATGTATGTATGTATAACCATCATTTTGTTCCTGAAGGCCATTCTAAAAGACCACCCACCAGATAAACCTCTTCGTGAGTTGGAGAGCTGGCCTTGAATGAATTAAGTACAATGCAGATGCACTTGCAGCTAAAAAGAAACACCCGGATACCCACATCACGCACCCGTCAAGCCCTGAATGGGCTATACCGCCTGTAAACTCCACTTCCCAGAAACCCTCAGAATACCACATGACCTCTCGCTCACAGCCGGCAGCCAATCGCAGAGCAGCGTTGACAGAGTACTGATGGGGGGGGCTTGAAATGGACAAATGGTTCCCAGTAAGATCGATAAAAGGTGACACCGGGCTACTGTTCATTGTGGAAAAGTAAAAGAATGACACTAACAGGATGAGACTTAACTAACGAGAGAAACTTACACTGCTGTAGTCGAGTTTGACCGGGCTGCAAGCCAGGTGACTCACACCACAGCAGTTGAGCTTGACTGGACTGGGCTGCAAGCTGGAAGACTTACGTCACAGAAACTGAGAATGACTGGGCTACCCAGTAGATTTACATCACAGCAGTTGAGTTTAACTGGGCTCCAAGCCAGTAGAATGTCACTGCGGTAGTTGAGTTTGACAGTGCTGCATGCTAGGAGACTTTCACCATGGTAGTTGAGTTTGACTGGGCTGCTAGCCGGGAGACTGTCACAGCGGTAGTTGAGTTGGACTGTCCTGGAAGCTGGGAGATATACACCATGGTAGCAGAGTTTGATTGAACAACAAGCCAGGAGATTTACACCACAGAAGTTGAGTTTGACTGGGCCACAGACTTGAAGACTGTCACAGTGGTAGTTGAGTTTGACTTGGCTGAAAGCTGAGAGCCTGGAGATTTACATCATAGTGGTTAAGTTTGACTGGGGTACCAGCCAGGAGACTTGTGGTGCTGTAATTAAGTTTCACTGGGGTACAAGCCAGGAGACTTGTGGTGCTGTAGTTGAGTTTCACTGGGGTACAAGCCAGGAGACTTGTGGTGCTGTAATTGAGTTGCACTGGGGTACAAGCCAGGAGACTTGTGGAGCTGTAGTTGAGTTTCACTGGGGTACAAGCCAGGAGACTTGTGGTGCTGTAGTTGAGTTTGACTGGGGTACAAGCCAGGAGACTTGTGGTGCTGTAGTTGAGTTTGACTGGGGTACAAGCCAGGAGACTTATGGGGCTGTAGTTGAGTTTGACTGGGGTACAAGCCAGGAGACTTGTGGTGCTGTAGTTGAGTTTTTCAGCCTGGGGAGTTGCACTGGGGCCAAGCCAGGAGACTTCGTGGTGCTATAGTTGAGTTTCACTGGGGTACAAGCCAGGAGACTTGTGGTGCTGTAGTTGAGTTTTAGTACAAGCCAGGAGACTTTGTGCTGTAATTGGTTGTACAAGCCAGGAGACTTGGAGACTTGTGGTGCTGTAGTTGAGTTTCACTGGGGTACAAGCCAGGAGACTTGTGGTGCTGTAGTTGAGTTTACTGGGGTACAAGCCAGGAGACTTGTGGTGCTGTAGTTGAGTTTTACTGGGGTACAAGCCAGGAGACTTGTAGTGTTGTAGTTGAGTTTGACTGCGGTACAAGCCAGGAGACTTGTGGTGCTGTAGTTGAGTTTCACTGCGGTACAAGCCAGGAGACTTATGGTGCTGTAGTTGAGTTTCACTGCGGTACAAGCCAGGAGACTTATGGTGCTGTAGTTGAGTTTCACTGGGGTACAAGCCAGGAGACTTACACTGTGGTAGTTGAGTTTCACTGGGGTACAAGCCAGGAGACTTACACTGTGGTAGTTGAGTTTCACTGGGGTACAAGCCACTAAATTTGCTCTGTTATAGTTATGGCTGATTCATCTACAAGCCATGGAACTCTTCACTGTGGTAGAAGAGTTTGACTTGGACATGAACTATGACCCTATTTGTCATGGTAGTGATAGAGTTTGAATGGACTCTACCTTTTTTCCCCACACTCTTTCTGCCACTTTCTTTCACATTCACACTGGTTCATTTGGCTCATCATTTCCTGCATGCATTTTGGTACGTATCAGTGGGCATCACAAAAATCATGACCAGTTTCGTTTGACTGCCAGGGTGGGTTCGACCTGCCATCAAGTCTGCAGGTGTTGTGTCCCACAGACACAGAGAGGAAAGAAGGAAACAGATGAAGCTGCTCTGACATTAATGGGGTGTTGTATGGGGTGTATGAGGGTATGTGGGCTCACAGCAGTGCGTGCAATTTGGGAGCACTGCAGTCAGACTAAGACAAGGGGGCTGTTTGGTAATTAGAGCCTGTCTTAGTGGTTGATTACAGCCTTGTTCCTCATAATGACAGCAGAAGAGCTCCCCAAGAATTCAAATTATTGTCTTCAAAGCAGAGCATGTGTCTGTGCGTGTGGAAAAAAAATCAAATCAAGATATTTCTCATCCATGCTACTAATGAATCTATGTTTTAGTTTAAACAGATATTTAAGTGCTTCGCTAAGATTAGGCGCTCGTAATCCCTTAGTCATGGAAGCTAATCTTTTTCTGATATAGGCCTGGGCCGTGTGCATTACTACTAGCATTTTGGAGATCAGTTTTAACCACTGGGATTTTAAGACGGTCTGTAACCAAGTGCCTCCTCACACTACCGCATGGGCTAATCTGTTATTATCGTGGGCCTTATTTGCATGGGCTTCTTATTCCCTTGAATTATGATAACTTGCAGTAATGGTCCATTTTGTTATAGCTTAGTGCATGAACAAATTGCCCACCATGAAGCTTCTTCTTGTCTTGTGCTATGAGGGGGCCTCACCAACCTCCCGCCCACTCAACCGACGATCTTGCTATTTACTCACAGACTAATCAGACGTTTCTTCCTCTACCTCACAAACACTCAACACTTCTTCTATTGATTCTAATAGGCTATCATCATAGTCCTCCATCTAACAGTTACTAACAGGTCATATTTAATATGGCCTATAATTATAAACTCTGATCCTGATCCTGGGGGGCTGGAGGTTAGGGTACAAGCCTTGTGTTGTGTTGTGTTGGGTTGCCGGTTCGATTCCTGAACCTACAGTAACGACTGCCCTTGAGCAAGGCACCCAACCCCCAACTGCTCCCTGGGCGCCGTGGATAGGGCTGCCCACCGCTCCGGGTAAGTGTGCTCAGTGCCCCCTGTTCACTAGTGAATGTGTTTGTGTTGTTTCACTTCACGGATGGGTTAAATGCAGAGACTGAATTTCCCCACTGTGGGATCAACAAGGGATTTAGATCTTTAAAAAAAAATGTTGTAGTGTTTGTTGATATCTGGGGTCGACCTGAAAGAGGAAGGGTTCCCCTTTCAAGTCTTGGTTCCTCTCTAGGTTTCTTCTATGCCACTTGCCCATTGGGGCCTTGGACCCAGGTTTCCTGTAAAGCTCCTTTGTGACAACATCTGTTATAAAAAGTGCTCTATACGTAAATTTGACTTGATTCGTCTTGATTTAATGGTTTTCCAGTGGCACTTAGTCAACTTGACAATGACCTGATGTGTTGAATCAGACGAGACTGAGGCCAGAAAATGTAGAAGATGCAAGAAGATGCATATGTATGAAGAGCAAGACTCAAAGTGCCCACTGCTCCCCCCGACCCCGTAGTTCCTAATGAAGTACACAAGTCTTCAAATGTCTTCTAAGAGCTTTAAGAGGACACCTTTTCTGAGAAACTCAACAAACCACTGCGACAAGATTGATGAGATTAATCCAAGTGAACCCTTCAGGAAGAAAGTGTGGTCCCAGCACTTTTCAATGTCATTCCGATGCCATGCCGCTTGAATAGGGGATGAAAAAAATCAATATTTGATTATAAAATGTATATTTCTTATCTCTCTTCTAGCTATCCAGACCAAATCTTGTTATCTATAAATGTCCAACCTTGGCAAGGTTATAGAGGATTAACAACTGGTCAGAACAGGCGTTATTTTCTGTATGATTCATCGCTTGCATATCACAGGCAGCGGTGGAGGGTGGGGGGGTTCTGAAACGTCCGTCAGCACTGACACGCGGGCAGGCAGTTTTTTAAAACTTCCCTCTTTAAAAAAATGAGGTCACATGTACAGATTCTCTTTATGTGGCTGACAATGGGTCCTCTGAATAGGCCTAACTATTCTTAATGGTCCACTTAGAACCTTCTACTTTCGGTAAAGAATGACAATTGTCTTTGCAATCTCGGGCATGATTTATCTCATTTTCAAGCCTGTCGGACAAAGAAGAGGCCCTCGGAAACTAGCATCTGTCAAATACTGTAACCATGAGCCTGCAGCGTCATTCATCATGTCAGTACGCTAAACTCGTCTGCCTGGGTTCGCCTGTTTTTTAAAGGCTCCTGGCGCAATTTCTTCAGGTTCCCCCTCTCGGCCTCAGCCCACCGAGGCTTTTCTCCTTGCGTGCTATCGGTACGTTTAACCTCTGAAATTAAGAATGCAATTACGATTACACAAAAGAGGAGACAGCTCCTCATTCTCCTCAGGCTGGCATTATGGACATTATGGTAATTAGCTGACAGAAGGTCAAAGGCAATATGTGTAAAAGTAATCAGCACCTCACACTTCCTGCATTCCAAGCGGGCGGGATGAAAGGCCGAGGTTTGGCGAGTTTATTAGCGGCAGCCGGAAAAAGTCAGGCTTTTCTAACGTTGGGGAGGAAATCTGGCGGAGGGATTTCAGACGTTTGCTATTTTAAGGGGCCGTCTGCAGGGCCGAGATAGGGAGAGGTTCACGACTGGGTCGTTTTTTTTTTTTCTGGTTGCGGCGTGGCGGCAGCATTCATGTTGAAAGCCTTTCCCCCTCTCAGTCCTTCCGTGACAATTGTTGGGAAATTTTGATGAGTTTTTCTCTCACGGGAATTTACGCACCAGGCTTTGTCTCAAACACACGGCCAATGCAATTTGATTTAGCACCCTAAAAAAAAACGAGTAGTCATTATTACAGTGTAACCTAGTATTAGCTTTCAGCAAACGATAAGATATGAAGCTGTTTGCGTGTTGTTGTGTTTGTTAAAGTGAGTTTCAAATATGAATAAAATAGCTTCTAAAACAGCAATTTTAGAACCAATATTGGATCGGGCCCTGCATATTATCAGTGTTTAATTGGTACAGAGTGATAGCATATGCAGTACATAGTCTGTAGCGGTGATGTGAAAACTGGTGATTGATTGTAACATGACTCATTGGACTCAACAAATTGGAACCCAGCTTTGTTCCTCCCGAATCCCACCTGAAGCTTTAGCTGTAGTATCCCCTCATACATACACTGTTTGGCATGTGTATCTTTCTGTACACGGTTAGAGCGCACACTTGTCTTGTGGATTTGACTCCATTGGCCTCACTTTCAGCCTCTGTCCCGCTTCAATCCACGCACTTAACACTTAATAAATAGCGGCACAGGCTCACCGAGGTGACGTGATTGATTATTGGACACGGTGCGTCACAGAAGCGATATCGGCAGCTGTGAGCATTTCCAATAGGCAATAAAGCTTCTTACTTACTCTAGCAACTTGTGCATTGTCATCCTTGTTTCTATATCTTGTATTTATTTAAAGGTTGATTATGTGTCCAAATCAAATCAGATCACGTTTATTGTCAGGTCACATTTAAACAGGTGTGAAGGTACAGTAAGTGAAAACATCAGTCCTTTGCAATTTCTACATACATTAAATATACACAATATTAAACACCAGAGTAACCAGCTCTGTTTATGTAATAGAAAGGAAGCTAGGATATATACATATACACATAGCAGATTATACATTATATGGACCTAATACGAACCAGATGTTAATTTATATATGCAGGTGTCGAAATGCTATTCCTTATGCTACGCATTAATGTAGGAGCAGTACTGACCAAAGATATAAAATGAAATAATAACAGAAATGTGATGTCACTGTGGAATTATGAGTATTAATTGAGAGGAGTGCTAAGAAGCTCTTCATGTAGATGGTTTCACCCAGGAACACAGTAGTACATGAAACCCATTACTGTCCATACCAAAAATCTTACTAAAGACTTATTAAGACAAAGTTTTACTCACTTGGTTTGTATTATGTGTATTTTGTGTTATTAGTATTTCTATTATTATTGTACATTCACTTTTACACATTTTGCACTTTAAGCTTTAAACACTCTTCATTCTGAACACTACTGTAAATGTCTTTATGTTTCTATATGTGTATGCATGTTATGTATTTAGTTGATATGTTTTTAATATTTTAATATTTGCATATTTACCATCTCATTTCATACAACTTTTACATTTTCTATTCTATTTTAAATATTCTGTCTTTATATTTTCTTACTGTTTCATTTGAAGGGGTCATAGCATTTCACTGCTAGTTGTACTGTGTATTTCTAAAAGTGTGACAAATACCTAGAGTTTGATTGGTTAACTCAGCCAGGTAATAGAAAGTGGAAAATATTACTGGAGTGGTAATCTGGATGGTATTCAGCAGCTTCATGTTCAGATTTTCTGGTTCCACTTTAAATAGTGCAGCAGTTACCAGCACCAGAAAGGGAAATGGAGCGAGAAGAGTCTGGCAGTATACAGTTGACTTCAACTTTCACAATACACCCCTTCATTTACTAGCAGCTTCTGTGGAAGCTAACAACTAATATTAAGCTGGATTTGAACGGATTTATTAATCCTCAAAACTACAGAACTACTGAAATCCACTGCACTTAGTGATGCCTAAAAAAATCTTGTGAGTATCTTTTGCACTGCAACGCGTTTCACTAGCTTAATGCTAGTCTATAAACCAGTTGACTACACAATGATGTAAGATGTGTCTAGAGTATCATGTTTTGATCTGGGCTATTTACGATCATTTAGGATGATCATCAGAGATTCTTTAGCCTATATAAACTGGCCTGTCAAGTCATCCATGCATTACCTTTCCAGACCTCCTGTGGTAAAACTAATCCAGCTTGAATAGGGTTGTAGAGGTTGGTGCTCATTTATCTTCTGAGCCGCTTTTCCTTGTGGGAGCCTCTCCCAGTTCTCTTTGTGCAGGAGGCAAGAAACACCCTGGACAGGTCGCCAGTCCATCACAGGGTATAGAAGTTGGGCAAATCATAGTATGATGTTACAGGACACATCACATACTGTATATGCTGCTTTAGCCCCCAAACTTAAATGTACTGAGGTGGTCAGTTTATTGCTCTGAGAACACCAGCAGCTCCTTTGTTTGATTTATAAGTTGTAATCATTTTCCATTTTCCCATCATTATAAACAGCTACACATCCTTTCAGACCCACAACACTGAGTTCTCTTCTCACAGTAAAAGGATGGACAGAGGAAAATTCTCTGATGCAAGACCAATGCTATATATTCCTCCCTCTCTCAAAGTGAGGGACAGTGTTGTTAGGCTGCCAGGTCTTGCACTGTTGCTGGGAATTTTCAATTCCCTTATAAAACACTCACGTACTGGAATTGCAGACACTCGTTCATATTGGAAGCATCTGTTAGCGTCCTCAGAGACAGTGGAGCCAAAATCCACATCTGTCTATCTGAAACAAACAGCACAAGGGGGGGTCAGCATATTTGCATAATGCTGTAATCAAGACAAAGGGCTGCGTTCAGAGATTAAAGTCCAAAGCCTACCTTGACATTTATTCCTATGAATGCAAACTATGTGCTTCCAATGCAACAAATGGTGGAAAATCTAAATGAGCTCACAAACACATGACACGTTTAGTAGATTTGGTCCATAGGAGTATGAATAAATGTAAGTGTAATGTAAGTCAAAATATTATAATTCACGAACTGTATGAAATGAACACTCTAACTTATCTTCTTATTAAGTTTCCAATCAGGAGCTGATGAATGTTGAGCAACCTATCAACTAATCTTTAATGATGTGAAGAATGAAACCACAGGAGACAAAAAAACGCTTTGCAAAATTATGTATTTAAAAATCAGTGACTAAGCCAAACTCTACAGTTCAGTGGCATATGATGTGCCTGTTCCAACAAGTCCTGGTTCCAATTGTTATTCTTTAGGGTTCTGGAGATATGGAGCTCCAATCTCACACATTTGTGCCCGGCATAGGTGCGTCATAGGCAGCACTGAGTGGTTGGTGTGACTCAGTGGATAACACCATTACCCGCCAAGGTGATACCACCCCATGCGGGAGACAGGGGTTCGATTCCCGGTCTGGGTGACTATGCTGTACTACACCAATAAGAGTTTTTGGGCAAGACTCCTAACACTACCTTGGCCTACCTGTAATATGTATAACCTGGTAAGTTGCTCTGGTTAAGGGCGTCAGCTAAACGCCGTAAATGAGATGTTGAAGGTCCAGAGAGCAGGAGAAATTTAGACCCCCTTAACTCAAATAATAAGACTAACCATTTTCAAACTTTTCAGGATTGTAGGGCGTTATGCAAAGACAAGAATGTTCAATATCTGATTCTTGAAGCACTGTAGACCAGCAAAAAGGCATCTATGTGTTTACTGCCATAATCACATGACCCACGACATCACTCAGTCAACATCAAGCCTAAGGCATCATTGCCAACAAATAAAGCTCACTGTTCAAAAGACCACCAACGCCAGTTCCAGAGTACATTCAGCTTCCCTGTCCTCTGTTAGTAAACTCAGCACTAAGCCTGGGGCGGCTACAGCCCTGTTTCAATAATTCTTTACTGAGGCTTTAACCTTTGAAAACATGTGTGGAGAACATTGGCACCAGGTGCTCTTCAAGAGCTACATGGAAGGACCATTTGCCAGTAGCAAATAAAACACGCAAGATTGTTTAATAGATGCAGCATGTTAACTGTAATAAACCATATTTCGGTGGTGTGATTAAATATGATGTGGCTATTTCTCCCTCAGAATATCAAAAGATTCTGCCAAAAATGCAGTATTGCAGGATTTCAGTGCATGCCACATTATTACTGTGCATGATAAAAACATGTTTATATATTTAATAGCTGTGTTATAATAAATACCTGACAAAAATACAGGATAGTGTGTAAATATTAATGGTGAAAGTACTTAATTACCTGTAGTTATGGTTTAATAAAGTATTAATGAGGAGCCAATTAATTAAAAGTCAAGTTCCAGTTATTGTGTTAATTAGGCTTAATGAGGGGTTATGAATATTATGATGCATAATGAACAACTAATATCTATTGCTAGTTACCACTTAATAAAGCAGTAATGAACAGGCAGTTAATGATCAGCAGCTATAGCCTTAATAAGGTTTAATAATGGCATAGCAGTGCACATGTAAAATGTTGTGCAACTGAGTTTTGATTATATATATGTATTTATATACATATTTATACACAACATGCACACATATAACTGCTCCTAGGTACCTTTGAGTGATTGGTTAATAAAGTAGTAATAAGCAGCCAGTTAATTAGAAACTATTGGCTAAACAAAACCGGTGAGACCGTAATAATTAACAACTAAACTGTTACACAAACCATTGTACAAAATACAATATTTACATATCATATGAAATTAGATAAAAAATATTTGCTATTGCTTTATAAAGAAGCCAGTTAATTAAAAGCTGTTGGCTTAATGAAGCTAAACAGCATACTAATGCACACCTGGTGTGTACAATATCAATGTAGAACACTTAATGCCTAATAAGGGCATGGTAATGTAAACTTAAAATACTGTGCCAATGATTATGATATATAATGCACAGTTAAAAATGACTGCTTAATAAAGTATACAATTAATTAATAGTTGCCATCTATTATGCATATTATACATA
The DNA here is from genome assembly GCA_024036415.1 of Prochilodus magdalenae. Taxonomy (NCBI): domain Eukaryota; kingdom Metazoa; phylum Chordata; class Actinopteri; order Characiformes; family Prochilodontidae; genus Prochilodus; species Prochilodus magdalenae. Next base: position 110,928 of record JAMWET010006179.1, read on the forward strand.
TATAATTGCTAATAAGGGCATAATAAGGCTTTTCTAAAATGATATGCAAATAATTAGTATGTATATTGTGTACAAAAGTGCAAAGTACCCTGTAATAATTTAGTTATTGCTTTATAAATTAGTAATAATCAGCCAGTTAATAATAAATATGTGCATAATAAGGCACACCTGATGTGTACAATATCAATGTATAATAATTTTATTATAATAAGGCTCATAATTATTATGATGGACAATGCACAAAAATGATCACTTAAATTAGACAGGTATTTAGCATATTTACACTTATAATGGTCAATAATGGCATATTAATGCATACTTAAAAAGCTATGCCAATTACTATGATCTATAAGGAGTATATGAAAGTGCTTTGTACTGAGTCCTCAAGTTATCGCTTAATTATTGTAGTAATAAGCAGCCCGTTAATTAGACGATATTAGCTATTAAGAGCATAATAATTCACAATTATTGTATAAATATTTAACACACAAATAAAAGCCCATCTTAGTATAAAGAAGTAATAAGCAGTCATTTCATTAGTAAGTAGTAGTTTATAATGGTTGAAGCATTGCCTAACTCTATAATTACATATAAATGATGATATTAATAAAATGTATATCAAAACAACAATAACAAAGCTTGCCTGTAGTGTCTTTATGAGACAAGTGGCCTGAACCTTAACCTGAAACTGTCCAGATGAAGGAATGAGAGTCTGAATAGTTTTCCATAAGTCTCATTACAGTTACAGATCCATTGAGCCTGAGCAATGCATCATTAGTGAATATGAATATGTGCTATCACCCTCTCAGTGTAATATAACTTCATCAGCCAGATTACCACTCCAGTAAGTAGGCCATCGTTTGTGTACAATAATATTTCTGGCCATTGCCGCAGTGGATCCCCTGCATCCATTCATCTTCATTGAGGAAAAAAAAAGGAAAGCTGTTCTACCTCTGCTAAAAGAGGCACAGGGTCGTATATACAGGTAAAACTTAAACCCCATTTACATACAGCGTAACGGTAACAGTAGCTACAGTGAGGGCGTTTTAGCTAGCCGGTGAGCAGGTGAGTGAAGTGAGCAGGGCGTGAGGGGAAATGTTTGTCCTGAGCTGCTGTCTCTAACATCTCTCTCTTAATTGCTGTTATTTGGCATTGCGGAATATTGATGGCGCTGGCGGGAGAGATTGGCAGCTGCATGAATCGTTATTAGCCGGCCTGTTGGCGGAGGGGCAGGGTTCGATAGACAAAGCCCGGGCAGCAGCAGGCCCCTGGGGAGCATGGGCTCTCTCAGACAAGAGATAATTACCCATCTGAGGACCACCTCGCTTAGGGCGGCAGGCAGCAGGAGCACAGGAGACACATACACATATTCTGCTCGGGAATTTTTACAGCTTTTAATGCTGTAATGAAATGCAGTTCCTTGTTTTATCCACTCTTATTGATTATTAATTAATTTATAGTTATTAATTAATTATTATTACTTTTTAATAGTTTGTTTACCTCCTCCTCCTATAATAATAATAATAATAATAATAATAATAATAATGTTATATTTTCATTTTCTTATGTTAAGCATTCTTCTGGATGCTTGCTAATTATATTTTTCTGCAAAATATATTTTATGTTTAAAGTCATATTATTGATGTCAACAAGAACAACAACAACAACAATAATAATAATAATAATAATAATAATAATAACAACAACAACTGCTATTAACATGTATTATTAGCAAACTATAGGTTACCCTAGGTTTTTAGGGTAAGGGTTAGATTTTGGATTGAGGATAGGATTAGGTGTGGATTAATGTTAGGGTTGAGTTTTGAGTTGAGGTAGGGTTGGGTTAGGTTAAAGTAAGGGTTAGGGTTAGAATGAGGTTGGGGCTATGGTTGGGTTGGGTTGAGGTTGAGGTTAGGGTTACGGCTGGGTTGGGTTTTGGGTTGAGTTTTGGTTTAGGGTAAGGTAATGGTTGTGTTGATGTTGGGGCTATAATTAGACTTTGGGTTGAGGTTGGGGTTGAGGTTAGGGTTGGGTTGGGTTGAGGTTAGGGTTTGGGTTGGGTTGGGTTTTGGGTTGAGTTTTGGTTTAGGGTAAAGTAACAGTTGTGTTGATGTTGGGGCTATAATTAGACTTTGGGTTGAGGTTGGAGTTGAGGTAGGGTTGGGTTAGGTTAAAGTAAGGGTTAGGGATGAGGTTGGGGCTATGGTTGGGTTGGGTTGAGGTTAGGGTTACGACTGGGTTGGGTTTTGGGTTGAGTTTTGGTTTACATTAAAGTAATGGTTGTGTTGATGTTGGGGCTATAATTAGACTTTGGGTTGAGGTAGGGTTGGATTAGGTTAAAGTAAGGGTTAGGGTTATGGTTGGGTTGGGTTGGGTTGGGTTGGGTTGGGTTGGGTTGGGGTTAGGGTTAGGGTTACGGCTGGGTTGGGTTTTGGGTTGAGTTTTGGTTTAGGGTAAAGTAATGGTTGTGTTGATGTTGGGCTATAATTAGACTTTGGGTTGAGGTAGGGTTGGGTTAGGTTAAAGTAAGGGTTAGGGTTATGGTTGGGTTGGGTTGGGTTGGGTTGGGGTTAGGGTTACGGCTGGGTTGGGTTTTGGGTTGAGTTTTGGTTTAGGGTAAAGTAATGGTTGTGTTGATGTTGGGCTATAATTAGACTTTGGGTTGAGGTTAGGGTTGGGTTAGGTTAAAGTAAGGGTTAGGGTTATGGTTGGGTTGGGGTTAGGGTTAGGGTTACGGCTGGGTTGGGTTTTGGGTTGAGTTTTGGTTTAGGGTAAAGTAATGGTTGTGTTGATGTTGGGCTATAATTAGACTTTGGGTTGAGGTTAGGGTTGAAAGGTACAAAGGACCACTCCACATGAACAATTATTATTATCATTGAAAGGAACATTGCCATATCCTATGTGTTGCTATGGTTTCCAGTCAATCAGCAGACAGTCCTGCTCACAATCACTCAGACAAACAGTCCCTCAAATACCGCTCAGCTCTAAGCCATGCAGCTAAACTACCAGACACAAGGGCTTATACTACAGCTCAAAAAGACTATGGGTATTAAAAGAACGGGTTCACCAAATGTCTAAATCACATCACCCCCCTACCCTCCCAACACACACCCCCCCACCCACACCCCCCAACCAAACACACACACCTAATACTGGTGATCAGCCAACACATGGTGCCATTGCTTCTGTAGTTTCACATGGTTTGTTAGTATAACCTAAAAATGTCTTCATGTGTTTAGAAGCAGCTTAACCGGCTGTATACAAATACTTCAGGTCAATAAAAGCAAAGCAACTTTAAAAATCTACTTCTGTCCTGTTCCACTTTCCACAGTTATGATCTCTGAGGCTGACAACATCCTGTAGGCTGCATCTAAAAATCGCCTACTCCTACTACACAGTACACAAAAGAAGTAAGCGTGAACGACTAGTGTGTTTGAATACATAGTATTCATTAACCTACAGCATTGGGAGATGCATAAACCAACCGTCTTTCAAATGAACACCTAGGTTATTGCGTCTGTCAGTTTGGAGGCATTCAGAGAATTTAATGCATACGTTAAAAAACCATGATCTAAACAGTGGCTCTATATATGCTTCGTTAACTCAGCACTCATGACTCCCTGCTTGAATCTGGTTTCCTGGCCACACCCTTTGTGCCTGTAACTGGCTAGAAGAAGGATGGCTGATTACACAGCAGTGGGTCCTGCATTGCTTAAAAATTGAGGCTAAAAAGTGCATTACCATATTCATCAGTTCATCCACAGTGTCTACAACATTACAAAGATCCTAAAGAACTTAAAACACATTTGCAAAACCGGCATTCTTCTTTACTTTCCCTCAGGCAAGCTCTCGTTTGTCTGGAGTAATTCCCCTCCATATTTCCACACTGTGTAAAGGCTTGGGTTGGGGATGTTAGATTAAACGGAATGTACCAACACTAAGCCTCATATATTCACTCTCATATTCATCTTTCTGCCAGCATGCCTGTCTAGTCCTTCTCTCAAATCAGCCTTCCAGGCTCCGGCAAGCCTGGGCTCTGAATAATAGCTCTTAATAATCACATTTGTCAGGCATGCGTGGCCTCCACACACCTTCCGTAAATCAGGCCCATTTGAGGGAGATTTTCATCCCTGCCTATCAGGAAAAAAAGCTTCTGCAATTCCAAGTTACTGCAGTTTAATCACGAGGAAAGCAGTTAAGATGCTCTAACACATGTGAAATATACACACGTTCTCATTAAGAATGATAAAAACAAAGATATGAATTAATCTCCCTCTTCCATTCCTCCCATACTAAGGCAAAGCAGATTAATTCCAGTGAATTCTGATGACTACATTAGTATTGACTGGTTCAGTAATGCAGTATTTCAGTAACTGTCGAGTTAAGTCTAGTCAGGGTTTATTAATATTGCTTGGTCTCTCTTTGGTTTCCTTTCCAAACTTCATCTGAACACATTTTCTTCAGTCTCATCTAAGCCTCTGTCCATGCCAGGTATACCGGAGCGAGCTTGCTCTTATAGCTAGCTGAAGACCCCCAGTTGGTGGTGTGTGTAACATGGTGTTGCAAAGCATTACACCGTTCTTGCAAAAGCTCCCTTGCGCAAAGAAGATGTTAATGATTGGCTAAAAGGAGTGGCTGTATTTGGGCGTGGCCAAAGACCATAGTTTGAAGGAAATAGCTGAATCTGTAGGTGTATGGAAGCGTACGGTCATACAGGTCCACCAGCAGTGGATAAAATCCCAGTCTACAGGAAACTCCCCTCAGAATTGTGCTGGGTAAGACAATCCACCAAATCTGGCCAAACTTTGCCTAACATTAATGGGACCTACATCCAGAAACTTGTGCAGTCCAGGCCAAATTCAATCACAGCAGTTATTCATGCGCGTGGAGGTATTGCATGCCATTAGGTACATTTCAGTCACATGTTATTTGCGCTCGTTATTAGTTTAATTGTTACGTCATTGTTACGTCACTGTTAGATCATTGGTGTGTCACTGTTACGTCATTCTTACGGCATTGTTACGTCACTGTTACTTCATTGTTGTGTCACTGTTACGTCATTGTTACTTCACTGTTACGTCATTGTTACATCAATGTTACTTCACTGTCACGTCATTATTACGTCACTGTTACTTCATTGTTACACCATTGTTACTTCATTGATGATTCCTTCTTATACCCATCCATGCTGATGAGGATTTGGATGATGTGACATACACCATTGACCTTGATATGTGGCAGATCTTTGCAAAACCCTCATTCAGATAGTCACTGTGTAGTACCAGCTGCTACACCAGTAGATATTGTTACCCGCACACCCGCCAGAAGACTGCAGTATTGTCTTTTATTGATAGGCTGAAGAAACCACAACAATCTGTGCCACATTCTAGTCACTCTAGCATCAACATAAACAAAACAAGGCACAAGATGTAAATGTAATTACAATGTAATTAATGATGTAACTAAGTATGCATTGACATTTGAATAGTGTAGCATAAAGACAGGAGGCTAATTCCCAATTCAATCAATCAGTTCCAACTTAAGCAATCATTCGATGTTGGTTTAGTTTAAAGGCCTTAAAAGATTCATTCAGATTGTTCACTTCAGATTAGTTCTTAGGGCGTCTGCCGTAATTGAACCCGCTGCGTTTAATTGCTGACATTTAATCAATAGATGCAAATGACAATGGAGACCTATTATTCCTGGATACATCAGTCTTGTTAGACAGAGTGCAAGCTTGTAAGATAATTGTGCAGCACAGGGTCCCGAGTAAAGGTCAAAAAGTAGTTTGTTCATGGGATCAGTATCAGGATTTGTGGCTTCGGTTGGCAGACAGCCAAAGTACACTTCATCTCATCAGCTCAGAGAGTTTGAGGGAAGGTGTATGCAAACATGCTCGCACACACACAGTCACCCAAGTTCTAGGCTTAATTCCCCATGACTTTCTGTTAGCAGAGAGGAGCCAGGTCATTCATTAAGGCAAATGTAAATCCACTAAATCAACACTTTTCTTAAAAGTGAAACCGACTTCTCAAAACCTCTGTGTAATGCAGATGTTGAGATGTAAACATGGTTATTAGAACTGGTTTGATGTAAGATGGTTCGTTGTAGTGAAGCTTACTGATTCAGATTTCTTTACAGTGGTGGAACCAGTGGTGGAGATGTCTGCAAGACCTTTATAAGCTATGCATTGATGATCCAAACCACCAACAAACCTACACATGACTTCTGAGCTTTTATATGTAATATTGAAGGTAAAAAATCCAGATTTATACACTTTAAAAAGATGGTTCTTTAAGTGTTATTTGGCAAAGACTGGTTCTATTTTCTATTTATAGATAAAATTGTTTCATGCTGGCATGGTTTTAGCCTGGATGGCCAATCAACACAGAGCATAGCAGCATATCGTTGCTGTCCAAAGGATAACAAGTATCTCCAAAATGGCAACTTTATAGTAGAGGCCAAAAATCTAATTTAATTTTAATGTAAGTCAATGGAACCAGACTTTTTCCAAAACCTTTTTTGAGCCATATCCATTGGTCCATTCATTCTAAAAGTTTGACACAATGCGATCAATGTCACCAAACACTGCAATGGTGTGGTGCCAGATTGTCATGGACTTACTCAGAATGGGAGTGGGTCATCTTCAGTAATGAGTTCCACTTTTATCTTAATGGAGACAACCAATAAATCTGTGTGTGGAGCATCCATCATCTTGGTGGTCAGCACCAAGATGAACAGTTTGATGTTCCACATCAGCATCCGGTGTCACTCCACCTCCACCCCTACTGCACAATCTGCAGGAACTGTGTATGAATATTCCAGCTGCATGGGATGGACTATCACAGGACACCATTAGGAACCTCTACAGCTCCATGCCAAGACGTCTGGCATGTTGTGTTAGCAAACATGGCGGCTTGACGCCATACTGAGAGACAGACTTCTGTATGTGTAGCTCAATAAATATTGATCATATCAGTCTAAATGTATCATCATTTATTGTTCCTGGTCACCTTTATCTTCCTTCCCAACAGACCTGCAATCCTACACTTCCTTCTGGGTGCAGCTATTCTTTTGATGATGAGTGTAAACAGATGTTTGGAAATTACTAGCAGAAATAAAACCACAGTAGTGCACCGGAAATATGAGACCTATTAAGGTTATTGGCCTTCTAGTGCAAAGCTGTCCGATGACCAAGTTCATTCTTCAAACTGACTTAACTGTGGTTCCTAACTGACTTAGAAACCGGGATACACAAGTCCCTTCTTTCAGGTTCCCATTGTGTTACGAAAGGCTGAGCAGTGGAGAGAAGAGCTTCAGGCTGCAGTGAGCACCACCTGCTGCTTGGCCTTTAGAGTCCAGGGCAATGGGACTTTATTAATCATCATATGACAGATTCTCCAGCAAGATACCAGCTTTAATTATGAAAGTGATAAATAACCTTTTCTAGGACTGTATAGATCATCTGCTCTGAGGCACAGACAACAGGTGATATTTTCTCTCTGTCTCTCTCTGTCTCTTTCTCTCTGAAGTCCATCATGTCATAATGTCAAAGTGATATATCGCAAAGCACTGCCTTTCACTTGGGAAATACTTTCTCATCAAGCACACAAGCTGAAAATCCCACATCACTGTCGCTGCCCATGATCATCGACGATGAATGCAAATAGAGTATTAATTTAGCAAATCCTATGTTTAATCAAACGTCATACATCACTGACTGGCATTTGGAGTTTCATCAGCCGTGATGAAACCTTTTGTTAATAAGCTCCCTGGACAATATAATGACTCACCTTGTGAGTTTAGGTTGGTCATGACTTCAGGTTCCTTCAGATGGTGCTGGACAGGGATGATGGGACTATAAGTACCTGCGGGGTGTGAGTGACGGGATCCATAGATTGAGAAGAGGGGGTACAGTGCAGGGAATGTCTCGTTCCATGTGTGGAAAATGGCTCCAGAGCAGATGTTAATGATTGGCTAAACGGAGTGACTGCATTTGGGCGTGGTCAAAAACCATAGTGTGAAGGAAGTAGTTGAATCTGCAGGTGTATGGAAGCAGCGTACGGTCATACAGGTCCACCAGCAGTGACCAAAATCCCAGTCTACAGGAAATTCTCCTCAGAATTGTGACAGATCAGGCATCCACCAAATCTGGCCCATTGCACAATTGCACAATTCTTTGATGCCACAGTGGCTGAACATCGATGTGGCCTACATACAGAAACACAGCCAGTCCCAGCTGTTATTGGTACTTGTGGAGGCTTTAGACACCATCAGGTATGTTTCAGTCACAGGTGACTCATTGTTTGCCCAGTAAGCTTATGTGCTGTTAGGATAACGTGCTTATTGTATATGTTCATGAACAGTTCCATTCCAGTTGAATGCATGTGCATCTATTTGTAACAGTCTTGTATATGGGTTGTTGAAAAAAAGAACAATAGTTGATCTGTATTGGAAACACATTGGTATGTCTGTAATTAATCATAATATAGCATTGCTCTTGCAGAATTGTATTTCTCCTATGTGTAAGGTTTTCTCCCAACTACACATAACACAAGAATAGTACACTTTACTAGAAGGGTGTGTACATAACACCTTATATAAACAAATTCATGAATATTTAAACCAACTTCATGAATGTACATACTTTACATGATATTAATATGCTCTACTATGCTAATATTACTGACATTTTTCAAAATAAAAGAAAATATTTTCAAATTCCAAGTTATTTTTAGTAAAAGTGGACAGACGAATATAAAATTGATCTGACTTTTACACTTTAAGAAAAAAAATGTTTTGTCAATTTTTAAAATCTAGACTTTCAACTTATTTTGCACCTTGTGATTTTCTTCTTTCTGCTCTGTTTATTTATTTATTTTTTATTTTTTATTTTTTTGCCTGAGCCATCATTCATCAACTAATGCATACATTGTTTAGGAAAAACATGATCAGGCCCTTTTTTTTTATTTTGCCAAAATAGACATTTCACTAAAAATAATACAGTTTTTACAACAATTAATTAAAGACTTTTATTTTGAAAAATGCTTTACTAAAACACCATTCCATATTAATTTCATGGCAAAACATTATTAATGTCAGCTTTGTAAATTTTGATTAAAACATACATGAATACATTATGAAGTGTTTATGTAAGATGTTATGGATGTGTTATGCAGACACCTTTCAAGTGTTCTCAAAAAACATTCTTGAGAGTGTTCCGTAATGAAACCCTTCATATTATTATCCTGTTTTATGTCTATAAAAAGATCTCGCCACACAAAACCATCCTAACAGTGATTTAATATGACAGGGAGACAATTTGCACAGAGCAGTGGTTCTCAAACTGGCCTCCACACAGTCTACATTTAGCTCTATGCTTATGTGTTTCAAGTTCAATTGAAACCAAACTCTGGACCTGGTGGCCCCAGAGGACCAGTCTGAGAACCACTTGCTTAGAGAGATAGCTTCTAGCTTCCACAAGCATTTTTAAAAGATGAGGCCAGTTTCCCATACACGGGTCAACAACTTAAAGTGATGGCATGCTTGTCATGAACAAAAGCATTGTATCATCCCGCTACTGGCTCGGACGGCCATGGACATGCGCAGGCTCCTGATTTTATCCAATTGTTAATGTGGTCTTTTTCATTTTTAAATAACCAGATTTTATTTTATTGTCAGTCCCTGTATGTCGTAAATAGTTGGATGCGCAGAACGTGATGCCCATCCTTGATATACTTGCAAGCGAAAATAAAGGTTAACTGACAACTGATATTACTGATATGTTGTACAGCTAAAACAATACTAACAGTATTGTCTGGATTTATGTTCATTTTTAATTTAATGTTGAGTCAATATTAGAAACCACACAAATAAGAGAATTTATCCCAGATGTTCCAATTAATCATACCTTACACATCACATATTGTCTGGAATGCTTTTCATTGACATGTTTAAAATTGCCAACATGTTCATGTTCACACTGGTTATCATAAAAAAGGACCAGCATGTGGACTTGGAGCTTTCTGTTTCCGGGGTGTTTTCTAGTATGTATAAAACAGTAACAACAATAAATAACAAATAATATATATAATAATATATGACTAATTATTATTATTATCATATAATAATAAATGAATAACTTATAATAATAATATATATAATATATAACAAATTGCAAAGTACTATGTGTCAGTAAGTAAGTACTGTGTATATTAGTTGCTTTAATAGGTAGTCAGTATAAGTCATTTCCTGGGATTTGAGAGAACGTTTAAGAGGTGAGTATGGACTTGACCAATGTATATGCCCCTAAATGGCCTGAAATAAAATCTCTATTCAAATAAAGCATTTGTTTTTCTGTGGACCGCAATAATTAGCTTTCTTTTATCAAATTCAATTTTAGACAAAAATCTTGTTTGATTTGAAGTCAATGAAACCAGACTATTGTCCAATTCTGGGCCAATATCTTACAGTCCATTAATCATGAAATTTTCACACAGTAAATAGCTACTGCTGTGTTTGAATGAGCCATACAAGTAAAAAATTGACAAAAACTGAGATAATTTTTTTTTCTTTAGACAGCTACGATTTGCAAAATCATATTAGTCATAATTTTTCAATATAAAAGGACAAGCATCACAAAATAACAGATTCACAAATGCAATGTCAGTGTTTAAACTTGTGCACCCCTTTAACTGAAGTTCCCTTTACAGTGTTGCTTTTGTGTGTGTGTGTGTGTGTGTGCATGTGTGTGTTTGTGCGTTTGTGCGTTTGTGTGTGTGTATGTGTGTGTCCGTGTGTGTGTGTGTGACGTTCAAGATAAGATCCCCAGAATCCTCTCCCCAGTAAGTTCAATGATTGGTTGAGGGTTTGGTTAAGGCCCACATTACATTGTTGTTTATTTGCATTTACAGTGCACACTCACAATTCCACAACACATCCTCCCCTAGACCCTTTAAAAAAGGAACATACAGTTAATGTATCTTCATTCTAGTTCTGTCTGTTACAGAAAATATAAAATAAAAAAACAACCTAGGAACTGTGGTTTGGATATAAACTGACTAACTGCTCTGTGTTCTGTCCTCATGAACATCAGTATGAGTGGAAATAAGAAACCAGCTACTCGCTTTAAAAGATCAATGTTGAACAGCCTCTCTATTCTACCTACAACACGGAAACTTTACAGGAGAAGGAACCTTTCCTAAATGAACGGATGACTGCATTTCTGACCATTTTGGACCATTTCTGCTGGCATTTTCCCTTGTTCTGCTGGCATTTTCAAATGAGGAGCGAGTTTAAAATAACACAGAGCATTGGAACTGTTTGTGTATAAAAGTGTTCGAGTGTAAAACATTTTCCTGTTAAATAACAGGGGATTGTTTGGTAAAGTTTCAGGATGGTACTGTCACATGGTCAAGTTAAAGTGGAAGTCCACTATTCACTATACAGTGGTGGTGATGGGAACTAGAGTGTTCAGTGTCATTTGGTGATGTGGAATTCAGTGAGCAAGAACAAGTTAGTGAACCTGCATGTGTCCTCCACATGCCTTTATATATGATGTTGGGCCCATTAGTAATGTTGTTACATATGATAATGTTCACACGTAGTAGCACAGTGAGAAATCTGGGAAAAAGAAAACATATCTGGGTTATTTTTATGTTTTAATGAATTTCTTTAAAAAAATAATAATTAAATAAATATATATATATATATATATATATATATATATATATATATATATATATATATATATATATATATATATATATATATATATGTGTGTGTGTGTGTGTGTGTGTGTGTGTGTGTGTATTTATTTATTTATTTTTGAAAATCTGGGTTATTTTTAAATATTTAAATATATTTTTGAATATCTGGGTTATTTTTATGTTTTAATTAATTAATTAATTTTTTTTCAAAAAAAAAAAATATATACACAATATTAAACACCAGAATAGCTCAAGCGATACACATATACAGTTTTATATAACAGCTATACAGATTTATGAAAAATAAGCTATGTAAATATCTGGGACATAGCTTTTAGGGGCATTGAGCTCTTCTGAAATCTGGTCCTGAAATTTGTGACATCAAACCACTCTGAATGACTTTGTTTGCATCATGACCATTTAATTATGCAGGATTTACAAATTGGTGGGGCTAGCTATTGGTGGGGTTGACTGTTTGAATGAAACACAGTTCATTTACAGTGTGCATATGACATTTTGTGCCAAAGTGCCAAAAACTGCACCCACTGAAACTAACTACCTCCATCCAACACACTAAGTGAACTAAGGCTTTGTCAAAATACCTGTGCTTACAAACAGCCTCACACACCCGTAAGCTTGCAAACAACATTCAGACATTAGAACCTTCCCCAAATACCTGACACGCCATTTTCCCAGCTATTGTCTTGCTCTGCTGTTAATTAAAAATAAAAAATAAAAAAAAGTGAAAAATAACAGATTTTTGGTCTTCCTGTAAAGTAACAAGGGCTTTGTTTGGGTAACGTTTTAAGGAAGGCACTGTCACATGATCTATGTTACTTAAACACTAATTGAGAGTCATTCATAGTGGTTTGATGTGGAATGGTTAATTGCAGAGAAATGTATTGACTGATTTCTCTACAGTGCTGGTGATGGGAACCAGGTGTCATGACAAATCGAATCCCCTACAGGGTTCTTCCACATGGTTACATACACATGTTTATGTAGATACTGTCATTTATAATAACGTTGGCATACACTAAGTCTAACAATATAGGGGTTTTATTGGAGACTATTTTGCCTCACACCTTCCTACTTCACAACCTCCAGATCTCTGCAAATAAATGGTTTTAAAAACATTTTAGGCCTAAACTGTATCACAAAACAGTCAAACAATTCCACATCAAACCACCCTGAAGCTCATACTGTCTTCACCTTAAGCAATAGCAGATTAGTATCGGCATAGTTTCTAAGGATGGAACTGTCACATGGCCATCTTAAAGGGGAACTCCGCTATTTGAGAGTCCTTTGGAGTGGTTTGAAACACACAGACTCACACAGACAGATTTCTCTAGAGTGGTGCTAATGGTACAGTATAAAGGCTTACAGCTCTGTCCTGCATACTGTAGTCTGGGGTTCCATCTCCCACCTGGGCAATCACCTTACTCTCTACCAATGAGAGTCTTTGAGCAAGACTCCTAACTCTGCCTTCACCTACCTGTGCAAATTACACACTGTGGGTCGCTATGGATAAGACCATCTGCCAAATGCTGTAAAAGTAAAGTGATGGGATTAGGGGTTGCCATGCCTACAACACAGATATAGATCTTTCATTAGCAATCTAAATCTCTTAGATGTTTCACCCACATGGTTTTATATGTAATGTCAAAATAAACAATAGTGTTATTTCATGGAATAATGTTGGTATGTGATGCAGTAGTGACAAATCACAAAACCAAAGTCTCCTTTGGAGGCTGTTTTGCCTCACAACTTCCTGCTAATATAATAATAATAATAATATTTTAGGCTTAAACTGTTTCACAAACTAGTTTAACAACGTTTCAGACATCAAGCTGTGTATCCATAACCATTTTCCTGTGACTTCCAGCTTTCAAGGCATTAGACTCATCAGATGTTTGGGTCATATGACCACCACTGAGAACAATTCCGACTCACTGAGTTTCTCTCCAATAACCCTTTTCATATCGAACCACTCTGGATGCTTACATCACAACCAGTTCAGTATGCAGAGTATTGTATGCAGTATGCAGAGTTCCCCCTGAAGTTCAGTGCGTAAATATTAAATACAGCTCATTTACAGTATAAATATAACATTTTGTGCCACAGTGGGAAAAGAAAACCCTGCACCCGCTGAGAAACTAGCTCCTTCCTTTCAACACACCTTTTGTCAAGATTCCCGCGCTTACAAATAGCCTCAGACACCCGTAAGGATGCAAACAACAATTCCGACGAGGGAATCTTGCACAAATCCCCGGCACGCCAAGATCCGTTAGAGATATTTGCAGGACGGGCCGTGAGGGAGAGGGCAGTAATAAATTCAGTGGCAGGTTCCGACATAATGTCCATTCATCATCTGCCTCTGCTCACTGAATAAAAACTTTCATGAATGTGCTCTATTATCAGGGGAGCACAAAAGCGTGTGCCACTGCTGATTTCTCCCAGCGCTCAATAAATTGAGCAAGGCCACAGCGGCGCTGCGTGCGAGTCTCTGGGCGGAGTGCGTGGGTCTGAGTGTCAGATTTTCTCTTAGCACTCCTGTGGATTGTCATGACTCCTCTTCTTAGCATTGATTCTTTCTGAGCAGACGGCGGAGGATGAATGGGGGGCAATATTCAGAACAGAAGCCTTCCGTACGAGTCTAGCCGTCCAGTTTCAAACCGCATGGAGATTTTGCTCCGATTGCAAATCAATGGACAGTGACCAAAAAAAAAAAAAAAAGAAAAAAAGGAAAAAGAAAAAAAGGCAGTGTTTTATACAAAACAGGTGACGGCTGTGTTTGTATGAAGGTGATGTGGGAAAGACGAAAAAGAGTACTTCTTCTACTCCCTTAAAAAAAAGATGGTTCTTCAGGGGTTCTTTAGTGAAGACTCTATGTAGAACCATGAACAGTATGGTACAGGTGCACTCCATAGTTCTACTATTAAAAGATCATACCAGTCAGTATACAGTACCAGTCAAAAGTTTAGACACGACTATGCATAGAAGGTTTCCTTATGTTTATCTTAATGCTTTACTGTGGAATAAAAGTGAAGATCTCAAACTATGAAATAGCACTTTTGGAATTACACAGTCTACCTTAAAAATCTCCAAAATGTACAAACCAGCTTTCTTAACTTACAATAGAAGTTGATATAACAGGTTTCAAAGGAATTATATTGGCCTGTCCATCATGATTTTCTCCAAGCTGAAAGGAGAACTAGAGCTTTTACATTGTGCAGACACTGTTTCTACACCACTAAATATATATTAGGTGGAGGTGGAGATATGGAGAAATATAACACTGTGATCCATTAAGATTATATGTATGATTATATTAATACATGTATTGTTTTAAACAACAGTTAATTCTAAGCCTGTAGAGTCTTTTAGATATATCTTTTTGGTGCTTCTTTATTTAGTACTTAGTAGTTATAACACACAGCTATTATATTCCAGTCAAATTATATTCCATCAACCATACTGAGGAAAGTTAAAAGCACTTCCAATGGGGAACCTTCAAAGGCAGACCTGTTGGGTCATTTGCTTGGTTAGGTTTTGTCACACTGATTTTATTCTTATTGCTCGTATAACAAGGCTGATTTGATTGGTTACATGTATATCATCGCTGTCCAAAGAAAAACATGTGTCTTTAGTGACTTTACAGGAGAAGGCATTGTAAAATGCATTGTGCATTATAATACATGGTCATCAATAAAGTATCTATCTATCTATCTATCTATCTATCTATCTATCTATCTTCAAAATTTCACTCCTATTTGTTTTTCAGCTTCACGCAAAATTTCAGCTGGCAGTTTTTTAGAGCTGACCAACCGGCCAAAAGCAAATTCCTATTGTGTGTGTTCAACAAGGGGTTTCCTACAGGGTTCTATCTTCATGAAAGCCCCTTAATTCATTAGTGGAAGTCATGCTTCTAACAGCCCTCCTTTATAGATTATACAAAAGCATATTTCAGCATATCATTGCTATTATATACACAAAAATAAGAATATCAGTGTTTTAATTATACAAGTCTATCAAACCTCAAAGAATAATATTTCCTGCAGGATTACAGGATGTTGTTTTTAGAACCAACCATCCTTACAATACAGTAATATTACATAGGACCACGCCTACCAACCAAAACTACAACACATTTGACATTTACTATACATAGAATATAGGTCCATACCTACCAAACAACCTATATATGAAATATATATGAACCTATATAGAAATATTCCTCTCAAAAGATGTTCTTAGAACCAACCACACCTACAATACATTTTACATTTCTTAGACATGTAATATACATCCATATCTACCAACCATACCTACTATAAATTTGACATTTACAATACATTTAATATAGGTTCATGTCTACCAACCATACTTACAATACGTGCATATATTTTTGTTTACAGTTTTGTTTACCCAACATCACAACTACACTGTAAAATACAAACTTCTATTGTTGCCTGCATTCCATATTAGATGGAGGTTAGCACTGTGACATTTAGCAGATGTGGGGTTTTGGTTACTTACCACCACACCTTGAAACCAACAAACTCATCACCAGCTGTCATAAGTATTCTACATCAAACTGACATCATCACTGAATGTTGTACCAATATTGAGCTTTGGTTTCCTGATTTTACAACCTACAATCAATCAACCCAACATTCGGTGATGGATTGACCCACACTCATTCATCTCTCCTCTTTTTCGCATCCTTCTTTCTTCCAATAGAGTCCCAGTCATTTTTGGACCCACCTAAAGCCGGCTGTTTCGTTTGTCCGAGAGGCGCGTAACACACTAAGGGCAGGTTCCCATGAACTGACCCACAGTCATACTGACCCGCACTCGTCTATTTATTCATCTCGTCGTTTATTCATCCCTTGTTCCTCCCATAGAGTCCCAGTCATTTTCGACCCAAACCAAGCAGTAACGTTTCCGTTCGCCCGAGAGCCACCAAACTTGACGTACTCACTAAGGGGAGGCCCCTAGACGCTAAACCATGGTCATACCGACCCGCACTCGTTTATTCATCCCTCGTTCCTCCCATAGAGTCCCAGTCATTTTCAACCCAAACCAAGCAGTAACGTTTCCGTTCGCCAGCTAGTAGCTTCTAGCAATGAAAAAGCATTCTCCTCTCCAACTGCCCTCACACCCCCAGCCCCCCAAATCTGACATAGCAGTAACTGTTGCTAATTTTGGGCAAGTTCAACACCTCCTGCAATCTGGCATGGTAGGCCTATGCACTTCTATTCAAGTCAAAACCCCTTTAAAAAAAAAAAAAAACTCCGGAGGAACATTTCCTGCAGAAGGAGGGCGGCCGTGTTTATAAATGTAGACCAGATCGCACCATCTGCAACATTCAGCAACACACTAGCATCTCGCACAAAGTCATTGATTAGATTTATGACTCAATTAGGTTGTGAATAAGCCACTCTCTAATTATGGAACCTTTACACATAAAGGAATGCAAAGCATAAATTCTCTCTATTTTTGTGATAAGATAAATCAACAGTGGCCTGGTTGAGTCATAATGGTTCTGCTTATTAATGCAGGTGTTCTTTAGTCGCAGGTGTAGTGAGGACGGACTGTTTTTGCCTGGCCTTTTCTCAGTTTTCACACACCGAGAAGCGTGCCACGACTTCCGCTGGCATTTTTCCCTGCAGGCTATACCGCACCTTCGTATTGTCTTAATCAACCGAGCTCTTTTTTCCCCCCTCTGCCTCACAAACGCCTCTAGCTAATTACTCACCACGTCATATGATGCCTCTGTCCTCCACACTTAATTACTTCTTGGGCGAAGAAGAGAAATTAATTTTCTGATTAACCTACGGACACTCGAGGAGGGTTCCTGGCTCTTTGTGGCACGTGCGACAGCCTCTGATTTGATTTCAAAGGCTTCATTTCGTAAATGCCATCGCTTTACGTGATAACACGTATTCGGTTTATTTGATATGAAGTCTGATCAATTCATGTCTCCAACTGATAGCGCAAATCACTGACTTGACATTGTCCATACAGACATGAGGTGTTCAAACTGTGGGCCGTGCCCCCTAGTGGAGCATGAAGGAACTGAGGGTGGAGTGAGGCTTGGAGGTTGGGGAGGTCAAGGGTGAAATTTAGGTCATTTAGGTAGTTCTTAAAGGGTTCTTTAGTAAAATAAAACCTGTGATATGGAGAACCGTAGTCTCTTTAAATGATGAAATGGTTCTCCAGTGCTGTATCTGGTTCTGCATTAAACTGAACCAATTTTTTTTTTATAGTAAAAGGTTTTGTATACTGACAGGAAATGTTTTTATATGGTTCTGTATAGAACCATTTTTTCCATGGTGAAACGGTTCTCTTCAGATTGACAGGAAATGTTTATATATGGTTCTGTATAGAACCATTTTTCCATGGTGAAATGGTTCTCTTCAGATTGACAAAAAGTATTGTATTTGGTTCCGTATAGAACCATTTAGGATGGTAAAATATTTTTTTTTCAGACTGACGGAGAATGTGTTGTCTTTGGTTCTACATAGAACCTTTGACAGAAAATATTAGAATATGTTTCTGTTAGAACCTTTTTTCCATGACGAAATGGTTCTTGAAGACTGAGGAATGTTTTGTTTATGTTCTGTATAGAATCTTATGGTTAGAATTGCATGGTTAAATGTTTTTTCAGACTGACAAGAATGTGTTCTCCTTGGTTCTACATAGAACCTTTTTGTATGGTAAAATGGCTCTTCAGAGTGACAGAAAATGTTTGTATATGGTTCTGTATAGAACCTTTTTCCCATGGTGATATGGTTCTTCAGACTGATGAAGAATGTGTTGTATATTGTTCCACATAGTTTTAGGAAATATGGTTCTATAGAGCACAAAACCAGTTCTTATATGTGTTCAAACCTAACAATTTCACATAACCTCATGCTATACAGAACCATTTTCGAAAAAGATGATAACAGACTATTCAGAACCATATGCAACACATTTTTTGTCAATCTGAAGAACCATTTCATCAAACAACTAAGGTTCTATAGAAAACCATGTAAAACATAGCCCCTGTCAGTCTGAAATGCCATTTTACCATGCAAAAAGGTTCTATGCACAACCATATACGACACACTGTTTATCAATCTGAAGAACCATTTCCCCAATCAACTATGGTTCTATACAGAACCATATAAAACACATTCTCTGTCAATCTGATGAGCCATATCACCATGCGAAGAGAGTTATCCCTGCATGCTATACTGCACCGTCCATATTGTCTTAATCACCCAAGCTTCCTACATATTGTCACTGTTCTGAGGTTTACTAAAAAACCACCTGAGCAGCCAATGATATTTTACCCTTCACCTCCCCAACAACATGATCTCCATCAATCTGATGACCCATTTCAGAATGGTTCCTTAAGTGTTCACGGTTCCATATAGAGCCACTGTTTTTACTAAACACCCCTTAAAGTAACAACTGTTAGGAACTGTTTGTAATCAGTGTTCACCTAGACTGTTATTCCTCTGATGAAAAGGGTTCTATTTAGAATCGAGTGGAACGATTTCAGTGCTATGTAGAAGAGGGGATCAACACCATCTGATGTATATTTGTAATAAAGAGGTAAGGGTTTGGGTGACATCATGAGAATTCCAGGTGTAGTACAGATCACATGCTCTCTGTTTTGTAGCTCAAACTAAATTTCCCTTTACCACAGTGTTAAAGCCATTGGATGAATGCTCCCCAAAATAAGACAATGCAGAGCAGCAGGTAAATTTTAATTAGCATGAGGAAGAGCATTCGGCTGTTTATCATTTTTCTCCTGCCGACTTGGCGTCTCCTCTGATTAGGTGCATTATGGCTAATTTGAGGCTGGTAATCAGGCTCAGTTCCATGCTAAATTTGTCATTAAGCCGTAGGAGTTGTCACTCCGAGAGCAGAGTTAGCATTAGCGAGGCGGCGTCCCGAAGTTGCGCTTGTGTGTGTTCAGTAAAAAAGGACTGTCACGCATCTCAAACGTCATGCCTAATCTTTTAAGGGCCCTTTTCCAGGGACTTATTCAATAATTACCCATCATACTTCATCATTTAAGGTCTGAAAAGCGTAATTAAGCTCCATTAGGCGGGAGTTTTCACATCACACGCAAAACTCTGACATAATAAATGGTATAAAACCTGACAAAGTTTACGTGGTAAACCTTTTGAGGCTTTAATTATGTAAAAATTCCACATTTTATACTTTTATATGCAAATAATGGTTTGGTTAGACAAGCAAATGTAATACGATAATATATAAATAAGAAGAAACTCAACTTTGAGATTTGATTCCTATCAGGGCGTGTCCTGGATTTAAAAATGGGATAAATGGCAGAAAATTGGAACAACATGGAGTCACTGTAAAGCTCAGTGATATCGGTATATGAGTTTAGCTGTATGGGACTGTAATCATCTATACGCAGTTAGAGGAAGTGCACAGGAACAGGCTTCTACAGCAGGACAGTAGTGGTGTCTTGTTCTACCACTGGCTCTGCTATGTTGTGCGAAGAAGTAACTCTAATGTCTTGTAATCTCTTTTTTACTCGTCTTTTTTCCCTCTCATGTTTAATCCCTATTTCATCCCTACTTTCTTGTGTATGTTTGTGCTAACCAGCCACTATGGCCACCACTTTACCCAGGTAAATAAAAAATCTTTTAAATATAAGTATACATATAATTATATTTTAATGTACCAGAAATGTACTTGTACTATAAGTACAATAAGTTTTATTGAAGTATATGCCTGAGAGCATTAATGATTATATTTAGCTTCCTTAGTACATAATTAATGTATGAAAAACACACTAAAAAAAAAAGTATCAGCTAGACACTACAGTACATTCATTACGAGTGCACTAGGTAGAAAGTTTAATAAGACTTAAATTAATAGTTTTCATCAGAAATTAAGCATAGCTTAGTCTCTTTTTTATTCAGCGCAGGCTTTATTAATTACAAACAACGAACAAGAAAAGATAATTAAATATCTAATAGCAATTATGTAAAAGACAGCTGAAATTTCATCATTGATACAGTCTTAACCAAACCCAGTAGGTTATGCGAAGGAAAAGGACAGCTTACAGCAATTTTAAACTAACATTCATTGTTTGCCTCTAAAAGCTGATGAAATGGATATAAAAATGCCAACTGATGTCTGAGACGTTGTTTCAGGAAAGGTTTGTATTAATGTTGTATTTTTAATCTATTTATTTCATACATTTATGGTGGAGGGCTATATGCAAGGTGTTGTAATTTTTCAGATTTATGCCATCATCAACATATATACTGATCCATATATGTAAATATGGAATATACATGTAGTTTGACTGGTGGGTTTGGATAGTAAATAAAATGTCTATATTGGTGTTGTAGACATGGTGACCCCTAGTTTCCATCATCACCACTGTAAAAGTAATCTGAAATTGCAAAATAAGAGTCTGTCAGTTTCTGTACGATGAACCACTTCACCATCAAACCACCCCAAATGACTCCACTTAAATACCCTACTGATAATAACTGAGTTACTTCAAAATTCTGAAAAAATTGAATTTCCCTCTAATCTTCATAGGACTAAAACAAAAAATGATACGGAAGATTATTTAAGACAGTTATACAAGGTTTCAAAGTTGTTCTTCCCCCAAAAGCCACAAACACACATCACATCTCATTGTATCATAACTCTTGTTTAATGTTCAATTTGTTAATTTGCCGTGTCAAAGGCTGCGGTTTCTTTCGCATTGTTGAGTTCCACTGTTTAAAAAGACAGACAATCAAAAAGATGCTCTATCAGCCTCTGAGACGTTTGATGTGTGATTTCCACTAGTTTCCCATTAATGATAACATTCATTCTGGTCTTTAATTAGAGGCTTTTGTGTCTGAGACAGATTAAACAAACAAAGGAATTGAGTTCTATCAGAGTATAATGAGAAAACAGGGGGGAGAGAGAAACATTTTAATTACTGATAATTATGCAAATAAAGGTAGCAATTTTGCACGAATGGGACTCAAAGGTCATTTTTGTTGGGAAACATTCTGTTTCTCAAAGAGCACCACTGAGCTGCCAAGGCCCAGGTGAGGAGTCTTCCTTTTCACAACAGCGCAGGTGGCACCTGGTGTTAGCAAAGCAGGAAACTACCGTCACTCTAACTCACTTTGACTTCTCTTAAAACAAGTTAATACTAAAAATCCTGAATAGAAAGACTCAGTAGATACGATAGTACATATATACATATATTATATATAAATATAACTATATATTACAGTTATAAATGTAAATATATAAGAGCAGTTTGTAAGATAATGCTACCTGTTAAATCTATATTCCAAACAATAGGGGACAGCATATCAACAGGAAGCTGTGGTGTTCACTACTATCATAAGAAACAAGGAAATGCACAGTTCCTCCTCCTCCCTCTTCGCTCCTTACCAGCCTAGAAGAAATGTCGTTCGAGTTCAACATCAAACCTCATCCCTTTCCCATCTTAAAGCGCCTCCAGTGGTGAACAGCAGCACCAACGTTATCTCTTGCTTTGCTTCTATTCATATCACTCCTTTTGTTCGCTGTTGAATGTGGATTCTTGGTGAGCAGCTGAGCAGCGGAGGTGTTCAGCCATCATTGTGTCTACTCTTCCTTCCATTAGCTACCTGACATTATGGGCTAACTGAGAGCAGCACCTTCAACATGATTGATTAGAGGTTAGAATACGCTCTCGGGGCAGCAGCACTACTTCATCCTCTCATGTTGGGCTGAATTAACTTCATACTACGATGATTCAATATCACCTTTTGAGGTACAACGTAGTATTGCAAGGCAGGGTTGGTCAGGGTTAATGGGTTAGCATGCTAACATCAGTAGGTATCTTTGCAGCACAATATATCTTTGACCAAACGGTTGTTTCCTCACATTATTTTGGAATTTTGAAAAGTTGGATTTAAGTTATATCCTTTACAAACTAAACAATCTTAACGTGAATGTAAAGGTATAATGGAAAATCAAACCTACCAGATTTATACCTACCATCTGCTAATCCACAGGACATGTGGTTTTAATATGGAATGTCACAAAGACAATGCATTTACACCCATCTATCTACTCAGCCCACATCAGTTTAGCTCATATAATTCTAATTCAATAATAATGTGAAAAAAGGGCAGCCAATCAGAACATAGGTCAATCATATACTGTTGCAGCCCTGTCAAATTACAAGTTGTTAATTTGTGGAAATAGGTACATGTCATTTATAAATAACATTTCTGCACATATTAATGCAGTTTATTTTGTTGTATTCAAGAACAGTAAAAAAATTAATAAATAAATATAATATCTATCATAAAACATGTCTCACATGTCTCATATATATAATTATATATATATATATGTGTGTGCGTGTGCGTGTGTGTGTGTGTGAAACATGTGAGACATGTTTTATGATAGATAAAACATATACACATATACATTGTGTATATATATATATATATATATATATATATATATACATATATATATATATATATATATATATATATATATATATATATATATATATATATATATATATATATATATATATGAGCTACCCCTATTGTTTGGATGAGCTACATATATCAGGTACAATTAATTAATTAATTAAATAAACAAAAAAAAACAAACATAGATTATGTCATTGTATATAGTAGTAAATGATGAAGATCTGCTGCTACAAAAATCCAGCCATCAATTCACATCACCCTAGCTACACATTCACAACCACATCCCACGGTGGGGAGAGGATCCTCCAAGCTAACAGAGAGGAAAAATGGAGGCGCTAATGAGTTAAACACCAGTGGAAAATTACACAAACAAAAAGGTCAGAGACTTTATGAGAGGAGAAGAGGGAACGAGGCAGCAGAGGCTCAGAGTGTGTGTAAAAGTGAATGAATTGTGTCAGAGCGAGGAGACTGTGACTAACGCGGGCTGTCGCCTGTGTCTCCTCCAACATACGAGCTGATCTGGTCAGAGACGCTGAACGCTTCGAGCCATTAGTGACATGATTGAAAATGACAACAGGACTTTATGTCTCCACCTATACCACCAGAGCTGGTGGGACGCGCAGAGATGGCTAAAAGTTAACTCCAATATCACCTTCGTACCAGAGGAGGAAAAAATGCAGAACAAACAAACAGATGGCCTGAAACCCGGCTATCCTCGAGGAAATGTCAGATCAAAGAGCGTTAGCAGAGAGCAGTGGACGCAGACTAAATCGCTCTGACATGCTGGACCGTTCAAACATTTCTGAAAGACTGACCAAAGTCATAAAATAAAAAAAGAATGTCTTGAGGTCATCAATATATATATACTCCTTCCAAGTCATGCTTCAGAGGCCTGCACCGGATAAACACAGTAAACAGTAAACAATAAGCTATAATAAAAACATAAAAAATAAAATTCTATATTAATAAATAAACCACATGTGTCTTTTATACAGTGATAGAAAACACAAAGCCAATGCAAAGAAGCACTACACGAACCATGAACACCATGATTCTTTGCATGCTGAATTGGTTCTTCAGACTGATTGTGAATGTTAGGGTTCTGAATGGTTCTATGAAGTACCAGAAATGGATATTCTATTGTAACAAGCTTGACAGTGCAACATTAGAAGAACCCTTTTCATATAGGTTTATGTAGAACCAAGTTAAATCCATTCTCCATCAATGTGAAGATTAATTTCACAAAGCAAAGAACCCTTTAAGCATTCCAGTGTGGTTGGTGTAGCTCAGCAGATAACACCACTACCAACCAGAGTGCCACCACATGTGGGAGACTGGGGTTCGATGCCCGGTCTGGGTGACTATGCTGTGCTACACCAATAAGAATCCTTGGGCAAGACTCTTAACACTACATTGGCCTACCTGTAATATGATTAACCTTGTATGTCGCTCAGGATAACAGTGTCAGCTAAATGCTGTTAATGTAAACCCTATGGTAGCCCTTTTCAATCACAGAAAGGCCCCTGGTTCTGTTCAAGCTTCTTAGAACCTTGGTGCTATTTAGGCAAACAGCCTGGGTTTGCACCAGGTTTTATTGGAATCAAGGAACATCAATGGATACGTCATCAATGCCAACAAAGAGCATTGCATAGCGACTGCAAAGATTGATTACCTTTACACAGATTACCTGTGTGTATTTGTGCTGTCATTACAGATTACAGATGTTTATATCCAAACACGGATCAACTACTGGTGATAAGATGAAACAGGAGAGGTTCTTTAGAAAACCATTAGGTGTCCCCAATGTTGCCTTCGCTGCCTTCAACTACAGACACGCCCACAGATGTCATCACGGCTTGTGCTAAAGAACTCTTTTCTTTGGTTCCAGCCGTGAACAAAATTTAGGGGTTGGGAAGTTAGTTTTGGTGGAAATGCACCAAACGGTTAACAAACCTGATGGAAAATGACTGAGGGTTATTGGTTCTATACAGGACTAGAGATTGCACAACTTCAGTCCACAGTTATGCGATGAAAGTCATGTCAGTGTTGGATAATTCATGAAAATGTCATTAATAAAACCACAGGAGAAAGAAAAGCTTTGGCAAATGGGACTTTGGCAAAAAGCCCTGATGAAGCTGAACTCCAGGTTAGAAGAGCATGACATGCTATTTCTAACAAGCACTGCTAGCCTTCAGGGAACCAGAGACATATACCCCAGAATCTCACACATTGGTACACTCATCATCAAAAGAATAGCTGCACCCAGAAAGTGTGGGACTGCAATCCTTTTGGGATGATCCATTTATACTGATATGATCAATATTTATTGAGCTACACATACAGAAGTCTGTCTCTCAGTATGGCATGTTGCGTTATCACAGCCAAATGCCTCGGCGTGGAGATGTAGAAGTTCCTAATGGTGTCCTGTGATAATCCATCCCATGCAGCTTGAATATCCTCACACAGTTCCTGTAGATTTTGTGGTAGAGGTGGAGAGGAATTGACACCAGGTCTTCTGGAAGTGTGATGTGGGACAACATACCATTCATCTTGGTGCTGACCACTGTGTCTCCACACACAAATTCGTTGGTCGTCTCCACCAGGACAAAAGCAGAACTCATCCCTGGCAGTGTTCTGCTGCCATTCTGAGTCACTCCATGACAGTCTGGCATGACACCATTGCAGTCAGTCATTGAGACAGTCAGTACAGAGGATGGAGCACCAGTCTGAGACAGTCAGTACAGAGGATGGAGCACCAGTCTGAGACAGTCAGTACAGAGGATGGAGCACCAGTCTGAGACAGTCAGTACAGAAGGAGTGATGTATACAGATAAATAAGAAAGGTTAAAAGTGCAGTACAGCAGAACAGGAAGTGAGAAAAGTGTCCAGAATGTGGACTGTAATGTCGATTGTAATGTTCAGCTGTTCATGAGTGTGATGGGCACCATGTCTTTGTGTATGTAGTGTTAATAAATGTGCTAAGCTTTTTAAAAACAGCTAGCATCTTTCAGTTTACAAGGTCACGACTTGACACTGCTGTCCTAAACTCAGCGCTATTACTATGAACTTGTTTCTTCACTAAAGTTGTTTCAGTGGCTTTTCAGATACAGGGGTTGAACAATGAAACTGAAACACCTGGTTTTAGACCACAATCATTTATTAGTATGGTGTAGGGTCTCCTTTTGCGGCCAATACAGCGTCAGTTCGTCTTGGGAATGACATATACAAGTCCTGCACAGTGGTCAGAGGGAGTTTAAGCCATTCTTCTTGCAGGATAGTGGCCAGGTCACTACGTGATGCTGGTGGAGGTTCGTCCTTCTTGGTGGTATGCTGACATTACCCTGGATACCGTGGCTCTTGATACATCACAAAGACTTGCTGTCTTGGTCACAGATGCGCCAGCAAGACGTGCACCAACAGTTTGTCCTCTTTTGAACTCTGGTATGTCACCCATAATGTTGTGTGCATTGCAGTATTTTGAGCAGAACTGTGCTCTTACCTGCTAACTGAACCTTCACACTCTGCTCTTACTGGTGCAATGTGCAGTTAATGAAGATTGGCCACCAGGCTGGTCCAATTTAGCCATGAGACCTCCCACACTAAAATGACAGGTGTTTCAGTTTCATTGTCCAACCCCTGTATATTAGCATTTGACGTTTGTGTGCATTTATAGCAGAGCTGACCCATGTCATAGGCAGTGTAGGCGAAGGCTGGAGTGTCTGTATGATCCAGTTGAAGGGGAAAAAAAACTAATTCTTACTTTTAGTATTTTTACTACTATATATACTATTATTTGTAATTGAGACAACATTCCCACAACATCGCAACTTGATAGTCTAATTATACGAACCCTGAAATTATCTGTGGGGACTATAGATGTCAACACGAGTGAGTGATTTGAATTACTCACTCACATAATTTTGATTTTGTGTTTTCGTGACCTAAATTATGAACTTGTATTAATATGATATTGATATGTAAGGGTGTATGATGTGGTCTGGAGTCTCTGTGGTAATGTTTTTCCCTATTTTTTGGTTCGGCTGGTCTCCTTGTAAAACAATGCCTCTATAACTTCAACACTGTAATAAACAGTCAAGTTATATACACTAAGTTTTCAGGACAGCCTAGGCTTTGAGGATATGCATGATGTAGTGATGTCACATGAAATAATGAATAGTTTTAAGACATCAACACAAAAGAAAAACTAAAATGGAAATGTATTTTCACAGAACGTTACATTCCAGACAACACACATCAACAACTATGTGCACTGTTCCCAAGTCTTACCATTTCCATTGACAACAAACATTGGTTCTACCATGCACTTCAAAGACTGCCATTATTCTGACATCAGTCTGGTACATTAGCAATATTATTTTATCTACACCAACCCCACCCAAAAATACCAAAAACATATCTATAAAAAAGAAATTGCACAAACAGATGCACCCAGAAGCAATCAATCGAGCAAGGACGTGCTTTAACGGTGTACCTGACTGACCCAACAACTTCAGCAACATTCAGTGAGCAGTGATGCCCTCACTGAGTCATCCTGTTGGCAGATGGCTGCACAGCGCAGGACTACATGCATGCATACGGCTACAATGACTGCCCTCAGGTGACTCAGAACGGCAGCAGATCATCTTCACTGACAGGTCCTGCTTTTGTCTTGGTGGATCAACCAATGAATCCATGTGTGGAAGCCTGGTGTCAGTCCACCTCCACCCCTACCGCACAATCTGCAGGAACTGTGTGAGGATATTCAAGCTCCATGGGATGGATTAGCATAGGACACCATTAGGAACCTCTACAACTCCATGCTGAGACTCTGGAGGTTCTGGATGATGTGTGTATATTTGGACCAACAGACTCCATTTAGCATGACATGTACATACTTTATCATTGAAAAACAATATGCATATGTATGAGTTCAGTTTGAATTCCAGCACGGGATCTTTAGAGTACAAAGTCAAAACAGAACCATTTTGGCTCCACAGAAACTCTAACAATGGATGGAACCTTCAAACAGTGTAATGAACATATGCTGTATCAAGCACCCTTTAGGGGCCCTTCTCTTTGAGAGTGTATTCCAGTTATGTATAATATTTATGATGGCCTGCGCGAGCACTCGGCAGTACAGAAATAATTGAACAAATGAACTCTGTTTGCAGAGATCATGGCTTAGGCTTAGAGGACAAGAGTCAAATTCAGCTGAAGATTGTAGAATAACTAAGGATAAAGCTTATGGGAAAAGTGCATGCGGCTGCAGTCCTCTCCAGTGCGCTGAAGGCAGCAGCAGAAGTGCTGACGGTTAGGCTCAAAATGAGAGGACGCTTATTGGGGAAGACATTTCGAGCCCTAAAAATATTAGTCTAAAGGTTTTGACAGATGTTTCCTAAACGCTACAGACAAGAGGATGTTCTACAATCTTAAGCTGAATTATGAAAACATGCAAACCTCATTACATGGACCAGTTTATACAGTGTAACAGTTTAATGCAGGGAGACTGGCTAAACAACAGCTTATTACATGAACTCACTCAAGTGCTTTGAAGCTCTGGCTTCATCCTACATCATGTGCAGCTTAATTTCCTGAATACATACAGTATCAGTCAAAAGTTTAGGCACACCAAACTAAATGGATGGTGTTGGGGTTCCGAAAGACTCTACGGGCTCACACTTAACAGTTCCAGCTGATGAGAGTCTGAACCAGTCATTATCCTGATATACTACATATACTCTTGATGTACCACAGTATGATACTTCTCCATATCCCCACCTCCAATATATATTTAGTGGTGTAAAAACTTTGATCTCTGAAAAAGCTCGAATTCTCTTTTCAGTTTAGTGAATATTCATGATGGACAGACCAATAGAATTGCTCCAAGGTGGACTGTATCCCATGAGTGCCTTCTGAAAGAGCATGACAGAAAGATGAAGCTCTTTTTGGTTCAGGTAGAATTACTTTTAGACATTTGCCATCTTTCAATGGCCATGCAGCTCAGATACACTGGGGCATGATGACCACCTAATGATCTCCACACCACCTCAACAATGTCTGCAGTCTGAAGTTGCCGCTATGTTTGAAATTCCTGTCCCACCTTCAGTGGTGCCTGAATGTATGTGCTGCACCGTTTAAGGTGGAACAGGAAATTCAGAATAGAAGCCAACTTCAACCTTGCATCTGGGAACACAAATGGGCCAGAGAATTCTGGGAGCTACTACACTACAATCTTTAAAATCAGCTATTTGCAGGCACTGGCCACCCGTGCCAACTGACGGGCATTGCGTTATACAAGCTGCCCACTTGTGTGGAGTGCAGGGTCATGGGCGAAACGTTTGCCGTAAGTTTAACAGTTCATCATTCATACTGTATGTCAAGCAATAAGATCAGGTGGAATGGAATCATGTGACCTGAAATGCCTTTCCCATCACTCTTTTACACACTATAGCTTTACCAGTATCCTTACCTTTCCATCTCTTATTGGCTTGAATATATATTCATAATCATTTTGAAACAAATATAATCAGTTTATGAGAAAGCAGTAGATTTCTTAGATGGAGTTGTTTGTTTGACATGACATGGAAGCCTAACCAAGTTCTAGTTATAATGTTACATGACAAGAGTGGTTTAAAGCCAGGTATTTATCACCTGATGGAAAAACAGGAGAAGCAAAAAATATAATTTACTTTTAAGGTAAACAAAAGGAACCAAACTACCCCCAAGTAAATCTGAGCCTTTTCTTTTGGCCTATTTATTATTATATACAAACGGCAACAAACATGTTTTGAGGGCACTTTGTTTGGAGCTTGTTTTGATCTGTTGGACAGAGCTTGGTTCTAGCTAATAGAACCTGTTCTCCTTCAGTGTTCTGTGCTGATGATGATGTGAATAGACGTCAGTGTCATGCTCCTGTTACTCTCCATACTTCAGTACATCTGAAGATACATACTTTAGTACTGGTACTCTCCATACTTAAGTACATCTGAAGGTAAATACTTCAGTACTGTTACTCTCCATACTTAAGTACATCTGAAGGTAAATACTTCAGTACTGTTACTCTCCATACTTAAGTACATCTGAAGGTAAATACTTTAGTACTGTTACTCTCCATACTTAAGTACATCTGAAGGTAAATACTTCAGTACTGTTACTCTCCATACTTAAGTACATCTGAAGATACATACTTTAGTACTGGTACTCTCCATACTTCAGTACATCTGAAGGTACATACTTCAGTACTGTTACTCTCCATACTTAAGTACATCTGAAGGTAAATACTTTAGTACTGTTACTTCCCATACTTAAGTACATCTGAAGGGAAATACTTTAGTACTGTTACTCTCCATACTTCAGTACATCTAAAGGGAAATACTTTAGTACTGTTACTCTCCATACTTAAGTACATCTGAAGGTAAATACTTTAGTACTGTTACTTCCCATACTTAAGTACATCTGAAGGGAAATACTTTAGTACTGTTACTCTCCATACTTAAGTACATCTGAAGGTACATACTTTAGTACTGTTACTTCCCATACTTAAGTACATCTGAAGGTAAATACTTTAGTACTGTTACTCTCCATACTTCAGTACATCTGAAGGTAAATACTTTAGTACTGTTACTCTCCATACTTAAGTACATCTAAAGGTACATACTTTAGTACTGTTACTTCCCATACTTAAGTACATCTGAAGGGAAATACTTTAGTACTGTTACTCTCCATACTTAAGTACATCTGAAGGTAAATACTTAAGTACTGTTACTTCCCATACTTAAGTACATCTGAAGGGAAATACTTTAGTACTGTTACTCTCCATACTTCAGTACATCTGAAGGTAAATACTTCAGTACTGTTACTCCAGTGGAGGTCTATAGGGAGGGATGTCTACTGACACTGGAGGAGTATTTACCTATCTGTACTTTAACTCAGCTACATGGTTTGTGTACTTTTTGTCCACCCCTGATATTATGCATTGTAACACAACTAACACACTGGGCCAGAGGAAATCTATATTTTTATATATGAGCCAAATAATTTGGAAACTTCTACCCATTTCCTCACGACAATATTAATGGCTGGTCTAGATGCTTTAGCATAACCATTAGAAGCAGCACTGGATGGCTGACGTATTCATAGAATTGCATTTTGAAACTGCAAACGCTGTTGTGTAGGAAGTAGCAGAGGCATGCTTCCCCCAAGAGACCCTAAGCACTATCCACAGACACAGATGCAAAACAGGTGTGCTGATGCTACACTCCTCCATCCTCTGATATTTACTTAACAATCCCTTTTAATAAACTAAAGGACATCAGGCCACAAACTTCTAAAGAGGTGAAATAAGCAAACCCAACCCATTCATGTCAAATGAACATCATGTGCTTTGCGAGAGTGCTGCTGTAACATATGGCCGATGGCAGCATGACAAGCGCTGTCTGTGAGTGGATGAGTTTGATGTGTTTGGAGAATGCGGTTTCTCCTAGGTCCCTTGTGACACGCACATGCACAGCTGTTAAGCTAATTTCCCTTCCCCCCCAGGACTCATTCCTCCCTCGAAGCTCCTCCCCATCCTCTCCAAATCTCCCTCCATGGCACGTTTATCCCCTCTCTTCCTCGTTTCATCTGGAAACGATAGAGCCCGTGCTGCTCTTAGACCCATTACGGATGTGCTCCGGCCATGTGTGAACCCCCTGTCTGCTCACTATCTGCAGCCAGCTCCCCCCAGCCCACCCAAACCACACACACACACACACACATGCAAACTTCCGTTGCATGAGCAGTTTCCTTAACTTTCCCCAGCACGAAATCGGGAACATCTTTGTGTAGGGGGCGTTCTAATGTGCTCATATAATGCAAATATATATACAGTATTTATATATGTGCATTATATATATTATGGGCATGTGTTTGACCAAAATTGAGCAGAAGGTTGTTTTATTCTATAAACTACTGGAAACATTCCTCCCAAATTCCACATAAACATGGTATTTTAGATCTTTTCATTTAGAAAATGACTATTGGTCACAAAGGCCTCCAGAAGCCTGTTTCCAATCACCCTCATTGTGTATTTCAACCCAGCTGTCGCTCGCCATTCTATCTATAGGTCACTTGATGTCCTCTTACGGTTGTTAAGGCATTTGAATGAGGTAGCGTTCATCACAGTCAGTAGACAGTCGTTTTTGCCCTCTGCTAGTCTGTAGTTATGTTGTTCCTGTCTTTGTTGCTTGACCTTGTTCTTATGAAACACTGTCTCTGAAATGTCCATCATGGAACAACCTGACGCTCACTGTATCTTCCAGTAGCTATAACTGAAGATTTCTTTTCCCTTTTCCTCAATAAGAACCTTTCTCTTGAGCTCTTTCAGCATGGTGTGAAGGAATTCTCTTCGGAACTGCTGATATATATTTATATAATTACATAATTATAATTATGGTAATCAACTACCAGTTAATCGACAGCTAATGAAAATTTAGCGAATTGAAAAATTTAGCGATTAGCTCAATAGTATCAACTTGAAATTTTGCGCAAAAGATTTTGATATAGTACGTACAGGGGTTGAACAATGAAACTGAAACACCTGTCATTTTAGTGTGGGAGGTCTCATGGCTAAATTGGACCAGCCTGGTGGCCAATCTTCATTAACTGCACATTGCACCAGTAAGAGCAGAGTGTGAAGGTTCAGTTAGCAGGTAAGAGCACAGTTCTGCTCAAAATACTGCAATGCACACAACATTATGGGGGACATACCAGAGTTCAAAAGAGGACAGATTGTTGGTGCACGTCTTGCTGGCGCATCTGTGACCAAGACAGCAAGTCTTTGTGATGTATCAAGAG
Source organism: Prochilodus magdalenae (assembly GCA_024036415.1). Taxonomy (NCBI): domain Eukaryota; kingdom Metazoa; phylum Chordata; class Actinopteri; order Characiformes; family Prochilodontidae; genus Prochilodus; species Prochilodus magdalenae. Next base: position 143,956 of record JAMWET010006179.1, read on the forward strand.
CCACGGTATCCAGGGTAATGTCAGCATACCACCAAGAAGGACGAACCTCCACCAGCATCATGTAGTGACCTGGCCACTATCCTGCAAGAGGATTGGCTTAAAATCCCTCTGACCACTGTGCAGGACGCAGTATATGTCATTCCCAAGACGAACTGACGCTGTATTGGCCGCAAAAGGAGGCCCTACACCATACTAATAAAGGACTGTGGTCTAAAACCAGGTGTTTCGGTTTCATTGTCCAACCCCTGTAAATACTAATATATAAACAGAATAATTAATAAACAGTTTTATTTGCCCTTATTGCATAATTCCATAGCATTGGGCGGCCAGGAAATTACCATGTACTGGCCTGATAAGGCTCGGTAAGAGCATTACATGTGCCCTTACTGAGCTTAAGGAAATGTCTAATTCAGTCTGCTTAATAACACAGTAACAAGCATCCAGTTAATTAACAAAGACTAGCTTGTTAAAGCGTAATAAGCAAATTAGAAGGGTATTATAGTGTCCCCAATGTCCTGAAGTGCTGCAAAGTATTTCTTTATGGAACATATGAGACTAAATTTCTGATCATATTTAGACCCGAATGGTAAAGCCAGATACAGTGTGGTCTCTAAACCTAAGCCTCAAGCTTATTTGCAATTATCTCACTCTTATAGTCGACAGGTTGGAAAACACGGCATAAGAGAGACAAAGACAGAGAAGAGGAAACGTATCAGACAGCTCTGAGCCGAATCATATGAGCTTAATTAAACCGTGGGAACATTTACATAGAGCATGAATAAAATATCAGGCCCTTGCAAAAACAGGTTTTCTTTGAGAAAGACAAGTTATGGAGATTTATTAACACTTTAAGAACTCGGCGAATTTCATTATTTTACATCTCTATTAAGATCTTTACAGGCATGCATAATGAAAGGCCTAATAAAAGATTTAATAAATGGACTTCTGTTTAAAGTCAAATGGATTTGGCAGAGGAGGAGGGGAGGGAGAGAGAAAAGAGCGGGAACTCTATTATATGAGCAGAATGCTGAGGGCTGTCAAAAAT
>JAMWET010006179.1:150000-250000 GCA_024036415.1 Prochilodus magdalenae
AGGCGAGCTCTTTGGGTATGTGTGGATTAGGGCTGTTGAGACCCGCCTGCCCCCAAACATACTTTACACTAATCCTATTTATCTTTATATATATATATATATATATATATATATATATATATATATAAATAAAGATACGTTACTACAACGTTATTACGTTATTCATAGGTTACTACACACTGGTGTAACCTATGAATAGCCTAACTAGTATGCATTGTATGTACTTAATAATAAGTCTATTACACATGAATAAGATACCAGTACTACAGTAGGGGGCAGCATATTACCAGACAGTTGTGTCCACTTCTATCATAAGAAACAAGGAAATGCACCATCCCTCATCAACATTAACAGCAATTTACAGAACAGTCTAGAAGAAACACTGTGAGTTCAGCATCCACCTTCATCCCTTTACTCTACAAGAACGTTGCGTTTACTCAATCTTTCTTTGGCTGCCTGTCCTTAAATGACCTAACCAGAAGCAGGACCTTCAACATAGTTGCTGAAAGGGTAGGATATGCCCTCAGGGCAGCAGTGCTACCTCTTCATCTTCTAATGTTGGACTGGATCGCCTTGATGCTACAGCAACTCCCTATCACCTTTTTAGGTGCAAAGTAGTATTGCAAGATGCTGACATGCTGAATTGAGCATGCTGACATCAGTGGATATCTGTGCAATATTTTACACTGAGGTCTATGAAGATTTATTTACATTCGGTTTAGTTCAGTTGTGAAAGTTTTTAACTATAAATAATAAACACTGTTTCCGGACAAAAGCAGGAAGATGAAGCCTGTAGATGACCCTTTGCCATTCGGAGTCACTCTATGACAGTCTGGCACGACAGCATTGCAAGCTTTGGTGATGTTGACATGGTATTAAGGGCAGTCGTCGTGCAGCGGTAGTGCGATCTGCGTGCATGTAGTCTAGTTTTATGTTGTCCAGCTGTCTGTCAATGGCGTTGGCACTAACAGGATGACTCATGGAGGGCATCCCTACTCACGGAATGTCAATCATGGCTGTTGGGTCAGTCAAACACAGGGATAAGGCCCGTCCTTGCTTACGTCACATGTGCAGTTGACCATGTAACTCATTTGTCTCACAATGTCAAAGAACCCACTAAGTTTAAATTCTTTGTTGATGAGTGTAGTAGTAGTAGTAATAGTACATAATAGTATATAATAGCTCTCGGTAGAGCGGTTTTGCCTTCTGTCAGCTGTACACAGCTGTAGTCCTAACAGTTCAGTGATGCTGGGTGGAGCGGGCTGGGTGGAGTGGCCGATTTAATGAGGGCTGAAGTCACTGTCCCACATTACTATTGTCAGAGCTAACGGTTCTGAGAGGACACAGGGCAAAACTCCTCCATTTGTTCCAAGAACACCAGAAACTGTTGTCTTGTAAAAGCACGTCTCCAAAATGTACATCAAGTTCAACACGCATCTAATTCTACAAACATCTGATTGTGGCAGAATGGCTGTAAATACCAAACTCCATGCAGTCGCATGCTATAAGTCGTGCACGCATCTTCTCCATGGTTGATGCATCTGTTCGGTTTGTCTGTGGAATCCAGGTGACTGAATCCAATTAGTACTCTGCAGTCTCCCATGGCAGGTCATCCTAAATCTGCCAGCACACACACAAAAAAACTAGAGATACCATTAGCAGCCAGTAACCACCTCACTATTTTACACCAAGGGTTTTATGGGCCTTCCAATGTCACTGTATCAAAGGAGGCTTGTCTGACATGAATCTCCTCATGCCAGAAGCCCTCTAACCCATTATCTGTGTGATGTGCCCTTCCTCGGCTATTTGTATCGCTGCCTGTCCTGCACCATTACCTCCACTCCATAATGGCTCTTTAGCTCGTTTCCTGCCAAGAGACATTTTTTTCCCTCCTCTTTGTCTTTAAAACTTTGCATCTCCAAAGTTTCAGGCCAAGCAGCTTAGAGACCCGTTTGGAGGTTTTACATGACATTGACTTTTCTTTATGAGAACAGATTCAGGAGCCATCTACACAAATCATGAAGGTCTTGCTATTAGGATAATGTTTTTAAAGTCTTTAAAAAGGTGACACTCTTTTAAGTATAAAGGTTCCAGTCTAAAGAAGAATTGGGCAAGGAAGAATTCAGGAAGACTGCAGAACCTCCACACAATATAAAGGCATTAGGAAGAACCCGTAAAGTACATGGGTAAAGAAGCTCTTCACATGTTCTTCTTGGCATTGCTCAAAAACATTTGGGACACCTTTATAAATGTGTAAATGGTTATTGGTTTGGATGTACAGCTCCAGGAAATTACTGTTGTAGAACCTTTACATTGTGTTCCTCAGAGTTCAAAAACAAGTTCTGTACACTCTGCATGTTTGGTCAAGTGTAACAGCTGTTTCTAAGCCAAGGAGTGATCCAGAGGGCTTATATATTTATTTATATATATCGCTGCTGCCCAAAGAAAAACAAGTATCTCCGAAATGGCAACTTTACCGGAGAGGGCAGAAACCTCATTTAACTCTCATGTAAGTCAATGGAACCAGACATCTTTCCAAGCCATTTTGGGCCATTTCTGTTGGTTCGTTCATCATGAGATTCTCACTCAACGTAAACAGCAGCTGTTCCGTTCAAATGACGCATGAAAGTAAAATTGGACTAAAGTGGAGATACGTGTTTTTCATTAGACAGCGACGATATGCAAGTTTACAGAGCAAAAAATGAGTCACTTGTGAAGCATACCTAATATTGTGTAATACCTCCACAAGTACAAATAGCTGTGATTGGATTTGACAGTTTTTGGCAATTCCTTGTAGACTGGGACTTTATCCACTGCTGGATAAAATTAAACGATCATTTTAAAGATGTCAGTGCTGAAGTCGGGTTCCTATTCACAGATTAAGAAGCTGGTGAATGAGAAGCTGATTCCAGCCTTGAGCAAGGTACCCCATCCCAACTGCTCTCCAGGGGCTGTGGATAGGGCGGCCCACTGGATGGGTTAAATGAGGTTGGAAAGAGGTTGAATTCCTCAAACATGGTTCAGTTCTACCAGATGCTATTGATTATTTGTCCGTATCTGAATGACGCTTTGGGTTGTGTGGTGTTATTGTGTGTCACACCTCTGGGTTTCCATGACACAAACGATCTTCCGAACTCCATTTTCCTGATGAACACACCTGCTGCTCATTCCCCATGCTGCCTTTAAGCCCCCACACACACTGTGAAGTTTTGCTAAACCTAGTTTGCATTACCGAGCATTTCTCTCCTGCGTTTCTCATTTGCTATCTCTGGTTTTTGATTCTCTTTGGACCCTGAATTAGTCTCTTTGATTCTCCTCTTGTTCTGGTTGCTGTTTCGTTTGCCTCTCTGGATTTCAACTCTCCATTTGTTTATCTGTTTAACTTTCTTGGATTAGCCCTTTGGTTTTGTTCGCTGGTCTCTCTAAATCCCTGGTTGTGGACTCTGAATGTTTCTCTGTCTCTGACCCTGCATTGCCTCTTGGTTATGATTGGATGCCGTCGATTGTGCTTAACTGTCGATTTGTTTAATAAAGCTCATTTGACTTTTAGCTCTGCACGTGTAGAGCCAAGTTTTTTGTTCCTGACACTGTGGCCAATCCTGCAGTAAGGCACGGAAAGGCTTTTTTCTATAACAACACACAAACACAGCATTAAGCTGTTCAGTTAGCTCTGCTAGTTCTAATTGGCCATGAACATCATAATCTTCAACTATTTTCAGAAACATCTATGCTCTCTAACTCTGTAAAACATAGTCATGTGAATAATTAATAAGTCTCAATCTTTTTGATGGATATCACCTAGTTAAGCAATCTTTAGATGGATGTATTTATCCATCCCCCTGGTTCTGGTAATGTGGTGGGTATTTTTTAATGACTGAACTATATTGATCGTGGGTTCGTATTTGTCAGACTCATTGTATCAGTGCAGTCTGGAACATAGTGTTGGCTTGCTGGTCCACCCCAGCCTGTAATCAGCCAGTCTAAAATGAAGCTCTGGCTGCTGTTTTCCTTTAAAAATAAAGCAGGATGTCATTTATTCACCCACTACACAGAAGGAAAAGGAGAATTTGCGCTGCTTCAGAAGAAACAGCATGCACTGTTTGTAAATCTTCATGACATTCTTTGCTTGGCTGGCTGTGTGTAAGGTAACTGTGGGACAGGCAGCTGCAGGCGTGATGCTGACAGGCTTGTGGATCTGCAGGCTGGTGCCAGGCCTCCGCATTCTTTGGCTCATCCACAGAAAGGCACCAGCGGCGCCTCGGGCCCGATCTGCAGCCTGACTGCCGCCGCAGGTAACTGCTGACACTTGTTTGCGAAGTTAACACACCTACGGCCATCCTGTTGTGATGTAGGACAGGGCATGTCACAGCAAGGTGCCATGGACAATAAGCCTCAAAAACAAATGATAAAAGAACAGGACTGCTGGGACCTCTCCAAACTGAAAGCAGTGGCCCTGACACATTTGGAGCAATGCTAGAGCCCTCAAGGTCATACACAGGCAATGCTAGAACATGTCAAGGAGGTTATAACAAAACCCTGTGTCTCTAATACGGCAAGTTGTTATGAGAGGGAAAACTTTTACTGTAAGATTTTGCAACCAGATTTCTTTTATTGCATGTTTTCTTGGACCGTTTATTTAGGTCTGTTTGTTATATATATATATATATATATATATATATATATATATATATATATATATATATATATATATATATATATATATATATATATATATATATATATATACAAACATATATATATATATATATATATATATAGGATGTGTGTGTGTGTGTATGTGTGAGAACAGCTGCACCCAGAAGGAAGTGTGGGATAATGATAAATGTAGCTTGATATGGGCAACATTCATGGAGCTACACATACAGAAGCAGTGTCTCTCATGGTATTGGGCCGCCATGTTTGCTAACTCAACATGCCAGACATCTCGGCATGGAGTTGTAGAGGTTCCTAATTGTGTCCTGTAATAATCCATCCCATGCAGTTTCAATATTCTCACCCTGTTCCTGCAGTAGAGGTGGACGTGGAGTAACATCAATTTTTCTGGATGTCTGACCACGGTGCCTCCACACACGGATCTGTTGGTCATCTCCACCAGGACAACAGTTGGACTGAAGGTGACCCACTGCCATTCCGACATTGCAGTCTTTGGCGATGTTGACGTAGCGTTAAGGGCAGTCATCATAGCGGTCTGCATGCATGAGTGTGAAACTTAAATCATTCGCATGTCTCACAATGTTGAGCCTACCCACCACGTTTTATTCTTGTCGAGTGATTCCATGTGGGTGCAGTTTTTTTTTGTTTTTTTACAGCCTAGGTGTGTAAATTGTATGCATTCAAATATGTTTTTTTTTTTTTCATTTTTAATAATTAATAGAAAAGGGAAAAGACCCCAAAGCAAATGTTTGGGCACTCTGCATGGTCGAGAACCTTTGTTTTGCAAATTCAACTTTGCAATAGACTTTTTCTTCCAGACTTGCTTGCACTGCTCTTTTGAGGTCTTTCCACAGATATGTGATTTGATCTTTAGGTCAGGGGATTGTTAAGGCCGTGGCAAAACCTTCAACTTGCAGTAAAGCTGCTCCCACATACTTTGGGCTAAAGTCGCGGACCCCTCCTTTGTTTAGAAGATTAATTGTATGAATTATAGACACAGAGTAATAGAGGATAGAAGGGGGGGCACTAACGCACAGATCTCTAAACTGATTTCTGACTCCTGCTGTGTTCAAGAACACATGTTTTGGATTATGATGTCTCTGTGGATAGCAGCAAGGCTTAGAAGGTAAGGATCCCCAGGTTTGCTAACTAGTTTAGTGCTTATATTGCAAAAGATACAGTTATAACTGCTGTGAATAACAGATCATAAAATAGCCTGTGGGAATTGAATCCTGAAATTTCAAGCTTTATAATGACATACAGCTTCACCAAACTGCTGGATGATTTGGTGTATGAAGGTGATGCATAGAAACGGAAGAGGACACTTCAATGGATGTGTGAAGATAGCAGTACAATGATCAAGAAAAGCTTAACACTGCATTTTTTATAGACTTGTAAACTTGAAAATAGCCTCTTTTGAATATGTCAAGGTGGTGCTAACACAACCATGGATGCATTTGCACATAACAGCTTATTTAGACTACATACATTTAGATGCCCATTCAAATTAAGTGATTCAGTGTTGTTCTGTTCTGGGCTGTCAGGAAGCAAACTGGACATCCTAATGAAGCATCTAAAAATATTTTTTTGGAGATTGCTTTTCATAGACTGCTTTTTATGAACTGCAATTTAAAACAGAGGCTATTTAGATAGACTAGTCATTAAGTCCTACTGGTTTTAGAAAATGTTGATGTAAAAATGACCCATTCTGATGACTATTCCTCGAAAGTCATATTGGTGCAGGTGTCACAGCACAGTAGAACAGTACACCAATACTCCAGAGCCTGCCAAATCTTTCTGAAGGTATTAAACAGTCAAGTTGGTGTAGCTCAGTGGATAACGCCACGAGCACATGTGGGAGACTGGGGTTCAAAATCCCGGTCTGGATGACTATGCTGTGCTACACTAATAAGAGTCCTTGGGCAAGGCACCTAACACTACACTGGCCTACCTGTAATATGATTAACCTTGTAAGTCGCTCTGGATAAGAGCATCAGCTATATGCAGTAAATGTAAGATGAGCAGTTTTGAAAGTCCTTGACTTCCACCATTCCTGTTAACTGGTATGTCTTACTTACATTGCAAACTAAAGAAATGGCTGAAAGCACTATGCTGTCTTCGTAGAACTTCTCCTCCTTTGTGGACTTCAGCTATTTTAGCATCCAGAGTTTGGGGCAGCTGCTCATTGGTCCCCATGGCTGCTGGTTGTTGGGACGAGGTTTGAGGAGTCAGAGTATTTTTAAAGCTTTGAAATTTGCATCACCTGCTCTTTCCTAATGATGGCTGTGAACAAGCTCACAAGCTAATGAAGGTCTAATTAAGTTATCTGAGAGCTCAAGCCTCTTGGGGTGCCCATGCATTTGAATGGTGGCCTTTTTTCCACACAGTAATGGATTATTTCTCCTTACAAAACAGTTAAAAATAATGTTCCATACAATCAGTAAACTTCGCTGAACTCACAATTCAAACGCACACAGAGTACAATACATACAGTATATACATACATATAATTCACAAAGCACATTCAGTTTTTTAATTCAGAGGTGACTCTACTGTGCTATATAGCATTCATATGCAATAGCCTGCTATGCTAACAAAAATACCTGTATTTACATTATTGGGACTGTATATTCAAAAGTGTATATACTGCACTGCTGTATAGTACTTCTATACAATACAAAGAAACAGTGTAATAAATGTCAGTGGAGAGAGAGAGAGAGAGAGAGAGATGAAAAGCAAAAATGAGGGCCAGAGGATTGAACAAGAGGGCCATCTTATTTCTAATCTAACTTTTTTTTAGCCAGATAGAGATCTAGAGGTCATTGGAAGGGAGAGCTCTTCTCCTCCTCCTCCTCCTCCTCCTCCTCCTCTTCCTCCTGCTGCAGCTAGCTCTGAATCAGAAGTGAAGCGGCCCCTGATGAAAATGAATAGCACATTTGTCCGTGGCTAATGGCGAGCGTGGGCTCACTGTAACGTAAGTGGAGCTCACGTTAGTTCAACAGTGATTACTCAAAGGTTAACAGCGAGCAAGACCCCCCGGTTAATGCTCCTGACTGGTGGCAAGGCACCTTCGACTGCAGCCTTTTTATTCTATCATCATAATAACGATGTTAATCCCTGGATCAACTGTGTAAGCGTTCGGCTGAAAGGCAAAAGCAAGGCCTAAGGTGAGTTTACATACTAATGGGAGACATACTGGTGATCCTATAGGGGTGAAATGCATACGCAGTTGCCTTAACATGATTCAAACTTTGGCTGCTGACCTGAAACAGTAAAAAGGCAAATCAATAAAGAAACAGTGTGTATTGTGTATAAGGTGTATACTGTGTAGAGTGTACATTGTACAATGTCGGTATGTATTGTGTATATGTGGAGTGGTTGTATATATGGTCTATACTCAATATGTATCAGTATGTGTGGAGTCATTGTGTATACAGTGTGATTGTGTATACGGTGTATACTGTGTGTGTATAGAGTGTGTGTGTATGTATTGTGTATATGTGTGTGTACATATGTCTGTGTAGAGTGTCTATTGTACAGTGTCTGTATGTGTTTGTGTAGTCGGTGTGTATATAGTGTGTACTGTGTAGAGTGTATATTGAGTCTGGTTGTGTATATATGGTCTATACTGTGTAGAGTGTATATTGTAGTTTGTGTATGTATTGTGTATATGTGGAGTCGGTGTGTATATGGTGTATACTGTGTAGAGTGTATATTGTAGTGTGTGTGTATGTATTGTGTATATGTGGAGTGGTGTGTGTATATGGTGTATACTGTGTAGAGTGTCTATTGTACAGTGTCTGTATGTGTTGTGTATATGTGGAGTCGGTGTGTATATGTAGTGTCTATTGTAGTCTGTGATGTATTGTATGTGTGTATATGGTGTATACTGTGTACTGTGTAGAGTGTATATGTGTACAGTGTGTGTATACTGTGTAGTGTATATAAGTGTATATTGTTACAGTGTCTGTATTGTCTACTGTATGTGTTGTGTATATGTGTGTCTGTGGTCTGTATGTGTATGTAGAGTGTGTCTGTATGTATTGTGTATATGTGGAGTCGGTGTGTATATGGTGTATACTGTGTAGAGTGTATATTGTAGTGTGTATATGTGGAGTTGGTGTGTATATGGTGTATACTGTGTAGAGTGTCTATTGTACAGTGTCTGTATGTGTTGTGTATATGTGGAGTCGGTGTGTATATAGTGTGTACTGTGTAGAGTGTATATTGTAGTGTCTGTATGTATTGTGTATATGTGGAGTCATTGTGTATATGGTGTATTCTGTGTAGAGTGGTATATTGTACAGTGTATGTATGTATTGTGTATATGTGGAGTCGGTGTGTATATGGTGTATACTGTGTAGAGTGTATATTGAGTGTGTATATTGTACGGTGTATACTGTGTATGTACAGTGTATGTGTTGTGTATGTAGTTCGGTGTGTACTGTGTAGAGTGTATATTGTAGTGTGTATGTATTGTGTATATGTGGAGTGTGTGTATATGTATACTGTGTAGAGTGTATATTGTACAGTGTCTGTATGTATTGTGTATATGTGGAGTCGGTGTGTATATGGTGTATACTGTGTAGAGTGTGTATATTGTACTGTGTAGAGTGTGTCTGTACAGTGTCTGTATGTATTGTGTATATGTGGAGTCGGTGTGTGTATATGGTGTATACTGTTGTTGAGTGTATGTGTACAGTGGTGTGTGTATGGTGTATATGTGTATATGTGGAGTGGTGTGTATATGGTGTATACTGTGTAGAGTGTATATTGTACAGTGTCTGTATGTATTGTGTATATGTGGAGTCGGTGTGTATATGGTGTATACTGTGTCGAGTGTATATTGTACAGTGTCTTTATGTACTGTGTATATGTGGAGTCGGTGTATATATGGTGTATACTGTGTAGAGTGTATATTGTACAGGGCCTGTATGTATTGTGTATCTGTGGAGTCGGTGTGTATATGGAATACAGTATATACAGTCATATATACGTACTGTTTGTATTGTGTATATGTGAGTTGGTGTGTGTAAACAGTGTAATTGTCTGTATGTATTGTGTATTGATGTAAGACTGTTAGAGTGTATAAGTGTCTGTTTGTATTGTGTATATGTGGAGTCGGTGTGTATATGGTGAACTACTAGAGTGTATATTGTACTGCTGAATATATACACTGTGTAGAGTGTATATTGTACAGGGCTGTATGTATTGTGTAATGTTGAGTCCGACTACTTGTTAATGCTGTTAGAGTGTATAACGAATACATAATCACGTAAGCAAACATTATAAATGAACTACTCCTCTGAATATGTAATGAACAGGCAGTTAAAGAAGCATATCATAAGCACATTATAATGTCCTCTTATGTTATAAAGAAATTAGATGATGAGGGGTGTTATTGGCATACGTTTTTGTTTGTATCTCTTTAGTCTACAACAATGACTGAATCAGCCGAGATAAGAGAGATCAGACCCAAGTTCAGATGACATCTGTGGGAGCAAAGCCTCGGGCTTAAATCTCACCATGCGCTCTGACAAAGCCCGAGTAGCTCCTCAGAATGCCATCGCAGACTAGCAGTCTCCCTGCTGCTTCTGGTAATTGCTGACACTTGCTTAAGAAACCATGGTTGCTCTGGGTTGACATAGGGCGGTAAAGGATACAGCAGTGTGCCAGTATTACTCTACATACAGAAAGGAACTGACTGGCTATATTTGTTTATGAAACAAAACTAAAAGTAGATGGGCCCACTCTTCTGTTTCCCACTGTCATAATTACATATAATATTCATATTATATATAATCTCACCAGACTTAAACTTAGTCACCTGTGACTGAAATGTACGTAGTAGTGTGTAATACCTCCACGAGCACCAATAACAGCTGTGATTGGATTTGGCTTGTACTGGACAAGTATGTAGGCCACATCAATGTTCAGACACTCCTCCATCAAAGAATTGATGGGCCAGATTTGGTGGATGCCTTCCCCTGGCACAGTTCTGAGGAGAGCTTCCTGTAGACTGGGATGTTAGCCACTGCTGGTAGACTCATATGTCTGTCATATAATAATTTTTCAGAGTATGTTAGATTGATAAGAGGTTATGCTAATGGAGACCTTAGCGGGCCTTCGACCTCTGTAGGCCTTGTGGGGTTCCCTGTTGACTCGCCAAGTAAGAGTTATTGAGCTGGTCAGAACTAGGATAGATGGATAGACAAGTTAAACACGAGAGCTATTATATGTTTTGAAATGTTTTGGCTCAAATACAGCCATTTTTTTGCCATTAGTGGTTTTGTGAAACCTGCTACTGGCTGCTAAATTTCCTTCGGGATCAATAAAGTATCTATCTATCAATCAATCTATCTATCATTCATTAATAAAGTTGACTAGGGAGAGACAATGGTGTCCAACTGAAGATGTTTCTAAGTGAACAATGTAAAAATAGAAAAAATCAGTGTCTTTTTGTCACCCAGAAGACTGTATACAATGAGTATGCTTTGTGAAGCAATGGCAATTGCCTAGGTGGACTCCTGGGTGAAGGCTCAGCCTGTGAAAAAATAAACCTTGGACCATTTCTATTCCATTAAAAGCAGCCTCTACCGAGTGTTTCATTTAATATATAATACTGAGTGTTTCATGTTGAATAGCTAGTTGAGTTGGGTTATGGAATTGGGAGAAACAAGTTACAACCAATACAACCGTACGCTTTCATACACCTGCAGGTTTAGCTACTTCCTTCACACTATGGTCTCTGACACACTCAAATACAGTCACTCCGTTTAGCCAATCATTAACATCTGCTCTGGAGCCATTTACCACAAATGGAACGAGACTTTCCCTGCACTGTAGCACCTCTTCCCAATCTATGGATCCCGTCACTCACACCCCGCAGATATATATAGCCCCATCATCCTCGTACAGCGCCATCTGTAGAAGCCTGAAGTTACTACCACCTTAAACACACAAGCTGACTAATGCTTTCTGAGCTCATGATGCCAACAAGATATCACGTATGACTGCTTATGAGTGATGAAATACAACAGTCCATCTGAGTTCCAGAAATATCCAAAATCCGTACGCAGTTCCATATTTGGAAAATCTAGTTTTCATAGCCTTTCCAGCTTTGTGCAAGTCAGTGACCATAGATTTTAGGTCCTTTGAGATCACTTTCTTTGTGAGGCTTGGAACACACCAGCAGATGCTTCTTGTAAACAGCTAACTAAGCTAACTTCTATGAGTCAAAGGAGCGCTAACCCACACCTACAATCTCATTTCACTGATTGGACTATTGGAAGTTTTTTCTTTTGGTGTCAACCAAAAAGAGTAGGCCACTCTGGAGATGATCTTAGTTTATTGAGCACTCGGATTTCAGAATGCAGTCTGAAACAAATGACGTAGGGATAGGACTTTCGGATAGGCCTTTTATTTCGTTCAGCACCTTGTTAAGTCTATATTTCCAGGGTCTCAACTGCATATTTTATGATATCTTTATACTGTATTGTAGGTCATTCCAAAGGCTTCATATACTCGTGTTTGCCATTAGATACCTTTAATGGTTATTGTAATGCAAAGGGCTAGTGGACTTGATTAACCCCTTTTCATAGTAGCAGTAAATGCTTCCAGCTGTTTTGAAAGAAGTCCCTCGGTTGAAGCACTAATGTATTATTTTGTTGTTCACTAACAGTGATTGCATCTAAGCTCCCCTGCCTAAAAACAAGCCCCCTCGGTGATGCTCTGGGGGTGTTTTAATGAAGTGAAAATGGGTCCTTTGGTTGAGGTGACAGTAGATTTGAACCACAATACCCACACTGAGCTGCAAATCAGGTTTTGCCATATGCTCATCACCGTACCAAGTACCCTAACTTTCCTATCCCTGTATTCAAGATGACAGTTCTTGTGTTCACAGGGCTGCAAATGTGACCATTCAGGAGCATTCACACATCCCCATCCCCCAGATTTGAATCTTCTTGAAATTCTGTGAGATTCTCTGGAACAACAATAATATGCTAGGAAAGGCATCCACCAAATGTGGTCTACACCCAGGTGATGTGGCCTACATCCAGAAACTTGCCATGCCAAATCCCATTACAGCTGCTTGTGGAGGTATTACATGCTATTAGGTATATTTTAATCACAGGTGACTCATTTTTTTGATGAAAATCATAGGATTAGGTAAATTACATTTTCATCTTTCAAGGTGAGCAAGCAAGTGATCTCCAATAAAGGTGGGTCTATTATGGCAGTTGTACAGAATACCAACAGTATCCTACATCATTAGTTCAGGGGAAATGCTATATTTGATTGCAGACAGGTCGTACCTGTTATTCTCTAATATTCAGACAGTAGTTATAGTAAAGGACGTTCTACTGTAAGGTTAACAGAGGTACATCTCAAACAGCCATCATTTAGATCCCCTGGTTACACAACTTGGTTTAAACTGACTTACAGCCCTTTTTGCGCCCATGTCAGAAAGATGTTTTTCTAGCATCTGGAAGAGCACATGTTTTATATAGAAGAAGAAAAGGAAGAAGAAGAAGAAGCAGAGAGAACTTAACTTTTCATCTGGCAGCTGGAAACTATAGGTTTTAGATGACACACCTCGTAAATGGGTTATCTAAAATCCAATAAATATTGGAAGAAAGATTGCTGCACAACACTGAGCTTGACTGTATCGCCCTGATCCATAACTTTCCCATGAAGCAGGGGGCCCATTTATTGTCGATCGCATCCGAGGGATGGCCTGTCAGTGGGTGGGAGTTGAGCTGCTGTTTATTTTCAAATCAATACTCAATTACTATAAGGAAGATCCTCTGCCTCGCCGCGTTTCCAAGATGAAATTATGAACTGCAGCAATAACACTTAGTCAAGGCAAGCCAGTGGGCATTAACTCCTGATGCCTGGGGGGGATAACTACCCAGATATTTTATAAAGCTCGTCTCGCCCACCCCTCCTTCCTCCCTCCCCTGGCTATCTCCCTCTCCTTTAGCTTTTAATTAATCACTCTGTAAAAAGGCCTTTCAAGAGGTGACTGATGACCAGAGAAAACAATTTTCCCGCTAACAGCCTTTTAATTTTAACTTGGTAGTGGTGGTGGGGTGCCGGGGGGTTGGGGGGGGGGGTCATTGACTGCAACTCACAACAACCCATCAATGCTAGTTTTTTTCTTTCTTTATTTTTTAAGCGCTTCCTCTTTTGTTATTGAGAAGAATGGAGTGGAGACGGCGCTCACTGTTTCCTTTCATAACTCACATCATTGATTCGGTAAACGGCTGACATTTGCTAAGGGATAAAACTACTGTCAATGGAGATGGTGGGGAAATTACCCCATTAAGTGGCGTCCTGGTTATTTATGACCGAATGTGGTCCAGGTGCTTAATGTCGCTACAGTGGACTGAGATAGGTGGTAAGTTTGAGATTGGGGCACAAAGGAATATTAGCTTCTTCCTTCAGTGTTGCTACAGCCAAAAGCCAAACTATGTTAGACTGAATACATGCCAGGGTTATTAGAGTTTTGAATAGCCAACTAGAAGGGTGCTTTTTCTGAAGTGCAGGTGATGCTTGTTGCTATAAATGAATAGGACTATATGGGAGGAAGAAGAGATAAATAAATGACACATAGAGGAGTGCAGGTCAGTATATTTGTGAACTACATGCTGTGAGCACACGCAGTTTGGTGGCTGTGGGGTAGAGGAACTGGTAGGGGTTGAACAGGTTGGGAAAATGAATAAATCTTTATAGGATGAACAAGTGATGAACAAAAAAAGACAAACAGAAAGACAAACAACACTGAATTTGTGCTTGAGGGCCTGTCCTGAGATGCCCTGAAATGGCATCTGTCGGTAGAGCAGAAGTACAGTAGATGGGTGTGCACGTTTCCATCCTATACATTTTTAATGGAAAAGAAGTAAAAATCTGTTGATACTGGTGGAAGCCATGCATCCAATCAAAAAGCTGTATACAAACACACCATACCCAATCAGACCAAACATCAGACGGTCTGAAACAGTGTTGCACGAAAGCTACAGGACTAGTTACCAAAAAAAAAAAGTGTCCCATCAAGGCTCTGGGATTCCAGTAAATCACTGTGAGAGCCATTATCCACAAATGGAGAAATTTTGGAACAGTGGTGAACCTTCCCAGGTGTGGACTGCAAAACATACAGGACACTGGTGATTCATCCAGGAGGTCTCAAAAGAACCTGGATGAACATCTAAAGACTGTAGGACTTTAAAAAATCGATGTACTAGACAAGATTTTCACAGAGGTGGAATTTTTATGAAAACACAGGTCCTGGTAAAACATGGTGGTGGTAGTGTAATGGCCTGGGGATGCTTTGCCTCTGTTCTCTATCAGAAAACTAGGGTTGTCTGCTAGGGTAGGAAAGTAGGGTTATACAGCAGGACAGTGGTTCCATGCACTTAAGCAAGTCCATCTCTGAAGTTTTGGAGTGGCTGAGTCAAGTTCCTGATTTGAATCCCACTGAGATGTTGTCGAAGGAGCTTGTGGCAGTTTATGCTGGGAAACCCAGTGTAACCAAATGAAAGCATTTCTGCACAGAAGAGTCACCAAAAGTGACCACAGTGATGTAAAAGACTCACCACAAGTTTTTGCAAATGTTGAAGTTGTTACTGCCAAAAGTGGCACCACCAGCTATTCCATGTCTTATTCTTACACTCATCATCAAAACAATAGATGCCCAAATAGCTGCGAATGGTTCGAGTTTCACGCTCAGCCATGAATGCGATGTACAAACCGGATTCCAAAAAAGTTGGGACACTAAACAAATTGTGAATAAAAACTGAATGCAATGATGTGGAGGTGCCAACATCTAATATTTTATTAAGAATAGAACACAAATCACAGATCAAAAGTTTAAACTGAGAGAATGTATCATTTTAAGGGAAAAATATGTTGTTTCAAAATTTCATGGCGTCAACAAATCCCCAAAAAGTTGGGACAAGGCCATTTTAACCACTGTGTGGCATCCCCCCTTCTTCTTACAACACTCAACAGACGTCTGGGGACAGAGGAGACCAGTTTCTCAAGTTTAGAAATAGGAATGCTCTCCCATTCATGTCTAATACAGGCCTCTAACTGTTCAATCGTCTTGGGCCTTCTTTGTCGCACCTTCCTCTTTATGATGCGCCAAATGTTCTCTATAGGTGAAAGATCTGGACTGCAGGCTGGCCATTTCAGTACCCGGATCCTTCTCCTACGTAGCCATGATGTTGTGATTGCTGCAGAATGGCACCTCCACATCATTGCATTCAGTTTTTATTCACAATTTGTTTAGTGTCCCAACTTTTTTGGAATCCGGTTTGTAAGCAAGGATGGGCTTTATCACTGTATCGGACTAAACCCTACCGCTACGATTGCAGACAATCAGTGAGCAGTGATGCCCCCCGTGAGTCAACCTGTTACTGCCAGCACCAGACTGTTATGACGACTGCCCTTAACTCCACATCAGCATCTCCAAAGACTTCAATTGTGTTGTGCCAGACTGTCACTGAGTGACTCAGAATGGCAGCAGGTCATCTTCAGTGACGAGTCCTGCTTCTGTCCTGGTGGAGACGACCAATGAATCCCTATGTGGGGGGACTCCACCCCTACCGCAAAATCTGCAGGAACTGTGTAAGAATACTCAAGCTGCATGGGATGGATTATCACAGGACACCATTAGGAACCTCTACAACTCCATGCCAAGACGTCTTACATGTAGGGTTAGAGAGAGACACTACTTCTGTATGTGTAGCTCAATAAATATTAATCATATCAGTCTAAACGTATCATCATGTATTGTTCCTGGTAACTATTATCTTCCTTTCCAATCTGGAATTCCACACCTCCTTCCGGGTGCTACTGTTCGTTTGGTGATTAGTGTATATTCTATCCAAATTATGTGGATGATCTGGATGATTGAAATGTGACAAAAACCTGACAATACTTTTGCACAGAACTGTACATCATACAGCCAAACAACCACATATCAGTGTATAGATGTTTGTAGCTTTAGGACAATACATATGGGCGATTGTATGTTGGTTATATAAATATACACATGCAGTATATCATTTGAAAGACAGAAAGTTAAACTAAGCAAAATGTGAATATATTGCAATTGGTCAAAATCACTGAGTGGATTACAGACAGAAGGTGTTTGTGTGTCATTCCAAAGCCCACTGATATCCTAGCCTCGGATTTTGATCATCTACACCTCTGCAAACAGACTATATAATTATTTTTACTTTATAAGGTTTTAACCTTGATATTTTTCGCCTGTTATCGCTCTCAGTTGTAATGGCTGGCAATCAGACCTCTTTGTTTGAACTCTCTTATTAATCAAAGCACTGTGGGTATGCAATTTTATTAGCACAAAGCTGTTTCCCCTTCTCTGCTCGTCAGACCCCAGCAGACCTTGGTGTAAAGCAGTGTGACTTAAGAAAAGTGCATATATAAAAATAATAACCATCACAGGAGGAACCTATAAATGCTTAATAGTGACTACTTAGCATTATTAAATATAAGCGATGTAAAATCTTTCTGTAAAAGAAATCTCTCCTGCTTAATGTTGGTTAATCATGCTTCATGTTCCTCCTACTTTCATAACTGTGCATTAGCCTGAAGTGTGAAGCATGAAAATACTATACAACATCCCCATAAGCAACACAGGGTTTAGAACTGTTGGCAACCCATTTAAGAGAATAGCATGGCAAATCATTTCTCAATTTTAATATCGTCGCTGTCCAAAGAAAAACAGGTATCTCCAAAATGGCAACTTTACAGGAGAGGCCAAAAACCTCACTTAATTTAAATGGACGTCAATGGAACCAGATGTCTTTCCAAGCAGTTTTGAGCCATTTATATTGGTCCATTCTTCATGAAATTTCCAGACAGTGTGAACGGGGTTCAGCTTCCAAACCTCCTGGATTTATACACCAGCTGCTGCCTGAGGAAAACCAGGAAGATTCTAAAGGACTCCACCCACCCAAGCCACTGTCTGTTCTCACAGCTGCCGAGTGGGAGGAGGTTCCGAAGTATAAAAGTCCAGAACCAGCCACCTTCCCCCGAGTCATCAGGCTACTGAACAGCCAGTAGTGCTGATGCACCGGTATATGGACCTGGTTCAGCACATCTCACCAAAACCATCTAAATGATGATCTCCATGGACAATCATCACTCTGCACTTTACATTAGCATATTTACACTTGCACATAGACTGACCTACTGTTATCTTCCATCCACACTGTATATCTGTAGTGTATGTATATACATATATAATATAATATTCTATGCCCTGTATATACCCTGCATCTCTCATGTACCTCAGCCTTACCATAGTGCTATATGGTAATGTGTACATCTGCATATGTCATAGTTTTTATTCATAACTTTTATTCATAACTTAATTAGTGTAACAGAGATTTTAGTGCTCAGTACTGTATATATTTATTGTCTATTTATATGTTTGTATTGAAGTACTGTAAGGGACTACGCATCTAAGTTTTTCCACTCACCTTCACACCCGTGAAAATGTGATGTGACAATAAAAGTGATTTGATTTGATTTGATTTGATTTGACAGCAGCTCATGGGATCAATTGAGGCATAAAAGTAAAAATCAACAAAAATGGAGATACATGTTTTTCTTTGGACAGCAACGATATTTTTCTGTGTTATATTTTATAGAGTTTACAACGTGCAAGCATAGAAATGCATATTTAAGGTGGAAGACACTTGCAGTAAGTATCTCACTGCCCCCTCCAGCTCAAAAACAGAAAATTATTAGGATAAATATACTTAAGTGTAATACACAATGTCTCAAAGTAAGAACATGTTTAAAAGTGACACTTAAGTGGAGGCCTAGGTTTTTAGTTTTTGCCTAAGTGCATAGAATCTATTATAATTTCCTTTTCAAAGCTCAAAAACAAACCAACTACTTTGACTTACTAAGATTGATACTGGAAACTGACATTTTGGCTGCTATTAAATTATTATTATTAGGCTGCCTGTAAAAAGCCTGTTTGAGTTTTTACTCTATCGTGGCTGCCAAAAAAGCAACCCTATTTCCTAAAGCACTATGTCAATTTTTATTAATTAGAACAAAAAAATTTAAGATTTTTAAAATATTTCTACATTCTTAAAGAGTCATAACCCTTTTTGTTTTCAAACATCACATGATTATTCAGGTTTGAGGTCAATATCTTTATCAGATAATCAGCCAAAATCTTTCAACATACCAAGACAAAATCTAGAGATGGTTTAGACTTAAACATCATCATTTGGCAACAATATACTTTACAAGTATTGGCCAGCTAAGTAATACATTAACAATGGATACAATGCTCAAGTCAATCTTCATTAAACACGTGTACATTACTTCATATTAGATTGTCAATACTTAAGGTAAAGTGTTTCCCATTATTTTGACACAAAGCTATGATTTTGGCTTATTGTGTCAACATATCAAATAATCAAGTCACTGCTTTGAAGGAAAATGTTTAATTTCATGCTAAATGAAGCAAAATCCTCAGAAAGAGTCATTTCAAAATACTAATTAAAAATCTAAAGAAAGATTAGCCCTAAACTCATTAGCCTTGATTTTGGCTTATGGTGTCAACGTATTAAAAAATTAAGTCATTGTTTTAAGGGAAATCGTGCAATATTATGCAAAATAAGGCAAATATGGATAAAAGAAAATGACAGAAATAAAGCATGTATGATCATTTGAACATGTAAACATTTATTTTTATTATTTACGTTTTTTTTTTTTCCGCCTGAGCACAATAGGCTTCCATGGGTTGTGAGTGGTTCATGTGGCACTGGTCATATGTTACTAATGAGATTTCACCTTTGTTCATTTGCATGAAGGTTCCCAGTAGATAACTCAGTCAAGTAGCCTCCCCACCTGCACAAACCTCTATTAGCACCTCTATTAGTGCACCTGCCCCTATATAGAGATACTTACAGGGAATGTAGTTATCTTTAAATAAGCTTTAAAGCTCTATTCAAGCGCGGGACACTTTTTAATAAAACAATCTTGGTGTAAATTGGATTGTTTAACGCCTTTTCACAATTAAAGAAATTGCATGTGGCAAAATTACACCTTCTGTAAGTTTACTGAATGATGACAAGACCAACGATGGCAGTCACACTATGCTTATGGCACCGGATCAGGAGGAAGTGCATGGGAGCTGCTATTTTTGCCTCCTCTCCTGTATGACACCTTGATAAGGCAATTACAGTGTAATTATCTTAACATGTGGCATTATGGAGAATTATCTTCATTCGTCTACTAAAATAACACTAAATCAGAAGTGAGAGCGCGCGAGAATATCTAATCAGCATCTCATTAACTGGCATAAGTGCTTGGTGTAGACGCTGCTCACTGGCAAATACAATTACTGCAAACAGACAACAAGCAGGTCCACATCATACAAAACAGCTTAACAGCTCACCATCCCGCAACACATGCATTTACATATACATGCACCATATACCCTCACCGGGTACGTCTTTAAGAACCCTAGTCCGTTTTATCAGCTCCATTTACCACAGAGGTGCACTTTGTAGCTATATAATTACAGAGTCTACTCCATCTGATTCTCTGCACACTTTATTATACCCCTTCACCCTGTTCTTCAATGGTCAGGACCACCACAGAGCAGGTATTATGTGGGTGGTGGATCATTCTCAGCACTGCTGTAACCCTGGCATGCTGGTGGTGTGTTAGTGTGTGTTGTGCTGGTGTGAGTGGATCACACACAGCAGTGCTGCTGGAGTGTTTAGACACTGTGTCCACTCATGGTCCACTCTATTAGACACTCCTACCCTGCTGGTCCACTATGTAGATGTACAGTAAGATACGATAGCTCATCGGCTTCCGCACAGTGCAGTGTTGCTCATCCACTAGTCCTTCATCAGGTCACAGGACGCTGCCCATGGGATGCTGCCCACAGGATGCTACCTACAGGAGGGGTAGTCCAGCAGTGACACTTAGGAGCCAGGGATCCACTCACACCAGCACATCACACACACTAACACACCACCACTACGCCAGTGTCACTGCGGTGCTGAGAATGATCCTGCTCTGTGGTGGTCGTGAAGGGGGCCTGATCTAAAAGAGTGGAGCTTGATGTTCTCCTCTGGTAGAACTGGTCTTTTAGTAGAATTAGTCTACTAGGCCTTTTTTGGCATTCCTGCTTACTAATACAACTTGATTATTTTATTTCTCATCTTCTTAGAAATATCTCCTGAAAATAATAATGGAAGGATCCATTGCATAAATATATTTCATGGATGTTGGAAGTTTGAGGGGCATGCAATGGACCCAAGTGCATTATCCAGTGATTGATGGGAACTGTTCGGACAGGTGTACTACGAGGAAAATCTCTACAAGATCTGCTCAAATATTCTGCAGGGCACAATATATTTTTTTTAAATGCCACATTAATGGTCCATATAAGCTATGGACTATTTCCCCATATATATATATATATATATATATATATATATATATATATATATATATATATATATATATATATATATATATATCGTCGCTGTCCAATGAAAAACATGTATCTTCATTTTTGTTGATTTTTACTTTTATGCATCATTTCATCACAAAATCTGCCGTTTACATTGTGCGAAAATTTCATGATGACTGGACCAACAGAAATGGCCCAAAACTGTTCGGACAACTATATGGTTCCATTGACTTACATTATAATTAAACTAGGTTTTGGGCTCTCCTGTAAAGTTAATATTTTGGAGATACTTGTTTTTCATTGGACAGCGACGATATATATATCGTGTATATATATATATACACATACTCTTTGTTCTTTAAATATAATATTTTCTTATTCTGTTATTGAGTGTGTTAACAAGTGGAAAACATCTAAGTTCTTCTAAGCGTGTGAATCAATATGCAAGCAAAACATTATACTTGAAAACCTGGCATAATAATGGTAACACTTTATTTAACCTAAACCAAAAGATTAAAACCAGGTACTGGTTAATTACACTACAGTTAAGGAGTGTTGGAGTCTGGAGTGCTTTGTAAGTAAGGCCCGTACAAGCCAAACGATTAAAACAAAAATAAATATAATTAAATAAATATATAAATAAAGCAATGAATAAATAAACAAACAAATGAATTAATGTTATTTATTTGGGCCGTAAGAATATATTTTGTCACATAGTCTCAAATGAAGCTAGCTTCAGAATGAAAGGACGTCTCATAAAACGTATTATACAGTCACTCAGATATTTAAACTGTTGCTCAAACACGTTTTCTCCACCATTCATAACCAGCACTGGCAGTCCTTCCATAAAAAGAAAAAGAAAATAAAAATTCAAAGAGAAACTACAGTGGGGGAATCGGGCTGAGATTAAAACACAGTCAATCAGGATGTGCTGATTATTCCTCCATCAACAACTCACCAACTGCGGAGATGCTTTATGGAGTTCAAACAAGATAAGGATCAGTGTCACAGATTAGGCAGATCAGAAGAAAGGGGAATAATTGCTTCAATTATACCTTTGAACTGAAATCCACATAAGGCTTTGTTCCCCCATGAGACTCATCCCAACTCTCAGTATGGTTGCCAAAAAGATATGCATAGTTTGGACGGCCTCCTCTGAGAGAAGTAGATATTGCGCATAAGTAAACGCTGAGTGCAGCGCTCAACGGGATGTTCTTCAGTCCTATGATAAGTTCTTTGTTAAATAGAGCTGTTGTCTTTTTTCCTTAAATGATACTTTATTGGAGTTAACAACACTTCCCATTTCATGCCACCCACAGATGAAAACTAATGGGCAAAATTACTTTTGAAACAGTTGTTTTTGTGGTGTCCTGGAAATGAACGTAAGTATGTATATCCAGCTGTTCAGCTTGCAACAGGTTAGCTCCACCCATTCATGCTGAAGTGTGTAAACATTGATGTGGCCTACATCCAGAAACTTTTCTGCTATTGGTGCTTGTATACCACGCTAGTAGTTATGTTTCAGTCACAGGTTTAATATATATATATATAATATGATTTCACTCATTACTGTATATATGTATAGTAAATTCTATTCTATTCTATATACCACCCCCTTATCCCACATTCTGTGTACACATACATTCTATATATTTATTTACATACCACCACATGTACAAAAATCTCAATTGTCAGTCATTCTGTTTTGCACTTTATGTAAATAATAATGTATTTTGCACTTCTGGTTGGATGCTAACTGCATTTCATTAGCTTTGTACCTGTACTCTGCACAATGACAATAAAGTTGAATCTAATCTAATGTTTAAAAACGTCATCATATATATATATAAGATTACGTTTTTAAACATTAGCTAAACATTAATTAATATTAATGTATTACTTCAGTTTAACGGGAAACGACTACAGTAACCTTGAGCGTATCACCTCGCCCCCCTAACTGCTCCCCAGGCACCATGGATGGGGCTGC
This sequence comes from Prochilodus magdalenae, assembly GCA_024036415.1. Lineage (NCBI taxonomy): Eukaryota > Metazoa > Chordata > Actinopteri > Characiformes > Prochilodontidae > Prochilodus > Prochilodus magdalenae. The sequence goes on from JAMWET010006179.1 coordinate 173,145, forward strand.
CTACTTCTGCAGGTCAGTGTGCTCACTGCACCCTAGTGTGTATGTGCATGGGTGTTTCACTGAATGGATGGTTTAATTGTGGAGGTCAAATTCCACAGTGTGCAAACATAATTGGTCAATGGTTCTAATTCCTTTACAATTTCTGTGACTGGGAATCTGGGAATAGAAGTATAATAATAACAAACAATTAATAAGGTTAAAATTGGTAAAAATATGTCATCACATTAAATATCCATCAGAACAGTTTCTGTCAGCTCTTATCATACTAGATTTTGGTATTGGATGTGAATGGGTTAAAGGATGATATGAGAAGACTCATAGTCCAAAATATACATATATTCCTTTTCTGCCATAACATGACATTATTCCGCATTACTGTATTTATCCCCTGATAGTCTCTGACTGTGTAGTCATCACCGTTATCAGTGCTGGCATTTGCAGTATTTAAAGCTGCTCTCAGATTATGCAGATATGAAATCTGTAATCACTCACATAATCAGAGCAAATCAGATTGTCCTTGCATTAATTATGAATTATAATTAGACGGAAATCCCACTAATGATAAGGCAAAATGGCTTCTACATTTCAGTCGCTGCTATCCTAATCAAGACCTTATATTACAAAGTAATTAGGTGATTGTACGTGATAAGTGTATCAAAATGGAGCCATTAGAATATGCCTCCTTTTGTTTGAGATTTTCAATCATCCACGCTGACGTACACTAACAGGCCTGTCATTTCGGAGACGACTCCTCCGCACAGCCGGGTTAAACGCCCGTCGCGCGCAATGCACGTTCCCTGCCAGCAGCAGTGTCTACACAGTGAGCTGTACGGAAAGACACCACTGAGTGACAGGAGCTGACAGTAAAACAGTGGCAGCACGAATCTACATAAGGCGTGTGGTCGGGGGAAAAAATCTACAACTCCATGTACCCGCCTACATGATCCAAGTATCGAACATGACCTGTCTCCTGGGCAGCCTCTTGGAGAGGCTAGCGCTGTCACAGGAGACAAGGCGAAACAGGAAACAGCGCTGATTTTCTCCATTTGCCCACAAAAACAACAACCCAGCCAGGCAGCGAGTGAGAGATGTGAGGTGGCGGCCCGACACCCACTCCAGCATCTTAGCACTGTTTAAAGAGTGAATCATTAAAAGCACAGGTCAGTATGTCACTGTGATTATATTGCTTAATCACCACTCGGAAAGCAAGATGGTTTCCTTCAAACTTTGTTATGCCTCCGCCCCCCCCCCCACCCCCACCGCTCCTTTTGGGCTTCCTGCATTTCTTTTTGATTTAGCTAGGCCTAATTATGTGTTAGGGTTTCACTCAGGTAACCCAAACACATATATTCCTCCACGCCTACTGTCAAGGAAAACATGACCTCGGTAGACTTCAAGTAAACTTGTGAGATTCCAACAAGGCCCAAACTGGAACCATAGCCATCTTCAACCTGATGTACAATGTGAATTGGTAGTGACCAAACAAAGTTAGCTAAATGCTAACCAACCAATCAACACAGTGTGTACTCTACTCGAACATCTTTACAAGCTGGGTAAAAGATACGAGCCGAAAAAGTCTATTCTCATAACATTAGCCAAGGTTAACAGACCAGTAGCATTCATCTGTGTACCTAAAAGACTGTCTGTTGTTCTCCATGTGCATTTCAAGTCACATGTGGTCTTTCTGAGGTCTCAATATGGAGGGTGTCTGTGCAGGTGGGAAAAATTTTTGAATGCGACATTATGCATGTGCAGTGGCCCAAATGTTAACAGTGGCTGCTAAACCACTGGAAACAAACTGTCTGGCCAAACATCATACAAAAACCCAAAAAGACCCATTATGTGTTCACTGTAGGTCAATAAAATAATGGACCTTTAAATAATCTACAGTTAAAAGTTAAAATTAAAGTTAAAATATATAGGTCTGAAGATTAACAAAAGATGAACTTTAGAGGATCAGTTTTAGAGTGAAATAGCAGAGGGTAGCTTACATCTAAGCTATTTCAGGTGAACTGAGCAGTGTTAGCAGCAGCTAGCTCTAAACAGTGGATATAGCAATAACAGCTCTGAGGTAAATGTGGGTGTAGTGATGATAGTAGGGGTATGTTTTCTCCAGAATGAGCCTCAGAAAGTTAAAATATACAGGTGTGAAGATTAATAAAAGATTAACTCACTTTAGAGGATTAGTTTTAGAGTGAAATAGCCGAGGGTAGCTAACAGCTAGGCTAAACGTGTTTCAGGTGAGCTGAGCAGCGTTAGCAGCAGCTAGCTCTAAACAGTGGATACAGTAACAGCTCTGAGGTAAATGTGGGTGTAGTGAAGGTAGTAGTCGTATGTCTTCATCAGAATGAGCCTCAGAAAGTTACATATACAGGTGTGAAGGTTAATAAAAGATTAACTCACTTTAGAGGATCAGTTTTAGAGTGAAATAGCCGAGGGTAGCTAACAGCTAGGCTAAACATATCTCAGGTGAACTGAGCAGCGTTAGCTCTAAACAGTGGATACAGTAACAGCTCTGAGGTAAATGTGAAGTAACTGGTCATTTGACTCTGTTAGCATACTACACTGTAGGTCAAAACATGTTACTGTACTGGATACCACACGCAGGGGGCCTATACAGTATGCAGCACATACTACTGTAGTGTAGTAGTGTAGTAGTGCAGTAAAACTGTAAACTTGCCAAAAAAGTAAATCTGTTTGTCTTGACCTGCATGTGGACAGCGCCTCCTACTTGCTCAGAGTTCATTCCTATATCCATCACAGTGTTTCTGTGAGAAGCACCATGTAATAGTTGCCCACTCCACACAGGGATTCAGCATGTGTCTCGGAGAGCATTCGGTCATGTTCCCGGGTTCTTCAAAAGTCATGCAGTATCTCTCAGTAGTCAAATCAGTGGGATGCATTTTCCCATGTGGCCATTTTGATTAAACGCTCTATTAGCATTCGCAAAACTGCACTTTTTAAGTGAAACAGCATTTAATGGCTTATTTGAAGTGCGTGATTTGCAGAAGGAGAAAATGAAACATCCCTTTGATGGGAGAAATGCCATATTCCAATCAAACATTTACTGTTCCGTAGGTTAATGAATGCTATTAGCCTAGCAGGAATAAATTTCGACTTGTACGCTGGCTAGATGCATAAATTAGATTAAAAAAAAAAAGAAACCAAGGAAGTAATGTTTGGTCTGAGGTAGAAGCGAATGTGCCATAGCAACATAATCACATTGCTATGGAAATAAAGGCTGGCAATTCGACAAGGCTGACAAACAATAATGCTGTCAGGACTGGTTGCAGAATGCATTCTGCTCAATAAAGCACAACTCCAACAGCACTGGACATGATGCTTTTTTTAAAAAAACGCGTTGGTGCCAGAATGAAAAAAAAAAGAAAAGAACAGGCTGTTATTTTCTGCCATATTAATAAGAACGATTTTCATAACTTCCTTTTAATTGCCAGCTTCATTGAATTTTAATATCATCCCATTCATTAACACGATGTATTTCCATTAGATTTTTAAACAACTTATCTCCCTGTTTAGTCACATAATTAAAGAGGCCAAAACGTTTGTTTGCACAAAATATGGGAATAATTAGCGTTAAATTTACTGTTTAACGTTCTTCCGGGCTACTAATTGGTTAGTCATTAAAGTAACTTTCTTCCCCAACTCCCTAATGGCTCATCGGTTAAGGAAGTGTCCTCACGGCCTTCATCGGTTCCGACGAAGGCATTTTCTATACTCCATTACTTCCTCCTGATGATCACTGGAGTCTTAATTAGTTGATACTTGAAATATAGCTGACTGCATGCATTGACCTTGGTAGAAGTTTGGACTTGACAAATGATATCATCGGCTGATTCAGGCTGGGTGAGAACAAAGGCGTTTGAAGGCATCTTTCATTTGGCTTTTATATCCCGTGCTATGTCCAAACAGGCCATTTAAATGAATCGGCCCTTCTTTTTTTTTCTCCAGTGCTTATCAGTGTGATTACTTTGTTTGATTGAACCTTTATACATTTTACTTCTACACTTAGTAACAACCCTGTAGCATATTAGTTTTTCACATTAGGAAGTCTTGTAGAGGTTATTGTGATATTACCATGGCTGGATCTACCATACGGTTGACCTTGTGGGGTGCTCAGGGGAATTCAGTGCCTAGGGGGGCAATGCTGCTCAAAAAAAAAGTACACTGTTTAAAAATCCCTTTTTTTAAAGCCAGAAGAGTGATGTGTACGATGATACACTTAACTAAACTGAGAAATGAACAGTCCCTCCTTAGCATTAACAGCTGTTTATTTGCCAGTCTGGAAGAAGCTCGAGTTCAACATCAAACTCAATCCCTGTACTCTCCAAGAACGCCTCCAGTGGTGGAAAGCAGCAGCGACGTTAACTCTTCCTTGACCTATAGTTATATCACTACTTTGTTTGCTGCCAAACGTGGTTTCTTGTCGAAAGCCAAGGTTTCTTTACCAAAAGCTTCATCATTTCATTGGCTACCTGTCCTTGAATCATCTAACTATTAGCAGAACCTTCAACATGACAGACAAGAGGATACAATTACCTTTGGGGAAGCATCGCTACTTCTTTATCCCCTCATGCTGGTCTGATTTAGTGACTCACTATCACCTCTTGAGGTACAAAGTGGAACTACAAAATAGGACAAGCCAGGGCTAGCTGGTTAGGATGCTATAACTTGAGCATATACTGTCGCAATGCAATATGATATATGGATGTGTTCAACATATGGTTAAAAGTGTTATTTTTTTACATTCTGTTAATAATTTTAGTTTATTATGAAATGTTTAAAACAAACAAACAAAAAAATCATACGAATTGCACTATTAAGTGTGTTCATACGCCATAACAGTCGGCCTGATAATTCAGATATACACATTCTAAAATCTTTATTATTGTGTCAGTTTGGTGGACGTTGGTGTGTAAAATATAGACAGGTTCAGACTGGCATGCAGTGATCTCTCTAGTGATCCCTCATTGGCATACCTGACTGAAATGATGAGGTCAGTTATGATTAAGGACAATTAATTAGCTGAATAATTGTCTCTGGTTTAGCTGAAATATGTGGTAAGGAGAGCTGATAGAATGAGACTTCAGCAAAACCGGGTTGTGGGGATAGGGCTAGAAAGCCTAAATGTTTAGGGGGCACACGGGATCATAATCTGGATTATCAGATTGCTTTCCAGTGAATTGACAGTACTTTCCAATGACAGCTCTATTACTTGACCGTATATGTGAAGCATATTTTAAATGGAATTTTTGTGGAAATATACTTTAATACCAGCAAGTACATTTCAGGCACATTATTGTTCTGTAGTGTACTTTATGGATTAATATCGTCGCTGTCCGATGAAAAACATGCATCTCCACTTTTGTCCATTTTTGCTTTTATGCATCATTTGAATACACCAGCTGCTGTTTACACGAAGTACGAAACTCATGAGGAATGGACCAACAGAAATGGCCCTAGACTGTTTGGAAAGATGTCTGGTTCCATTGATTTACATTAAATTTAAAAGGGGTTTTTGGCCTCTCCTGTAAAGTTGCCATTTTGGAAATACTTGTTTTTCTTTGGACAGCGACGATATATAAGCATATTTGAATGTACTAGAAATGTACTTAAGTGTTTTCTAATTATTCTAAGAAGTGTCTCAAATGTTCTAATTAGTTCTGAACGTTCCTATCTTTCTATCTTTGCTTACTGGTTTTGACCTTGTTTCGTTCCCGAATCCTCCTTTCAGCCTCTCCCTTTGTTTTGATTGCTTAGCTGCTATTTTCATATATGACCTAGGAACCAGTCAGGACTAGGCCAGTCAGGATTACCTCTTTGCATTGCTGGCTTGCCCTTTGTTGGTGTGTAAAGCTCCTGGTCTGTTCAATAAAGCTCCTTTGACTTGTAGCTCTGTTAGTGATAAAATAATAAGAGATAAATAATAATAGATAAAATAATAATAACAATAATAACTAGAAGTTATTATTAAAGTGCATGTCCTAAAGGAAACATGGGATGGTTGCGCATCTTGCTAAGTAAGGAACGAGGGATAAATAAATAAGTGCAGGTCAGTATGACTGTTGATTAGCATTTGGGGACCTGCCCTTACTGTGTACGTGACGTTTGGTGGCACTCAGGCAAAGAAACATCCGGCCTTTGGGTCATCCAAAAATAAACGGGACTCTATATGAGGAAGAGAGGATGTCAAAAGAAAGAGAAACGAATGAGTGCGGGTCAATCCAACACTGAATTCCTAGTGTATCGGATATGGAGTCTCTAGATCAAGCAGATCTACGGACGGATCCATCCATCCATCCATCCATCCATCCATCCATCCATCCATCCATCCATCTATCACACCCGGCCTTGTCCTGCCCATGTTTGTCTGTTGTCTCTGCCTTTCAGTTTCTGTCTTGTCATGTCCATTTGCTTTTTGCTTTTTTTGTTTATTTGCTTTTTTTGCTCTGCCTGTCTCCGCCCCCTTGTCAGACCCATCACCTGTACCTGTAGCTCCACCCCTTCTCCAGTGTTTCTTGTTAGCCCTTGTTGTTTTATACTCTCATTGTGCCCTTTGTTCTTGCTTGGTGTTTTGTCACCATGCCCATTGATTTTGTCTCTGTTAGTTGTTTCTGTTTTCCTGCCCCTCAGTAGTGTTCTGTTTCTTACTTTGCCTAGTGTGTTTGGTTTTGTTTCATCTTGTCATCTATCTATCAGACAAAAGAGGTATGTCTATATACATAAAGACATTAACAAGAGCAGAAAATGCAGAATTGCACTATAGAGATATGAGGTAGTAAAGACTATCAAGTGCAAGGACGTAGACTAAGTACACTTAAATTAAGTACACTGTGTACGTTTACCCTGGGGTGGTTTCAAATAACCATTGTAACTGTTCCTCCTACAAAGTAAGTACCCAGTAGTAATACCTCTGCTTGAGGCTTTCCACCACCTCTCGCAAAAGGTTCTTATCATGGCCCTCAGGTTTGTATTAAGTCCACTGGCATTAGTTTTCCATTTCTTCTCTCATTTACCAACTTCCAAACTCATATCTGATACGGAGCGGTTTTGATATTATGGAGTGCTCCCGCGTATGGGAATGAATTTTTGCTCCTCCCGCAGTTCCTCCCTCCGTCAGCAGCCTGTTTAAAGAGAGATGCGGTGTGGAACATCGGTATGCGGTGTGGAACGGCGTGAAATATGTGAAATATGATAGGCCCCACTATTTGCTCTGTGCTCTATGAGGTAGGATGGAACAATTTCAAGTACTCGCCAAACCAAGCGGAATACAAATTTTCTCCATATGATTCCAGATGATATTGAAGAGATCTCACAGATAGAAGTTTCAATCATTGCGCTCTATCTTCAGCAGAAAAAAACAACATTAATTGAAAAAAAGCTTTTTTTAAACTGTAGATGACGTGCGACACAGTTTATAGTCAGAAAAAAGATTATTAAAAGAGTTTAATTTTTTTTTTCTATAATAAGTTCTATAATTAAAGGCTCAATGCATATATGTATTAAAATACATTTTGGTAAAACCAGTGCATACTGTGAAACACTTAAATATACAACTCAGTGCATACTGTAAAATATATAATATGTAACTCAGTATATATTGTGAAATATATTAATACAGTATATTGCTCAGTGTATACTGTGAAATATATAAATATATAACTCAGAGTATATTCTGAAATATATAAATATATAGCTCAGTGTATACTGTGAAATACAGTATATAAATATCTAGCTCAGTGTATATATATAAATATACAGCTCAGTAAATACTGTTAAATATCTAAATATACAGCTCAGTGTATACTGTTAAATATATAAATATAAAGCTCAGTGTATACTGTGAAATCTATACATACACATCACCGCTCTGTGCACACAATCACAGATAAAAATTAATATAATGCTCAGTGTATACCGCACAATATGTAATTTTGTGAAATTACACAACCTTTCATACTGCGCGTGCATATATGTATGTATATCTATCTATATATATATATATATATATATATATATATATATATATATATATATATATATATATATATATATATATTTATATATATATACACACACACACAAACATACATACATACATATATATATATATATATATATTGTCTATAGAATATAGAATATAGTCGACTAGTTTAAAATAAGACAAAACTGGAGCGAAATGTTTTAAAGAGCAGAAATTTAAGCTTCGATGTTTTAATTGATTTTGGGACTCTATAATACCCAGAAATATATAAATAAATTTACAGCTCAGTGCCTCTGCAGACACATCCACTGCTTGGCCTGACTAATAGCCGTATCTAAATGTCAGCAGAGAAAAACAGATGCCTTGAACGCGGTGTGGTATTTTGGATGGCGGCTGAAAATCAATGCCTCATATTCGGCGCTCTCCAGTGATTCATCGGTGAGTGTTTTCCCAGGCCTCGCTCTGTAGGCAGAGATTTCTTAATGAGCATGACTTTGGGGAGAACGGCTCTCTGGCCCACTCATGGTCCACATGCTCATTCACATACACATGCACAGACGTCTGCACGCACACGCACAACGTACGTATGTGCATACACAAATAAGCATCCTGCCCAGACCTGCCCCTCCTACATAGGGTAGCTCGTTACTAAAAATACTACAGTGGTATCTGCCCACATGCACGGTCACCTCGTCCAAAACGGGCTTATTTTATACTTTCCTGTGATTTAAATGAAGGTTTGAATATTCCCTCACTCCCATGTTAATGGCTTAGACAGACAGTAGCACTTTGCTCTTCGGAGTCTTCAACAGGCGCGACGCTGCATGGAAATGTGTGCATAACGAGCTTCATTATCAGTTTGATCTCATGTTAGTGCCCATCATTAGTTTCAGTCTGAAATGGAAACGGATGAGCTGCTTTTTGAGCACTCATAAATACCTCCACTCCGTTGCTCATCCTCTACACGCACTTCAGTCGCTTCAGGTCATGCGCGCTCGGGCTGGAAATACCGCTCAAACAAAGATGCCGACTGGTTTTCTTTTCCCTCCTTTTGTTTTTTTCTTTCCTTCCTTCTTTCCTCAAGAAGTCGGCACACGGTGTGAAGGAGTCGATGTTAGCTGTTAGGAGGAGTCGAACAAGGTGTTGATTTATTTAACACATGGCATGTGAATCACCTCTCCATGGGAGGAAACCATGGGATTTAAGCCTGAAACAAAGAACTGCTGCCTGAAGGAAAGCAGAGAAAGAAAAGTAGAAAGATGGAAAGAAAGAAGAAAGCGGGAAAAAAAAGATAGTGTTCGACACTCAGCGTCGCCAGAAGCAAAGAAAGTCCCCAAATGAAATCTATACAAGGAGAAAGGTGGCGCCATGGTAACACTTCACATGCTAACTTCAGCATATACTGTGTCTATGCCATGTGATATATAGATCTATTCAACATATGGCCAAAACTTTTATTTCTGCAAACAGTGTAGTGGGGGTAGGGCAATAAAGCCTTAACGCCCAGAGGCCATGCAGGATCTTAATCTGAGTTAGCAGATTGCTTTCTAATGCACTTACATTACTTTCCAATGCAGTTAATGGCAGCACTGTTACTTGACTGTTTAATGTACTAGAAATGACTTAAATATGTCTGTAAACAACAGAAAGAGCATCACCATCTACGCCATGTCTAATTGTCTAGTTGTTGGAATTGAGGCTGTGATGTCAAATACAAAGCGAGAGATGATTCTGAAGTTTAGTCTATGGTAGTCTATGGAAAAACTCAAAAAGTCACCATGAAAAATGTATCTGTGCCCATCGCCTTTCCCTTTTCAGCCTATATACAATCTCTAGCTTGTTTTCAGAGATGCCACAGAAAAATATATTTACATACGGAGAGTTCAGGCTCTGTCCAAAAACTCTTCTGCAATAATCTTGATCCGTTGCATTTACATTCACATGTATGGCATTTAGCAGACACTCCGTTGGATAATGTTTCCTAGCTAGTACAAGAAGATCAGACTCTTCAACTCGCCATGAGCTTATTATACATACCTCCAAACAACTACAAAGGTGGCAGGCTGCATGTAGATTTCATTTCAGGCTGTGAAGGCAATGTCAGCACCATATGGACCAGACCCAAGAGACCGAACTGTCGAAGGGCATGGTGGATGTTTATTTTTGAATAAGGCTGAAGTTGACTTCCTATTTACCAGCCCATTACCCACTGATGGGTCTATAGTGTTACTACACACTTGTGTAACCTAAGAACAGCACAACTAGTTTGCACTATAGTCCATGTAGTTATATAATATCTACTTTAATAACTAATATAACTATTATATAATAACTTATATAATAAGTCTATTACACAGGATTTTATGGTGTTAACATAATGTTCCTTTTAGGTCAATTCATAGCAAGTAAATGGGCGGGTAAAACCACAACTGGCCATTTTTCAGCCTGACTATATTCGCCTACCTTCTATTCAGATGTCAGAGAGTAATTTCAGTGATTGAATAAATGTATTTGCTAACACTTTCGATGAATCGGGTATCTATAATTCATTACCAGTGCATTCATAAAGGTCTATGAAGTCTTTATAATGCTTTAAAATACTAGACATAAGCCTAATTGTGCATAAACATTTATAATCACAAACATAAACTGTTATAACACAACAGTATGATATAATAGTGATATAATGCATTATGATGTATAAATATTTCATGTTAAGAACATTACTGGTGAAATTGGTTTCATAAAGCCTAATAACTAATGTAGAGTTAATTTGCATAATGCTTTTTAAGGAACCACAGTGAGGCCATTCTCTATTATTCCTCAGTGTAGGTGCGCATAACATCTAATAAACTTCTATAGGTCTTTTTTACAGACTTAATGCATCATGTAAATGAATGTATTAAGGTTCATGATACGGATCTCAACAATGTTAATTACAAATATGTATGTCAAGTATTATAAAACATTAGAAATGCTTTATATATATGCTTTATATTTATTTTTCTCCCCTCTGGGTCCTTACTTTTATATATATATATATGTATCTCCAAAACGGCAACTTTACAGGAGCGGCCAAAAACCTTATTTAATTTCAATGGAAGTCAATGGAACCAGACATCTTTGCAGTCAGTTTTGGGCCATTTCTGTTTGTCCATTCTTCATGAAACTCACACACAGTGTAAAAAGTAGCTCATGTGATCAAATGAGGCATAAAAGTAAAAATCAACAAAAATGGAGATACATGTTTTTCATTGGACAGTGACGATATATATATATATATATATATATATATATATATATATATATATATATATATATATATATATATATATATATATATATATATATATATAGATAGATAGATAGATAGATAGATAGATAGATAGATAATATAGATAATATAAATGCACTTATATTGCATTAATGCTACCTAATTCATAGAGGGTTTATTATGTATTTTATGGAATGTTTATTAATAATTAGTTACAGAAACAAAATTCATATAATAAAATAACAGTGAGCTTTAGCTTTAGCTAATGAGCTATTCTCATTTCCCATATTTTCTATAATATTTACAGTATAATTCCAATAGTACATGGATTGGTGCTGGTGTTGGATTCCTCAAACTTAAAGATGCTAGAAATGTAATGCTACTTGAATGCTAACCTTGTCTCCTTGGGTGAAATCTGAATTATCATAGAGAAAATCAGTTTTCGGTACTTGTGACAAACTGAAGATTAAAATTCAGACTGCTACTTCTATTTTTTCACGTTTCAGTTGACAATTCATCCCACTTATTGAGATAAACATTTCACGTAGCTTTAATCTCCATTCTAATGAAATTAGCGCTTTCCAGGGGCTCAGAACTTCCAGTAACTCTTTTATTTACCTGATAAAAGAGTTCAAGCATAGTTCGTCTCCAGGCCTTTGCTATTTAAGGCCCTGTAATGAATAGGGCGGGTTTGGAGGCTGGAGCTGCTCCGCTGCCGCTGAGCTTGATCTAGTGCACACAGTGTGTTATCACTCTTGTAGGTTAAACCCCAGGAGGAGACTCGATTTTTTTGTAATAACATGTGAAATATTACTTTACAGAGAGCTCACTGGACTGGAACAGACTCTCCAGCACTCTCAGCCCAGCTTAAACTGACAGATGGTGCAGACCCCAACAGCCTGTGATGGGAGAGTAAGCAACCAGGTCACCTCAGAACACAGTCCTTTCCCTCCGGAAAGAAAGAAAGAAAAGATAATGCCATTGACTCTCACTGTGATCTTAAAATATAAAGGATGAGGAGCGCGGTTACGCAAGACTCAGAACGTTCTACATTTGTGTTCAGTTGTCTGTGTTCAGAAGTGCACATTACATCTATCTGTCTGTCCATCGACATACCCATCTATCTTTCTATCTATTTACCCCTCCATCTACCCATCTATCTATTTACGCATCTACCCATCTATCTATTTACGCATCTACCCATCTATCTATTTACGCATCTACCCATCTATCTACCCATCTATCTATTTACCCACCTACTCATCTATCAATTTACCCACCTATCTATCTATCTATCTATCTATCTATCTATCTATCTATGCATCTACCCATCTATTTATTTACCCATCTATCTATTTACCCACCTACTCATCTATCTATTTACCCACCCACCTACTCATCTATCTATTTACCCACCCACCTGTCTATCTATCTATCTATCTATCTATCTATCTATCTATCTATCTATCTATCTATCTATCTATCTATCTATCTATCGATCTATCATCCGTCCGTCCATCTATGTATCTGTGTTTCTGTCACACCTGTGTTCCGGGAAGCCAGCAGTTTCTTTACAAGCTGCAAAGTAACAGCTTCTCAACAGTTGTCTTCTCACAGTGGAAGGCTGAAGCCTGTGTTGTCCACCCTCAGTGGTGAAAGCTATAGGTACAGTTGATCTAATAAAGATAGTGAGTCTCAATCCTTTACGACCAGTCGCCATAAGCCACAAACTGAACTGGCTGGCTAGGCCTCTGTGTGGAGAAGAGACATTTTTACATCTCTGTTCTCTTTTTTTTCCTCTCTCGCACATTTGCTCTTGTCCATGACTATCAGGTATGTGACACGTCCTCACACTTAAGTTCCTAAGCATGCCATTAAGTACTTCAAAAAATAAAAAATAAAAAAGCGAAAAAGAGAGACAGACAGAAAAGCCAGCGGCGGCATCTGCGTTCTGCATTTAGCTAGGCAGAATAATCAAATCATCCCAGTTTCGGAGCGCATCAGCGGGCAGACTGAAGAGATCGTGCTGGCTTCATTCAAGAGTAATTGAACCCTTCACTGTTCCCCATCGGAACAGTGTACAGACTAACCACAGGTTGTCTGCAACCTGATGAGGAGTAGATGAATAATTCTAATGTTAATTATAAGCTAGAGGAGTATATGTGGAAATCCTTTCATTGTGGGTGATGAGGGACGCTTAATGTGCCATTAAATAAACTGGTGATGGTTTTAATATTCATCCATCAAAAGGACACATGCTTTATGAGCATCACTGGAGCTATTTTTAGCCAGCGACTCCAATTCCCACATCTGTAACGTGGTGGCTCAACTCGAAGAAGTTTTTTTTCTCCCCTCTGGGTGCTTACTTTTATTCATACACTCAGATATAGGGGTAGATCTCATTAATGTAACTGTAATGTAGCAGTCATTTAAAATGTTTATCAATCCATTTAAAAATAATAATAGTAATAATTAATGGACCAATAGGACTAATAGTCCAATAGGACTAATACTGGCTACCTAAAAGCGGGATTACAGCTCACAACTTTAGAGAGTTTAAAATGTTAAGACGCTCCCTGGACAAAAAATCAGTCACATTATGTGTTTAAGGTGTTAGTAATTTCAGGCTCCTGCAGATGGCGCTGCATTAGGATGACAGGGCTAGAAATAGATTGAGAAGAGATTGGAAATGTCTACTTCCATGTGTGGCTGATGTTAATTATTGGCTAAAAGGAGTGACTGAGCATGTGGGCGTGGCCAAAGACCATAGTGTGAAGGAAGTAGCTGAATCTGCAGGTGTATGGAAGCGTACGGTCATACAAGTCTACCAGCAGTGGCTAAAATCCCAGTCTACAGGAACTATCCTCGGACTGGTGCCAGGGAAGGCATCCACCAAATCTGGACCGACAGACCAATTCTTTGATGCTAGAGTGGCTGAACACTGATGTGGCCTACATCCAGGAACTTGTCCAGTCCATGCCAAATCCAAACACAGCTGTTATTGGTGCTCATGGAGGTGTTACACAGTATTAGGTGCGTTTCAGTCACAGGTGACTCATATTTTATCTGGTGTTGCCAGGTAATATGGCATTCTATAGACAAAATAGAGTTATATTGTTTTCATGCAACATGTAATTCTTACCTCGGTCATCAGGCAAAGTTGTTCAGGACAAAATGGGCAACAGAGGAATGTTTTTACTCTTTCAGTCAGATGAAAAAGCCAAACTGAGGTATCTAGCTAGCCAGGTGTGGTGCTACGTTTAGCTTTAGCTTGCTGTCCTCCAGATCTGATACGTCATTTCTGTTATTCGAGCAATCCATTCTCCATTCTTTCTATTGTAATGAAGATCCAAAGACCATATATGGCTGTAAAAAGATATATGGCTTGGTAAAGTTTAAATCTCCATGTCTGTTAACATATGCTTAACTTTGACTTGGGTCAAATTTTTAGTGCACATTTTCCACTTCCTTGCTGAATTCAACATATGTTTAAAAAAAAAAAAGTTAAATATAAAACAACATTTGCAAAAACCATATTTGGGCCATGTTAAATTGGTCAAGTTCCACTGAAATTGTTTTGTGCGGGCAGAGCAAGAGTTATCAGCCTTCTAATTGACCAGGGAAATGCTCACTGAAGCATTACTCAAGATCAGGACTGTCCAGTTTACATGGGGAGAGGAGAATCATGGTGAAATACTATATGTATGTCATTTATTGGTCCTTGAAACATTATTTAGAGCCTTTACTGTACAAGTTTACTGCTCGTCATATTTTATTTTATATGTTACATTTTATGAATAAACAGTGAGTGTGCTTTAAGACTCTACCTGCTTTTCTTCAGCATTCACCAGACTAGGAAAATTAATAAACAGCTTGCCTCTAAAAATCTGTACCAAATCAGTCCCAAAGTAGTTTTTCAAAACCTCCACCTTGTTTAAGATAATCTGAAGAAGCCCTGTGAAAGTACAATTTACTAAATATGACTTTCTGTTGTTACAAGCAAATCGAACTTTTACTTAACTCATAAAAATACTTTAATTTAAAGATTTGTTGGTTCAAAGTACTTTTTTTAGATGGAATACATCAAGTTCATTTGCTTGTGACAACAGGAAGTAGTTTCTTTAAGCTGAACCCCCCTGGAACACTTTTAACAGTAAGGGTTTCTACACAGTATAAAGTGCAACCTGAAAAAACTTAATTTAAGTTATTACAAACAACTTGAGGTAAATTACTTTTTCCTGCTCTCAAAAAATTAATTTGATTTAAAGAATAATTCTTTCAAAGTCTATTTCAGGTTAAATAAACCAAATTTATTCATTTTTAACCAATTTGAGTTTTTTTTTAGGTTAAATAAACCAAATTTATTTGCATGTAACAAATTTCAATCTTATTTTTAGGTTTAATAAACCAAATTTATTTTCTTGTAACCAATTTAAGTCTTAACATTTTTTTTGATTGAATAGACCAAATTAATTTGCTTAAACCAATGTGAGTCTTTTTTTTTAGATTTGGACCAACAAAGCACTTTTAACAGTGTAGTCCTTAACACAGAAAGTCTCACTATAAGATTGTTTACAGTAACACTAGATTTTACCTTCAACCTTCTGAAAAAAAGATGTACAGAGAAAGTAGAACCATATAAAGGCACTTTAAAAGAAGTCCCTGGTAATCTGAATATTTAGGGATCTCGGCCAGTTTTGTCACTACTAAGCACCATGGCGCCCCCTATAGTGTATGTGTACACAGTGCTGCTGATGATTCATTGCTTGTCTTGTCACTGCATTATAGGCAGATGATTGATGACACTCTGCATTCAACTCTCCAGTCTGTAAAAAAATGAAGAAGAAGAAAAAAAAAAAAGAGGGAAAAGCTTCAAGGACGATACGTTACGACGCCATACGCGACCATAAGTCAGAGAAACAATGATCTCCTGATCTCCGTACGCACTGACGAAAAATCTCTCATTCTTCCAGCGGCTTCCTGCCACTGCAGTAAATTGCATTATCTGTAATGTGGGCTGTGATGGTGGAAACCTGATCTTGTTATATTGTTGTTCACGGTGGCGATCCATCCTTAATTTACAGAATGAACATTATTGATTTGCTTATTAAATATGATCTTCCCACTGCGATTTCCAGAGCAGGCCCTTGTGATGGATTTCTACCAGGAGTCACACTTATTTGCTGCCCTCCCGATGAAATAAAAGGTTCATTACAGATGATGATGAGGTTTTAGTATTAATCATTAAGCTTTTCATTTCTTATCCGCATCATGGGCCCGGTTCCGAGTGGGAATGCTGATCTGTGATCGGGGGTGTTGTTGGTTTATAGATCCTAGTGAAAACTTCTAAGGCTTAAGGCCATCAGAGAACTGACCTTACTGACCTTAGATAAGCGTCTCTCTCGTTTTACTGACTCCCTATAAGAACTGTGTGCTTGTAAATTAGTATGAATAGCAGATAGCGTTCTGGTATTGGTCTGGTATTCAAGCTCTTTTGGCCTTTTAAATCTTTTTATACACAGCACAGTCATTTAGCAGCCCTTACCCTCCTTCAAGGCCACTTTGCTGAGGGAGGAATGCAAAGGCCATCAATCAGGATAAAGGATGAAGAATCCCTGGAAGAGTTGTATGGAATTACACTCATCATCAAAAGAACAGTTGCACAAATAGGTGTACCCAGATGGAACCAGCTGACAGGTATGAAACTTGGTGTGTATGTTTGACATTGTGAGGCATGTGAATGATTCAGGTTTCACTCTGCACCACACATGTGATGTCCTGGCTTACAAGTCTTATCGCTGTACCTGACTGACTCAACAGCCTCAACTGCAGGCTTTCAGCGAGCAGAGACGCCCTCCATTAGTCATCCTGTTAGTGCTAGCACCATTGGCAGACGGCTGCTTGATGCAGGACTACATGCATGTAGATGTATGTGATTATGCCATTAACGATGTTGCTTCACCACATCTTAATTATTTGCATTAAGCTGAGAAAACCCTCTTGGCTGCAATTTGTGTCCTCCCTTAGGAAACGACTGGTCACTTGTCACTCTGTTGCTTGCTACTATGAACCCAGGGTAGGAAAAATACAGCACTAGCTGATGAGTGCACCATACATCTTCCCAAAAGAGCCACACCCAGAAGAGAAAACCAACTGAGGAGCCACATTTACAGCAAATCACCGAAATACATTTCCATTAAAGGAATTTGTCCACGGATGCATCTTCACACAACATACAACACACCTCTAAAATGCAGCTATATAAAAGTGTATATAGAGTGTAGTGGGTTTGGCCATGAAGATCAGTTAGAGGGGGAAAGTCACATTAATGGCCCCCTGACATTGAGCCTGATTATGCTCTTCTCGAATGACTCAAAGTAGAGTAGTTCATTCAAAATGTGAATTACAGTAAAGGGGAACAAAGAGTTAAAACGTTAGTTTGATACTAAACTTGAGTTTTAGATTACACATACAGTGACGTTTGAAGAAAATTAGATGCAAATATGAAGAAAACACAGCTTAGAAAACACTGAACAGACCTATCTGAGAACTATGTGGGAGTGACTAATGAGTAACTTGATTGACAACTCCGCCCCCTCATCCAGAACTACAATCTTTCAATATCCTTTCTGTGACGGTTACACTACAAAAGAAGTCACGGATGAACAAACATGTAGATAGACGGACGAATAAACAAGCCAGCAGATGAATTAATCTGTGGACAGGAAAAAGGAACGGATGAATTAACAGTGTTGGGGTATGGATGAAGGAATGGATGTATAACATCAGTTACAGACAGGAGATCTAGCTTGTTATCTTTGGGTTAGGCTGGGATAACTTTAGCTTGCCGTGTTTCTTTGACTCTGCTGCTGTTTTGTGTGGGTGGGGCCAGAGACTTCAGCCTTGCGACTGGTTTGGAAATGCTGGTAGAAGTGTTACCCAAGATGTTACCCAACTGGGACTATTTACATAAAGAGGAGAGAACTATCACTGCCCGGCACTGGTGGAAGCATCCTACTACATGCATTGACTTCTTTTAGATTAATTTATCACACAGTATTAGAAATAACAAGCCCATTTTAGATTGCTCTGGATTACATAAACATCTCTAAGCAGTTTGGGGCAAGTGATGCTATATTCATGTGGTTAGCACAATGCTAAGTGTGTAGCGCTACATTAATGACCAAGTGGGCAGTTTCCACTTGGTCAAAAAAAATTCAAATGGGAATTCCAACTTGAAAGGTCAAAGGAGCTTGGACTTCTCCCAGTTGAAGTAACTGACTTTACTGTTCCCATAGAATAAGAAGCAATAGTGTGTTTTGACCTGATAGTTGTATATCGTCGCTGTCCAATGAAAAACTCCATTTTGACTTCTATGCATCATTTGAAAACGGCCGCTGCCTTTTACACTTTGTGAGATTTGCATGATGAACGGACCAACTAAAATTGCCCAGAGGTGCTCGAAAGAATGTCTGGTTCCATTGACTTACATTAAAATCAAATGAGGTTTTTGGCCTCTCCTGTAAAGTTGCCATTTTGGAGATTCTTGTTTTTCTTTGGACAGCGACGATATGTTCTACGGTTTTGTCTATGATATTGCTGAATACAAGAGGTACTTAGATAATCACAGAAATAAATCAGTCCGTATGGATAACTGCCAGCTAAATTCATGCTGTGCATAAAATGACAAATTATCTTGTACAAGGTTTTTTAATCAACCCATGCTGCTGTATTACTTAACGGTGAACTGCAATTGCCTGATTCTACTTATATTAAATTAAGCAATTAAATGAAGCACCTAAAGAGTACTCCACTATGGCGAGCTTCCATTTATTTCTTGACCTCAGTGGCAGAAATTGCATGAACGCTTACAGTAAGATGCTTGGAGTTTGAAAAGTCAGAGTTGCCACTAGTTAGCTGCATCAGCCAGTTAACTCCAGTGGAAAAACAAAACCACTCAAATGCTTTAGGCACTCGCAACGGCTCAAGGGCACCACCACAACAAGCAGAGGAAGGACATGTTAAACCTGAAGCCTTCCAGCAGTAGGTCAACATCCTTGCTGACCATCCAATGACCCGGCGGTTCCGTCACATTCCCAGCTCCTGACATGAAACCCTGGAGCAAACAAACCAGCAACAAATCCCAGGAGCATGGCCATAGTGCAACAGCGAAGGTCACGTTAGATAGTGGCACTTTTCACGCGCTGGTGTGCAAAGGCTGACCGCATCGCTTTGTCAGAGCCATGCCCCTAAGAAAGGATCTGACAGTTGTTTTATATGTGCACCCATACACAGGTACATTTAAGCAGGTCAGTGGAGGCTGCCGGGTGCTCAGTCAAGTCTGAAAGCATGCTGGAGGAGAGGATGATCCGTTCTGCTGAGCTAATAGAAAAAGGACCTGTCTCTCTCTCTCTCTCTCTTGTTCTCTTTCCTTCTTTTCTCTCACTCTCTCTCTCTCTCTACACGCATCTAAAATGCCTCTCACTGAAGTCTGACTGATGTAATACCACTGCAAGGTTACAGCCCCACTCATGTGACTTCTGGAAGAGAAGCTGACACTGTGCATCGTGCCTAGGAGCGGTGACTGACCCTTTGTTACGTTACCTTGCATCTTACATCAACCACAAACACCGTCCAAATCCATAGCTGAGACGTGTTCTCCACCCCAGCCGTCTAAACAAGACAAAACTAGTTTTATGAGAGAACATTGCATGGACGTTTCATGATGGAGCAGTTATTGCTAGCAGTAACGAAAGTGTGCTGTCACTGGATGTTTAAGCAATGGAGCACTCAAGGTCGAGTGCTGTTGCAAAAATCTTTACTGCTGTGATTTGGTCTCCGGCACGAGATGGCAGCTACTGTAGATCATCCCAGACGTGTTGTTTGTTACTCATGATTTGCGATGATAACCTCGAGAGGTCTATTGCCATCATTGCTATCATACAACAGTTCTGCTATATACTGAACAACCAAAGCAAAGATGCACCAAACACTGTACCAAATGTGCTTTATGTTTGGGATGTCCTTACGCCAAAAAAGTAGTACCCAGAAAGGTTCCAGATATACTCACTGGCAAAAAGGATAAACACACCAAGAAGGATGTCTAGGGTTAACAGAGGTTTGTTCTTGGCATATTATTCACAGAAGGAAAAAATAAAAAGTGGTTGGTGTAGCTCAGCGGATAAAGCCACTACCCACCAAGGGGGCCACCACCACATGTGGGAGACTGGGGTTCAAATCCTGGTCTGGGTAACTATGCTGTGCTACACCAATAAGAGTCCTTGGTCATGACTCCTAACACTACATTGGCCCACCTGTAATATGAATACCTTTGTAAGTCGCTCTGGATAAGAGCGTCAGGTAAATGCCACAAATGTAAAAATTCTTAAAATGATGTACAAAATGTAGAAATGGCCTTAAAGCTGACTACAGAATGTAAATTGAAATGTGTTTTGATTCAAGAGCACTGCAGTCTGTTAGTTAAGACACATGATTATGTTAGCATAGTAAAGCAAAAGTAGTAACTCCTGGCATCAAAAGATTTTGGGAATCCTTCACTCAGTAAATTTGCCATTCTGAAGATATTATATGACTCCCGCATGTTATTTTCAATGTTCATCTGTCCCAAACAGTTCACCGCTTTGATCTGGCAGACTGTTTTATTTTTTCCTTTTGACAGGCAGACAGTAGTAATGAGGCAGTGCTTCTTGACCGACAGAACAACAGAAGTCAGGGCTGGACTGCGTGTGCCAATGCCTATCATTGCAGAGAAATGCCTCGACCAGTCACAACGCACCCACCAGACAGAGAGAGGAGTCCAGCCCAATCACATCACACGAGCATATTCCCTTCAACACCAATTCCCTGTAGACGGTGAGGACGTAAGGGCCGCGGATCTGTCCCCTCTCCTCGGAGACTCGGAACAAGCCGAGCCATTTGACTGAACAGGCTCTGACATCTCGCTGGCTAATTCCAAAGGCAGGCCCCGCGCTGAGGGAATGAGGGGCTGACCCTGAAAGGCGGCGGTGAAGATTGCTCTGACCCACCCATTTGCCCCCTCATTGTTTTTCAATTAATCGTAGTCACTTTGTCGCCAAAGTGACACTGACAGATGGCAAGGTCTTTGTTTGGGTTCAAAGGGGCGCGCCAGCAGGCGGAAAGTGCTTACTTGGGAGGAAGAGGGAAATTTGGTCAAATCTGGTAGCGGATGGGGATAGCACGCTGAAGTGGCGATGCATTCACACACGCTGACGGCGGAGAGATAAGAGTGGAGGGGAAGTGAATTGTGAGAAGAACGTGTTTGGTGGAGGAGACTCTTAATTGAGAAAACAGAAATGCTTCAGGTCCATTTATCCCTCACAAATATAAAAGGGAAGAGTCTTGACAACACGCAACACAGAGGCCCGCGCTTATTAGCAGACAAAGCTAATTGCGTGCTGAAAAGAGGTTTATGTAGACAACAAATTACCTTCTAGCTTCCAGCTGAATTCCTGTCGATTGTCCTACAAAGCGCTCTCGCTGCCATTCAAGGCATACAAATGAACAAGGGAGGATCCAAGGGATGAGGGGAGAAAAGCTTCATCTGTTCTTTAAAGTCATGCTAGCTCTGGTGGGGATCATTTAGCCTGTTCTGACTTGCACTACAGTCTTAAAAGCAAGGCATTTTTGGGCCTGTTCGTCTCTTAGAGAACTGCTTGGTAAATGAGATGTGTGAGTGTGAAGAGCCTTTGTAAAGGTAATAGGCTTTCCACATAATATAAAGGTTCTAGGAAGAACCCTTAAACTGGTCAAGAACCTTAACATTAAGATTCGTTAAGCCTTTAAGGGTTCCTCACCCAAATCTCTTTTTAAGCATGGTTCCTCTAGCAGCGGAAGGTATCACGGATGAAATTCCTCCTAGGGTAGTAGTTTTGTCATTACTGTTGTAGCATTAGTCCGGTTCATTGTCAGAGTTGATGATCTCAGGCTCTAATGAGTTAAAGAGTTAACACGGAAAACAGAGTCTATTAGTATCTATTAGCCATTAGCCTAGCATAAAGACTAGCTGACTTTCCGTGTGCTGTTATCTTATTGATGGCCTTTGCTTACGCAGCAGCTTCAGGCAGTATCTTAGTCCCGGCCTACAAGCCGAGAGGCTCGGCAGCTTCTCAGCTAAAGCTGATGGTGTGAATGGCTTGTAATACTTGTGTTTATTCAATTCCAGCAGCATCGTCCAGTGGATGGCAGTGGTGGAACCATTTAAGGTGGAACTGTAAAATTTAAAGAGAAACTCAGATAAGCCACAGTGGGCTTTACATGTCCTTGCATTATTCTAGTTGGAGTAAGAAAGCAATATCATCTGTCCATTTTTATATTGTCCATTTAAAATTTTTTTTTTTTACTATTTCACACGATAAAAACCATTTTGGATATACTTTAGCTGTCAAATATGATTCTTACTACCAGTGAAAAGAGAAAAGGCTAATCTACCAGTATGTGTATATATATATATATATATATATATATATATATATATATATATACGTATATATATATATATATAATATATTTATATAATATATGTACACATACTGGTAGATTCTACCAGTATGTACTTATATATCTATATTTATTTTTATAGATATATAAATCTACCAGTATGTGTATATATATATATATATATTTATATATATATATATATATATATATATACACTGGTAGATTCTTACTACCAATAAAAAGAGAAAATAATTATACATATAATTATTATATATATATATATATATATATATATATATATATATATATAATTATTTTCTCTTTTCACTGGTAGTAAGAATCATATTTTTATATATATATATATAAAACTGTCATATACTAGGTTTACTCTAGGGTCGAGACTCTAGGGTAGACTAGTGCAGTGACTAAAATCCCAGTCTACAGGAAACTCTCCTCAGTATTGTGCCAGGGAAGGCATCCGCCAAATTGTACAAATCTGTATAACTGCCTGAAGATTGATGTGGCCTGAATCCAGAACCTTGTCCAGTCCATGCCAAATTTTGTTTTTCATGCCACATATTTTTCAGGCAATACATGCTATTAGGTACAGTTCAGTCACAGAACTAATTTAGTTTTGTCTGATGAGCTTGTACACATACACACATGTATATACATATCCTCTCCAGTTACTAGACATTTTGATTCAGCAACACTGAATTCTCCCCTTCGTTTGGGCTTTTTTCTCTGATCAATACTCATCATCACTTCATGGTGCTCAAAGGGGCAACAGGGTGTCAAACGAACCTCATACCCCACACACACACACACACACACGCACACACACACACACACACACGCACACAGGGGGAACATAAAAACTGAAACTTGCTCACACACAGAGGAAGAAAAACCATCTGTGCTTTCTCGCTCAGCAGACGCTGGAGCAGTAATGCTGTTTTATGCCCGTCAGTCACAATCACTGTGGTGAACATACAGCATCTGAAAGATGTGTTTTAGGGAAGCACACATCACAATGCTTAGAGAGGAAATTCTGAACACAAGTCTGGGCATCTCCGGGGTAAATCCGGGTATCTCCTCGGGCAGGACAACAATACCTACACTCCTACGTCCATAGTATCTTGACAGTCATTGTAATTAGTGAATTCAGCTACGTTATGGTGCACTGACTGCTGATACAGGTATTCGACTGCGGACACACAGCTTGTATAATCTCCATAGAAAAGCACTGCCAATAGAATTGGACACTCAGGAGCAGCTGCACATAAACCTGAGGTCACCATGACTAATACACAGTGTCAGCTAGAGGGGTATAAATCACTGGGCTGTGGAGCAGTGGAACTGTGTTCTCTGCAGTGATGGAGCTCCATCCACCTCCTTTAACATGAGTTGGAGTGGCAATTCTGAACTGTACTTGAGCATCACGAGGAACAAAAACCCCTTAGACCTTCAAAGATCAGCATGGTGTATGCAGTGGCTGGGGCTGTTTCCTCATAATGTGTGCATTCAAAGCTGGTGCTTGTCACACTCCTTCAGAGGAGCCAAATGTGGATGAGGAGGTGTCTTGGAATCCCACAGAATCTAGGAAACTGAACTATAGTGCACATATGAGAGAATTAGTTATTCGCTCTGTGCTCAAGGTTTCCAACAAAAACAGGACTGGCATGTTATATCTATACATGGTGTATAGTCTATGCTGTTATTTGCGATGACATTTAAAAACATTGATTCCAGCAACGATGTTTCCCTCAGGAGAGTTTCTTCAGGAAAAAAAATCATTTTCATTATAGCACATACAGTATACATCTATATAATATATTTTAATAAAATTGTTATTTTAAATAAATTATGCTAACAATACATATGGGGATGGGCTCACCATTCAAGCTTACCTTATACTGTGACCTCTACTGTCTTATGACATCACTGGGTGTATGTGACATGATAGATAGATAGATAGATAGATAGATAGATAGATAGATAGATAGATAGATAGATAGATAGATAGATAGATAGATAGATAGATAGATAGATAGATAGATAGATAGACAGACTGACGGGTGGACAGCTATGTAGATAGATAGATAGATAGATAGATAGATAGATAGATAGATAGATAGATAGATAGATAGATAGATAGATAGATAGATGGACTGACGGGTGGACAGCTATGTAGATAGATAGATAGATAGATAGATAGATAGATAGATAGATAGATAGATAGATGGACTGACGGGTGGACAGCTATGTAGATAGATAGATAGATAGATAGATAGATAGATAGATAGATAGATAGATAGATAGATAGATAGACTGACAGGTGGACAGCTATGTAGATAGATAGATAGATAGATAGATAGATAGATAGATAGATAGATAGATAGATAGATAGATAGATAGATAGATAAAACACAGTAAAACAAATTCAAAACAAAAAACTTGGTTGTGCAGTATGAAACCTAAGTGGGTAGGTAAGTACCGCCTCGGCAATATTATTAACTATTAAACTATACATAGTACACTTCATTATCAATAAATCTCACTTCACAAGGAGGCAAGAAATATATACGAGATATATACAAAAATACAGATAAAACTGTAGACCCATAGAAAAATATGTAAACCTCACAGAGATAAAAAGGTAGTGATATAATGAATGTGCAAGGGGAGCAGAAATCAGCAAATAATGACTGAATTACCATAAGCACATGCATATACTGCTATTTAGGTAAAATGTCCAGCATGTCCAGGAGTTTAGATGTACACGATATACAGTACAGCGTAATAGTGCAAATAAATAAACCTCTGATTTAACATGAGACTTAGTCCTCATCTGTCCTCTAGGCCATATGAAGACATAGAGTGTCATCATGTACTTGTCTAAATGAACTTCAAATAAACAGAGTACTCAACAAGCTAGCATAGCAAACTATGCTAGGAAAGCTAATCAGTCACACTTGTAGCTTCTAAAACTATGAATGACGCGTCTAGAATACTGAAATAATGATGAACAGATCTGTGCAATGTGTGTACATGTGTATACATGTAAATATGTATGGGCAGTGTCTGAGCTCATGGCGAGTTTTAGACTCCAACCTTCTTACACTAGCTGGGAAACGCTATCCGACGGAGCACTAAGCATGGATGTAAGTCGCTCTGGATAAGAGCGTCTGCTAAATGCCTTAAATATAAAAGTAAATATGAATACATAAAATTAATTTTCCCCTACAATATTTAATTTAGCAAATAAACATTAATCGTGTATGAAAAGGGTGCAGAAGCGTGCAGAAGTGTGTTCTCTGTAGACGAAGTGAGTAACATGTTTACTTAATCCCCGAAACAGGTCATTTAACCAGAGGTACAGTGAACCAACCCCTGTATTAATATGGTAATAAAATCTAAAGGCCAATAACATGAAAACATGAAATTATTACAGTGACTCTTATTTAATAACCTCTTGCCGTCAGCTCAGCATCCTGAAGAATACATCTAACTCGAATTGGCATGGTGCGGGTTCTTATGGCATGTGATATTACAGAGTTTATTAATATGAGAGGTGATTCCAATCTCTTAAACTGTAGCATAGGTCCCTAATCTGTACATTAATAACATCTGATTTTCCAGGCAGATCCTGAACAGTGACATTCCTGCGGCAGCCGTGATACATGATTAGCAATTCCGGCCGGAGTCCTAACAGACAGGGCCTCTTTAGCATTACAAGGGGACAAATAACCATTAGACACGGGCAGTCCTTCAGTGGGCACTAAAGCATGGTAGAAGCACCATTAAGTGTCTCCTCATCACCATTAACGAGGCTTTAACTTCCTCCGATGCCGGCGTATTGATTTTGCATTAGATAAAGGCGAATGATGAAAATAGGAGGTGAATGTGCCGGCATTGACCAGTTCATTGTTAAAGAGCAGGCCCCCACAAACACGGACGTGCGCGCACACACACACTTCTTCGTTTGAACTCTAATTATCTTTCCCACTGGAGTGTGGTGAAGGGACAAATGGGATGACCGACTGAAACATAGATTCTTTGTGTGGACCGCAAAGGTCAAACTGCAGCTAATAGCAGAGGATAAGACAGTGAATTATGAATATAAACTAACCACATTAGGAAGGTATCGGACTGCGGTATGGAAACGGTGATTAATGTCTCTGGCTATGATATTTCATGGAGGGGTCTCAAAGAAAACGTGCCTCATACTTTAAGGCACATCTCTCACCAAGACCAGAACATACACTCACCTCTAAAATATAGCTGCACCCAGAAGGAGGTGTGGGAGTGCAGTGCTGTTGGGAAGGAAGATAAAGGTGACCAGGAACAATAACTGATGATAAATTTAGACTGATATGATCAATATTTATTGAGCTACACATACAGAAGTCTGTCTCTCAGTATGGGGTCGGGTCGCCATGTTTGCTAATGCAACATGCCAGACGTCTCGGTATGGAGTTGTAGAGGTTCCTAATGGTGTCCTGTGATAATCCATCCAATGCAGCTTGAATATCCTCACACAGTTCCTGCAGATGGTGCGGTAGGGGTGCAGGTGGAGTAACACCAGGCCTTCTGGACATGTGACAACAAACCGTTCATCTTGACACTGACCATAGTGCATCCACACACGGGTTCTTTACTCGTCTCCACCGAGACAAACGCAGGACTCGTCACTGGAGATGACCGGCTGCCATTGACCCGCTGCCATTGACTCCATGACAGTCTGGCACAACACCATTGCAGTGTTTGGTGATGTTGATGTGGTGTAAAGGGGAATCGTCGTAGCGGTCTGCGTGCATGTAGTCCTGCGTCGCACAGCCATCTGTTAATGGAGCTGGCACTCATGGAGACATCACTCCTGCAGTCGTAGCTGTAGGGTCAGTCAGGTACAACCATAAGGCCTGTTTTGGCTTACGTCACATGAGCAGCTGAGCATGGAACTTGAATCATTTACATGTCTCACAATGTCAAACCCACCAAGTTTCATTCCTGTGGGTTGACTCCTTCAGGGTGCAAATATTTCTGCAACTATTCTCTTGATGATGAGTTTATATATGTTTATTTTTCAACATGTTGTCATAGTCACCTTCCCGTAGCTATATGGGGAAGAGGAAGCGTGAATTAGCACTGCATAATGCTGAGAGACGGCACACCGCTAACTGTTACCTCATCTGCTCATGCTTAGCTGAAGTGTGCAACAGTTCAGCAACAGCAGACAACATGTCAATGGCACCAACCTGAACTCCAAGCTGTTATATGATTAATCAGACATCCTCCTAAACACAAAACTCAAAGGACTTCATGTTGTTCACCCATTGGGCCATATGTTCTTGTTTTAAACTGCCACGATCACTTCCTACAGATGAAAAGCAGCGTCGAGAACGTGTTCCCCACGCGAGAAACGGCTGATAATCTACATTCCCCTCCATTCGGCACTGAAATTTATGGAAAAGCCCTTTTAGGGGGTGTGATTTATGTTTATTCATAGGCAAAGGGACAGGTAATCAAGCAGAGACAAGAAACCAAGGGGGGGTGCGCAAAACACAGGCGCATAAAAACCAACCTGGCCGAGATTGGGGCGCTGAAGCCGAAAGACATTTGTCCAGAAAGCCGCTTCCCCTAGCAGCTGGAGGAGCGCGACGGCGGCGGCAGTATATCTGGGAAATGGGATCCTGCGAGTGTTTATTAATCAATAAGCACATTGGGATGCATCAAACCATTACGGCCCGCGCCTTGTTTTAATGCTATTTATTAATCCTCCTGAATCAGGGGTTTTCTCAGAACACTGAGGCCAACCAGACACAGTGCTGAAAAGGCAAGACCACTCGCGGAAAACATCAGGCTTGCTGCTGTAGTGCCAGAAGGGATTCACTTGTGGTTTCCTGACGAAGCTTGCGGTGGATGGAACAAGGGACCAATTCATTTTTGTAAAAGAGATGAAAGTGTGAAGAACCTTTAAAGCTTCAGAGAACCCATTGTACAATTACACCTACACTGTGATCACACAGGACTAATACATTGACTCATCCATCTGGCAGGAGTATTGACTCGTCCGTCTGGCAGGTTAGAATTGAGTCTTGGTTTCCTACAGTGTAACTTTCCATAAAGTTTTCTTCCTCACGCTCTTTTAGGACAGTTCCTTTTAAGATTCTTGGGGGGTTGAGGACAGCTTTGGGTTCTCCTCAGTGAAGCATGTCTTCCTTTTAGAAAGCTTATCTCAGTTTAGCTGTGGTTCTTTTCAGTGTTATTTGTTCCTTTATAGAGATTGCTCTGGGGGGGAGTTGGGGTTTGAGGGATTAGCTTTGGGCATTTAGGCTTATCAAGGGGGACTTGCAAGGTTAATTTTGAAGTAGGGTCAACTTCCTGTTAGAAAGCTTATCTCACTTTTGTTGTGGCAGCATAGTCACTCAGCCTGGAATTCAAACCCCAGTCTCCCACGTGTGGTGGTGGCTACTTGGCAGGTAGTGGTGTTACTTGCTGAGCTACACCAACCTCTTATACTATTGTTTGGGGGTGTTTGTGGAATTAGGTAGTGATGTGTGGGGGCAGTTTTGGGGGTTGACTTGGGGTAGCGGTGGGTGAAAGAACTAGGGTTAAATTTAAAGATTTGTACCTTTAGGGAGCTTATCTTAGTTTTGTTGTGGTTCTTCCCATGCTTCCTTCCACATACTTCAGGGATATTTTGTTTTTGAGTCTTGGTTTCTCTCAGTGTTTTTTCCTGATGCTCTTAAGCAGTTGTTTTGGGTTTTGGCTCCTCCCACCGTTTCTAATTCAGGTTTAAAGGGAGTTTCTCACTGAGATTCCTTTTCTCTATGGTTTCTCCTCTTAGGGAATTTTTCCTTATGAATCTTGGTTCTTTTCAAAGTCACTTTCCTCTTATAGCCCATTTCAGCCAAAGTTTCTTCCTAGAACCTTGGTGCTATTCAGGGAACCAGCTTGCGGTTCCATCAGTTTTTATTAGAACCAATGAACATGAAAAGGTACATTATAAACAGAGGGTGCTGCAACAGTAGTAACAAGATGGTGGCGTGCACAGATCACCTGCAAGTGTTTGTGCTGAGGCTACAAATGTACAAATGAGGCTACTATTCTTTGGTTTCAGCTGGGAACTAACTTCGGTTCCCAAATCCACAGTATGTATTTTTGGTGGAAATGAACCAAATGGTTCATAATTTGGTTCGCAACCTGAACCCAATCCACTGGGGAAAAGGACTATTAGTGACTACTAGTGAAGGTTCTAGAAGCCTACATACCACTAATTGTGGGCAATCATGGGCTGGAGGTTAGGGAACCAGCTTTGTGACCGGAGGGTTGCCGGTTCGATTCCCTGAACTGACAGTAACGACTGAGGTGCCCTTGAGCAAGGCACCTAACCCCCAACTGCTCCCCGGGCGCCATGGATAGGGCTGCCCACCACGCAGAGTAAGTGTGCTCACTGCCCCCTAGTGTGTGTGTTCAGTAGCGAGTGTGTTTGTGGGTGTTTCACTTCACGGATGGGTTAAATGTGGAGACTAAATCTCCCCACTGTGGGATCAACAAGGAATCTAATTCATGATCAGGCATTATCAGTGTTTCTTCCTGGTGATTTTGGGACTTTAAAATTTTTAAAGTTTTGGTGCCTCTTAACAATTTATCCTACGGACTATAGTATAAGAAGTCTGCACGGTACTAGCTCAAGATTCCGGATTAATTTTTCCGGCTTCATGCTTTTGGAGACTTCATTTTTGGGTCCTGGTTAGGGTTAGGGTATGACTCTCAGTGATTCTTCTTTCCATGCAAAAAACAGATTTCAGTCTATGCACATAATGGGCATGCTTAGTTTGTAGTAGATGTGTTTCACTTCATTATTCATTCATATTCATATTTAATCAAGTGATATGCCCAAGCTACTAACATTTTCCTCATTCTCTGCGATCTTATAAATTTCTAACATCAAGAGCAGGATCAATAATGAATGCGTGATTCCCCAATGTGTCGTCAGCCGTTCAGTCTCAGCAACACATTCACTGAGCCAGCTACGTTGTCACTCGCATCATGTGTGAGGTTGTATTTTTCCTTTTCCTTTTTTTTTTGTGCTTGTTGACATTGTTGTCATTTTGCTACTACTACGAAAGAAAACACACAGATTTGCATATAAAGGAGAGCTTGCACACACGGCTGTTTTGCAGCCTCGGTGTGTGTCCCATACCTCAAAAGGCTTCTCATCTCCTGCACCTGTTGGCTGCAGCACAGTGAGAGGGGATATGATTGAAAGTGAAAGCCATCTAGTTTTATTTAACCCTGCTCCCCTGATTCGATAGAAAGCCTGGCTGTGTGCAGATGATAACTGAGAGCTGGGGCCGACATCAATAGGGGGTATGTGTGCGCGCACGTGTGCATGTGTGCGTATGCATTTCTGTTTTTGTGAAGATAAGACACATCACTTGTTCGCGAGATGGAAAATAGATAAAAAGGACACGTCCGCTTCCTCTGCTAACGGTTTAAAACGTCCAGGACTTTTCTCCAGACTACCTAGCCACTGGAACTCGCCGCGGTCATTAATTATAGGTGCTGGTGAGCTTTGCAGCCCAATTTGTTTTTCCATCTCATTTAGCATTTCAAAGCTGGAGGTAATTTCAATATCTTATGAAGCATTTCAAATTGCATATGCAGTCTTTAAAGCCGTCGCTGCAACAATCAAGAGGTATTTACCACAGATAAAATTAGAAAGATTATGACAGGTAATAATAATAATAAATAGCGGGGACCTTTTAATGGTGAGCTCGCTGAGATCACCAAGCACGCTCGCTGCTTCAACCTGGACTTATCTTCTACTTTGTACTTCTCCCTTAAAGAGGTCCTATCATGGGAACTAATCTCAAACTTTCTGAAGTAAGATACTGACTGTTTAATTTTTACTTCACAGTTTAAATGGTCTCAATATAAAAACTAAGCTGCTTGTTTTGCACATATATGTTTCCATTCGGTCTATAGATCCATCTATTCACAATGAAGTTATAAGGAGTGTTTCACATGGCACTGCTCACAATACAGAGCAGCCAATCAGAATAGAACTCATTTATATATATATATATATATATATATATATATATATATATATATATATATATATATATATATATATATATATATATATATATATATATATATATATATATATATATATATATATATATCAGCTTTAGAGGCACAGAAACCAAGCACCTAGTCATGCAGACTCCTTCTACAGACTTTAGTGAAAGAATGGGTCGCTCTCAGGAGTTTAGAGAATTCCAGCATGGTACTGTGATAGGACACCACTTGTACAACTAGTCCATTCAAGAAATTTCCTCATTCCTAAATATTCCACAGTCAACTGTCAGTGGGATTATAAGAACGTGAAAGCGATTGGGAAAACAGCAAATCGTAAACTGACAGAGTGGGGTCAACGGATGCTGAGGTGCATAGTGCACAGAGGCTCGATCCCTTAGTTCCAGTGAAAGGAACTCGTAATGCTTCAACAGTCCAAAAGATTCTGGACCAATTCATGCTCCCATCTTTGTGGGAACAGTTTGGGGACGGCCTCTTTCTGTTCCAACAAGACTGGGCAAGGTCCATAAAGACATGGATGAGCGAGAACTTGCTTTAAAGGCACAGAAATAAAAAAGGCTGTTTAATTCTAAAGTGGGCTCAAAAATAACCATGTAAAAATGAATTAGGGTAAAAATGTGAACACTTAATTCCCAAGAAGCATTGGGATCTCCATGCTTTCAAATAAACTTTAAACCAACTACAGGGAACAAACGAGAACTGACACTATACAAATCAGACTTTGCTGTTTAGTTGGTACACTAGTATATCACATGTTCCACATCAGAGAAGATGTCTGCAGCAAACTTCAGCAACATCCGTTCAGCAATCACTTATAATATCAACTTTCCAAACTCAGTATTTTCCACTAGACCAGACACTGGCGCAGCTTCAGGGCCGAAGGAATTTCCACACCTCTGTCTTCCCATGATTGCTCTACCATTCCCACCTCCAAACTTATCTCTACACAGCACACATTCTCCTCCATTCCTGTTACCTTCGTCTGTAGGAGAGGCTATTTCTCTGTGTGCAGGTGTGTGTCTGAAGTGCTAATTTAGGGTTTGTAGAAGAAAAAAAAAATGGTTTGAGAAATGGACAACATGTACTACAGCTTCAGGTATTATTACTACTGTTTCCACTGTATCTACTATTCTCCATGACCATAACTAGGACTACTATTATTATTATTAGTTTTATAATAGCACAATAACAACAAAAACAAACAACAAATACTACTACTACTACTAATAATAATAATATAATATAATAATAATAATAAAATTGTTACTAATTCTGCTACTGCTGTTACTAGTACAGCTACTATCACTACTACATGTAGCATTACCATTCAACTGGCAACTACCACTACTACTGATATTACTACTACTACAGACACTATTATGATTTCTACCAATGCTGCTACTAGATATACTATCACCAGTACTACTTCTACTACAACGACCACTACTAATACTAATTTGCTAATAAGTAGCATCAGTACTACTTGCAGCTGATCACATTAGATTTAGAACTCTCATGCTTGCCTACAAAGCCAAGAATACACCAGCCCCTCAATACCTTATGGCAATGGTCAAGAGACGGTCTGTACCCTTCGAGATTCAAGTAAAGCTCAGCTTGACCCGCCGTGCCTTAAGATACGTGGAGGAGAAGCATTTCAGACTCTTCTCTATTTTGGCTTCCAGATGGTGGAATGAACTTCCACTGTCTGTCTGAACAGCAGACTCATTTGCAGTTGGCTTATGTCGGCGCAATTCTGTAATCTTTTTTCTAGGTATCAGGCAGCGTCTAAGCTAAACAGGCGAGTTTTAGACTGTGTTTTGTGCCACCTAGAAAATATTCTCTGATGGAACACTAAGCACAGTTATAAGTTGCTCCGGATAAGCTAAAAATGTAAACAGAAACTAAAACTGTAATGGTAATGAAAAAATTCTATAAGCTAACTGAATTAGAAAAGTTGGATCTGAAGCTACAGTTGCAGATTCTATCATAGCAGTACATGGGCTGCAAGCAGCTGAGCCACAGCCTGACTCATAACACATCATTGCTACTGGATATACTTTGAACTGCAGTAACACAAATATTTGACCTTGATTGGTTGGATGATTAGTCACAGTAATTGTTATTGCTTGTGTGATTTTGAGGAAAAGTGAGCAGGTACTTGCTCTGATATGGGTTAGTTTTTAATACTTATCCTCCTAATAACCGTGAACAATGAGAGAATATACATATATATGAATATATGTTTAAAACCAAGCACCTAGTCATGCAGACTCCTTCTACACACTTTAGTGAAAGAATGGGTCGCTCTCAGGAGTTCAGAGAATTCCAGCATGGTACTGTGATAGGATACCACTTGTGCAACTAGTCCATTCAAGAAATTTCCTTATTCCTAAATATTCCACCGTCAACCGTCAGTGGGATTATAACAACATGGAAGCGATTGGGAAAACAGCAAATCGTAAACTGACAAAGCGGGGTCAACGGCTGCTGGGGCACATAGTTAGTACACCCCTTAGTTCCAGTGAAAGGAACTCATAATGCTTCAACAGACCAGGAGATTCTGGACCATTTCATGCTCCCAACTTTGTGGGAACAGTTTGGGGACGACCCCTTCCTGTTCCAACAAGACTGCACACCAGTGGACAAAGCAAGATCCATAAAAACATGGATGAGGGAGAACTTGACTGTCCTGACCTCAACCCGATAGAATACCTTTGGTATGAATTAGAGTGGAGACTGTGAGCCTTCCAAAAAGAGTTGAAGCTGTTATAGCTGCAAACGGTGGGCCAACATCATATTAAACCATATGGATTAAGAATGGTATGTCAATCAATTTCATATGTGTTTGAAGGCAGACAGGTGAATACTTTCGGCAGTATAGTGTGTGTGTGTGTGTGTGTGTGTGTGTGTGTGTGTGTGTGTGTTTGCAAACCTTATAATGTGGGGACATCAATGTGAATACACACCAAGGTCATTGTGGGGGCCTGAAATCGAGTCCCCACAAAGATAACCACTGTAGCATGTCTATTTCAACGAGCTGAACCTCCCCCTTGAATACCTCCATACTCTCCAGCATAGTCATATCCTCGGCAAAAGTGTGCGAGTGTGGGGGGGCTCTGCATTAGCTCTCTGCCCTGACGGGGCATTTAAACTCCATATATCAGTCGGGGTGTTTAGCTAATGCTAGCTAGCTACTCCGTGTTAGCTCTCTGCCCTGACGGGGCATTTAAGCTCTCCATATATCAGTCGGGGTGTTTAGCTAATGCTAGCTAGCTGCTCCGCGTTAGCTCTCTGCCCTAACAGGGCATTTAAACTCTCCATATATCAGTCGGGGTGTGGAGCTAATGCTAGCTAGCTGCTCTGTGTTAGCTCTCTGCCCTGAAGGGATATTTAAACTCGCCATATATCAGTCGGGGTGTTGAGCTAATGCTAGCTAGCTGCTCCGCGTTAGCTCTCTGCCCTGACGAGGCATTTAAACTCTCCATATATCAGTCGGTGTGTGTGTGTGTGTGTACGTGTGTGTGTGTGTGTGTGTGTGTGTGTGTAAATTAAAAACGTTAACTTTTCTGTGTGCAGATTGATTAGAAACCTACTAGAGACATCATGGAAACAACTATTTCATGTTCTGCTTATTACTGTTATCATGTACATACTTGCAGTATTAAGTTATTAAGTATTTGGTAAACAGGTTATTTTACATACCAAATATATAAGCATAGATGATGCATAATCCCAAAAAAGCTCATATCTACCAAGCACATTTGGATGAAACTAACTACTACTAGGAGTTCATGAAGTGTAAATGGCCTTCCATGCTCAGGAACTTTAACAACGTCTCTCCTGGTTTAAAGTAGGATGTCAGATCCTGTGCGCCAAGCTCTCTGTAATTACCGCAATGCTATATGTGGTGACACAGCTAGCATGAAACAACAGCGCAGAAGTCCCTGCTCTCACTCTACTGCTTTGCAGGAATTTTCAGATTTCCTAAAATAAAACAATAAAAAAAAAATCTAACCTAATAATGTTGCGGGAAAAAGGGGAACTGAACTGAGCTTTGATGTTGCTCTCATGGGTGCCATTTATTTAACTTAGCTGTGAATCAAAAGCAGTTTGACATTCCAGAGAAATGAAAAGATGCCGTGCCATCTCTCTTATCAGTTCCCTGAAACTTTTTACACAATCAGTTCCTTTTTTTCCTTCCTCCTTGCCTTTACCTCTCCGTGTTGCTAAGGCTTCAAGGCATGCTTTCGTGAACCTAGCTATTCTTTGCTTCCTTCTATTTTCTGCTTGCTCATTTCTCTCTCGGCCTGGATCTGTAGGAGTGTGGCTGTTGATTACAACTGTAAATTACTCACTTTTATTCTTGCCATGAGCGATTGAACAGATTTTTTTTCTCCCCTGTTCTTTCTTTCTCCAGCAGCTCGCTGATAAGTTCCAGGAGCGTATCTGATGCTGAGACTGCATGATTACATCTCTGTGGTCTCCTGGTGCCTGCTGGAGAGAAAAAAGAAGAAGTCAAGTAAAAACTCTCAACACTGCCTGCATGGACTGGAGGCTTCCATCTAATCAGCATGCAGAAGAAATGTCTATTCACGGATCCCTCCTGACCCCCTCAGTGCTGGTGACCGCCAAGGTCTACAGTTTTCTGTAATCTCTGACATGCGTCTCACTGCTGCCCTAAATAACCTGGCAAATTTCACTGACACTCTTCTGAGCCACACAACGGGTTCAAAACAAAATCTTCAATTTTCATAATTGGTCAAATTTGGGATCTGTAATCCCTTCATCACTCATAACTTCTAAACCTATCCCAGTGTTCCCAGTCCATTGCAGGGCTGGATTAGAGAACACCCTTTATTTATGTACCCTGATCATCAAAGAATATCTGCACCCAGAAGGAATTGTGGGATTGCAGTGCTGTTGGGAAGGAAGATAAAGGTTACCAGGATCAATATTTTTGGGCTACACATACAGAAGTAGTGTCGCACAGTATGGCGTTGGGCTAATCCAACATGCCAGACATCTCAGCATGAAGTTGTAGAGGTTCCTAATGGCGCCCTGTGATAATCCATCCCATGCATCTTGAATATTCTCACACAGTTCCTGCAGACTGTGCAGTGGAGTGGAGGTGGAGTGGTACCATTCAAGCAAAATATGCTGAAATAGTTCAGGCCAACACTATAAGCAATTTCAGCTTGAATGTCATAGCAAACATTTCCCCCAGTACACTGGTGCACTTCAGAAATCAAATCCGACATTCTAGTAAAAGGAAAAGGAATGGGAAACTACAGTGAAAGTTCTGTGGGGTAGAAAAGCTTGTGCAAACACACATTTGATTGTCAAATAATCAGATTTCCCAAAAGTGCTTTGGAAACCAATATAATTCCAAACTTCCTGTACAACTATCAGCTGGTTTATACAGTCTCTGACAATCTGAAGGCACAGGTTATTCAAACCCTTTGACGAATCATGTTTATAAATCAGGGTCACGTCTGAGTCACTCTTGAAATGCCAACTGCGGGTTGAAAGGTTGGAACTACTGCAGACCCAACAAAGTGCAGGTCACACAGGGTGCACTATCCTCACCACTTCAGACCAAACTAATGTATGGTTAACATTATGCCTTTTGTTCTAGGCAACTAAACAAACATTAACACTAACTGCACAAACTCCTATTAGTTTATTAAAGTTTTCAACTGAAGAAATGTGCTAACCTATAACGCACCACATAACTGGTAACTTGTATGTGTTGCAAGTTGGGTTGGAGTGGAATGTATAGCAGTGGGGAACCTTGAGGACCAGTTTGAGACCTACTGGGTTTCTTTACTCTTGCTAAAAGCCAAAAATGGACCAGCCCCTCGATACATCATGGAAAAGCCCCAGAGTTAGTCTGTACCTTGAGCCCTTCACGCTTTAAATACAACTTTGCTTGAGCTACCACCCCTCGAGATACACAGAAGACAAGCGTCCAGACTCTTCTCTGTCTGGCACACAGATGGTACATTGAACTTCCACTGGCTGTCCGAATGGCAGACTCTCTCATGGTCTTCAAAGACAGACTGAGGACCCTCCTCTTTGTAAGCACTAATCAATGCATATACTGAAATGCTGAGTTATGCTCTCATGCTCATTTCCTCTCTCTAGTTATGAGCACTGACTTGGGATTGCTAAGTAAGGCACTTAAGCTGTATTTAATTCTGTATTCTTCTTTCTAGGTATAAGTACTGGCCCTTGTTCATGCAGTGTCTGAGCTCAAGGCGAGTTTTAGACTGTAACCTTCTTGTTCTAGCTAGAAAACATTCTCTGACGGAACACTAAGCACGGCTGTAAGCCACTCTGCATAAGAGCGTCTGCTAAATGCCATAATTGTAAATGTTTTATGGACTTCTAGAAGCTTCTTTACGATTGGGGTTTAGACTGAATAGAATATACTACTAGTTGTTTTTAATTGGATGCTTGTTAAAAGCACAGCGAGCATCTACAGGAAACTCAGTATACCAAAGTTACCATTGAGGCACTAGTCATTCCTTTTTACAGCCAATTCCAATTTTTTTTACAGTCAGCCAGGCCAATGGCTAATTCTTGTTGGCTTAGTTTAGCCTAATCTTACCCTGAAGTCCATGCTGAAGTTTTAATTATATATATATATATATATATATATATATATGTATATATAGAAATGATAATGTGACAACAATATAGGAGAAGACGCGAGCACAACCCAATACATAACAAACCCTTACAAACTACCCCCCAGCCCATCACAAAAAACAAATACGGATCAACAAAAATTCAGTCTTTTCTACCACCGTTGCAGCATCTTCTGTGATCCTGTGCATCCATGGCAGAGCAAGCCAGAAGCGAGATTTCTTAAAATGTCAGCCTATCCTGTAGCCTCACAGTGGTTTGAGGCCATGGGGTGCTCAGAGGCAAGCTAATCTAGGCATTCCTCCTTGAGTTTTTGGTAGCTCCGATTCTATTCAGGCAGCTGGTGGGGGGCAGTTTCCCACTTCTGACGCCAGTGTGACATTGATAATTCATGTAGAAGCCAGTAGTGGAAGAGCAAGCCATATGTTTTATTATTAGCTCACTGGACAGTAGCTTTAGTCTCCTGCAGGACAAAAACTTACTGCAGATGGTCAACAGGATTCATAGATAGGGAAGAGGTCATAGCGTGCAGGGAGTGTCTCGTTCCATGTGTGGCAAGAGGCTCCAAAGCAGATTGTAATGATTGGCTAAAAGGAGTGACTGAGCATTTGGGCGTGGCCAAAGACCATAGTGTGAAGGAAGTAGCTGAATCTGCAGGGGTATGGAAACGTATGGTCATACAGGTCTACCAGCAGTGGCTAAAATCCCAGTCTACAGGGAATTCTCCTCGGAATTGTGCCAGGGAAGGCATCCACCAAATCTGGCCCAATTCTTTGATGCAAGAGTGGCCGAACACTGATGTTGCCTACATCCAACCTTAGCTGTTAACGGTGCTCCTGGAGGTATTACACACTATTAGGTACCATCCCAGTCACAGGTGGCCAATTTTTGGTCTATTCTAAAAATGACTTGTCTAATGGTTCCTATTGAATTTTGTATCTCACTAGGATTATTTATTTGTGGTGGTTGGTGTGGCACAGTGGATAACACCACTATCCACCAGGAAGCTACTGTCCCATGTTGGAGACTGGGGTTAGACTCCCGGTCTGGGTGACTATGCTGTGCTACACCAATAAGAGTCCTTGGGCAAGACTCCTAACACTACACTGGCCCACCTGTAATATGATTATCCGTGTAAGTCGCTCTGGATTAGAGCGTCAGCTAAATGTACTTAACATTTGCACCTTGTGTAACATTTATATGTATGCTAAACTCTTTGCCTAAAGTAGTCTAAACGTTCATCTTCTCTACTCCTCAATTTTTCCCCTCGCTTCCTTAGGTTCCCTCTCCCGTCCCTCTGGAGGATCTGACCAGTGTCCCTGGGTAATAATTGCTGACACGCCAAAGCCAACATTGCACACGGGGCCCTTTAATAGTTTTCATTTTTCTTCCTTACAGGCTGGCCTCAGCACTGCTATTATGAATGATCAGCTCATGGCCACCACTGAGAACTCTCTCTCTCTCAGGCTGACCCACGCCTCGCTGACCATTATCTCTCCCTGTGTCTCCCTCCTCTTCCCATTTACTCCATCTCCCCACACAGGCGATTTATATGAAAGACTTTCCCCTGGCTTTCATCAGAGCCCAGGTAGCAAAGCCCATTTCGTGACACTAATTCGCCCCCTTCGCCGACCCCGCCACATCAATTCAGCACTTTATACACTATTTCAGGAATCCGATTTATCAGGCCTGACAGAACTTTTCGGGCCCGATATAAACAGTGCTAGCCCTGCTCGCGCGCCCGATTTATCATTATCTAATTCAGAAA
The DNA here is from genome assembly GCA_024036415.1 of Prochilodus magdalenae. Taxonomy (NCBI): domain Eukaryota; kingdom Metazoa; phylum Chordata; class Actinopteri; order Characiformes; family Prochilodontidae; genus Prochilodus; species Prochilodus magdalenae. Next base: position 213,426 of record JAMWET010006179.1, read on the forward strand.
GCCCAAGAATTCCTTGACATTATTAATAGTAAGATGAATCGCTGGAAAACTACAGAATCTGTGACCAACGAGGCTGAAATAATCCATTTGGGGCAGGAACTGTCTGGGTGGAATAGCATTCCCCGATGGCTAGCCTTACCGTCATTACTGTCCCCATATGCATGGGTGGCTATGTACTGAAGCGTGCAGTCCTAAAAGAGTATGACACTTCACCCACTAGGCTGGTCCACCAGCTCACCAGTTAGCACGAACAAAGGGGCAGAAAATTACTTTTTAGTACTGACAGTGGGAATCTGAATGTGCCTATCCATCTCTTGACTAACCTCCACTGGGTATAAGATATGGCTGGTAGTTTGATTCCTTACAAGTAGATGTGCTTCCTGAGCCTCCTGCAAGGCTCTATACCTCTAAAGAGCAAGTATACTGGTTGACATGCTTGTTGATTGTGGATTTAGACCACAGATGAACTTTACTATTCAGTCATAGGGATTTGTTTGATTATTGCTGTCTTAAAATCCACTATTGTCCTTTTAAATACAGAAATTCCATACATATGACATAGCATATTATTGACAATATTGAAAAACAGGAAACTTAAAATGTCTTATGTTGATCCATAAATTCTAATTTCCTAAAATGCCACATGGTAGGCTACAATCAGCAACAAAGGACTTTTAATCTAACCAATCAGCGAACGAAGAAGACCTAATGGTGCAATAGATTGAGAAGAGGTGGTACAGTGCAGGGAACATCTCATTCCATGTGTGGTAAATGGCTCCAAAGCAGATGTTAATGACTGAAGGAGTGATTTGGGTGTGTTTGGAAAGGTATGGTCATGCAGGTCTACCAGCAGGGGCTAAAATCCCAGTCTATAGGAATCTCTGCTCAGAATTGTGCCACCAAATCTGGCCCAACTACACAATTCTGTAAAGCAAGAGTATCTGAATACTGATGTGGCCTACATCCAGAAACTTGTCCAGTCCATGCCAAATCCAATCCCAGCTGTTAATAGCTGTGGTTGGTGTAGCTCAGAGGATAGCACTGCTAACCACCAGGGAGACTGGGGTTCGAATCCTGGTCCGGGTGACTATGCTGTGCTACACCAAGAAGAGTCCTTGGGCAAGACTCCTAACACTACATTGGCCTCCCTGTAATATGATTACCCTTGTAAGTCGCTCTGGATAAGAGCGTCAGCTAAATGCCGTAAATGTAAATGTTAATAGTGCTCATGGAGGTATTACATGCTATTAGGTAGTTTCAGGCACTGGTGACTAGAACAGCCATGTGATGAATTGGTGATTGGTATTGGGTGATTGTCCAGTGAGTGCTGGGATGGACTTCAGCAACCCAACCATTTGTGGCTGTTGGGCCAGTCTAGAGGTTTCCAACAAATAGAGGGAAGCCGGGAAGCCTAATTAAGTAAGAATCTTGATGAAGAGAACTATTAAAGGTTCTGAATCAATTAAAAGGCTAAGTAAAACAATAATCCATTGTTTATATCATATTTGTATTTATAGTATTGCTTTCATTTCTATAAATAAGTCATTTTGAATAGTAGTTTGATTGGCAGAGTATGAAACAGGTCTGATGCCCTCTGGAGGTTTGGAGGTTTAAAGGCATGTTAAAACATGAACACGTACACACATACACACACAGCCTAAAGGACATTAGTCGAGGCACATAACGGAGTCGTCTCTTTGCATGACAACATCCATCTGAGTGCTGTCCTTGTTTCACACAGTTTGTTTTCCACGAAGCTACTCGGTGCCCAGGCTCCGACACCCTGCGGCCCAAACGGGCTCTCCCCCCACTGGGCTTCCTGGACCCTGCCGGCCCCCGGGCCTCTGCAGCTCCTGGCTCCTTTCCCTCATATGCTGCAGCTCACGCAGCCAAACAGCAGGGCAAGCTGAGAGCCAAATGACAGTTTGATTACTCCCTCTCTGCTGACGCTTTATATTCCAATGCTCTTAAGTCCTCACAGCCTCTGCTGTCTCTCTGTAGCATATCGGCAGAAACTTGTTATTGTTTCCGCAGTGCCTAAAACACGTCTGTAACGTCAAGTTTTAAAAATTTAATGCGCCACAGTATATTCAGTCCTCTGACTGCTTCTATGCTACAGTATTTTAAAATTCATGACATTTTGTGGAAAACACATTTTTATAAGGTCACGGTGTAACCTGTGCTAAAGCATTATGGAGAAAAGCAATAACATGCTGTAAACAAGGAGCCGGACTGAAAATACGTCGACACGTGTTGAGGTTTGGAGGCTTATATATCAGCACTGTTACCAAACCGCACATTAGCAATATGATAATTTACAGAAGACGGAATAAAAATAGATTTACAATTTTTTTATTTTTTTATTTTATAGTAGACATATAGCATCATCCATATTACTTCCACTGATCTATTCCTCATATAAACGTTCCCACAATGTCATGTGCAGATGCGAAAAGGTTTTAGAGACAACAACATGTTAAATAACATATGTAGTATAAATTAATTGAGATTATACAACAATATATATATATTTTTTTTGAGCACAAAAGTCAAACGGTGGTTCTTCATTAGGTCCATACTGTTGAATGGATAGACTGTCTTCATCTCTTATAGATAGGATGCATGCATATGGGAATTCTGGGCTAATGCCAATAACCTGTAACTTGAACATGCACAACTCTTGCTAACAGTATGGCCAGACTTTTGCAGAGGCCTGATAAACTGTTAATAATCTGATTAATAGCTCAGTCAAAGTACAATCCGTTCACGTATACACCTCAGTCGAAACAGTGTCTCTCCACCCTGCTCCTGGAGACCCACTGCTCTGCACAGTTCAGTGTTTTCACTGCTCCCAACACACCTGATCCAAACAATCAGGCAATTAACAAGCCCTTACTGGGTTGAGAATGGCATACTGAAACAAGGAATACACTAAAATGTGTGTGCTGGTGGTCGTCCAGGACCAGGGTTAACGCTGGGCTAGTACAATGGAGGATATTAGTAGTAGAATATCTGTTTAATTGACTAAGCTAGATTAAATAGAAGAATCATAGCCATGTAAACGCTTTTATCTGATTGCATTTCCATATGGACAGTTTTGAATGTTGTAGGTATTTGTGGATTTGCATCATACTAAAAGTTTAGAATTTTAAAAAAGCTGTTCAGAGAAGTACATTAGCAAATAAAGGACGGTGTGTTAATGATCTATAGAGCAGATTAATAGCAGATCAGAGTTCTAACTGGCATACTTCAAAGATAATAGCCAGAAGGGTGTAAATGCTGGGACTGGCATCCAGCTAATATGTTTCAGAATGTAGGACGATGTGAAGTTGTCCTCCCTTCTTTAAGAAGTGGATGTGAAGTACATTTTCACTTTTATGGCAATGAAAAAGACAAGCGTGCCAGATCAGGAAACATCCTGCTATTTATAACGTACTTACAACATCTACACTATCTACCAATCAATCAATCAAACATTATTTGAACTCGAAAGTACCCTGAGGGTGACCCTCATTTTTAATGCAGCCAAGCATTTGCATCTTTTAATCAGAAACTAAAATGTATTTTATATATCATTGTACATATGATGATTTTATTGTATTTAAAATACACTAGATAAAATACACTATGCAAATAATAAAAATAACGATCTAAACAATTCGACATTAAAATCAAACAAAATAAATTAAGCTAAGAATATAAAAATTATCCAATTTAACTAAGAAAGCAAAAAAGAAATGAAACCAGAAAAACAAAGCAATTAATAAGACTGACAAAGAGTTATTCATAAATAAATAAGTAAACTCAAAATCTAAAATAAAAATCATTAAAAAATGTAAATATATAGCAAAAATTGTTCAAATGAAACAAGTAGGAACAACAAAATACTGATAAAAATAAAAATGATAAACAGTTGTTAGTATTGACATCTGACATCTGACAGCTTGTGGTGGAAGTTTCTGTTTGCCCTTATTTAGCGGAGAAAGTTTTAAGGACTTGGAGACCCCGTTTTATATCATCGATTAAACTTGGACACCTGCCCCGAGCAGATGATTCCAAGGACCTTGAAGGAGAATTGAAAGAGAACTTGGTAAAACCTAGTGAAGGAAGTGTCTCCTGAGGATGTGTGTGAATGATCTACTGTATCTTCATCAAGTAGTGTAGATTTAGCTTTTGAGATATGAACATCGAGACTAACCTGAATGGACCAGTCAGATTCAGGCCATTAAAAAAAAAAATATATATATATATAAATATATATATATATATATATATATATATATATATATATATATATATATATATGCCATACATACATACATACATACATACATATACACATATATATATATATACTGTATATATTTTAATGGCCTGAATCCAGTTCATTTCGGTTTGTCTTGATGTTCATATCTCAAATGCACGTCCTCAGGAGACACTTCCTTCACTAGGTTACATATATTCTGTAACTGCCCTGGACCCTGGAGAAGGAGCCTGACTGTGTTTCGTTATACTGTACAACCCTGTATTGGTATAATGACAATAAAGTTAAATTGAATTGAATTTAATTACTAACAAAACGTCTACCTGATTGGACGGGGTAGGTAATACTGTAAACACTTTGGACTATGTTCCAAAAAACACTGCTGAATCTGACCTCAGATTCCTATTTATTCTACACACGAGCATGCAAACTCTACATATTACAGTAGTTTGTTCTTTACCTGCTGACACAGTGATGCTACTTTGTTCAATTGAACAATTGACAATCGAATGAATCTGGCATGTTGTACAGTTAACAAGATAAAAACAGGCGAGCGGGAAAAATCCAGCATTTCAAAAATCAATAGAAATTTAATGAAAAGACGTTTTATTAAGTGTAGCAGGATACAAGCAGTGCAGCTTTGCCAAAACACTGGCTCCGAAGTGCAGTTGCTTGTTGTTAAGCCCTTTTTGTTTCCTGGCTCCGTTGTCCTGGTTTTCCACCCCTCCATGCTCGAAGATTCTGTTTGCCCTCACCTAACTAAATGAGACAGGCGACGATGCAAGAGATCCCGTCTCTGATGAGGGATCGTCATACGCCCCCTCCCACCTTGACGCGGCCCATCTACCCGAATACTGGGGAGTTGCGTTCCATTGCAGAAATTTCCTCAAGATTGATTGCTGTTCTTATAATTTTCTAATTTCCAATTCACTCAGGGATTTAACTGGAACCAGCCATTTTTCCTGAGCACCAACCGGACGTCTTTTATTTCTGCTGAGGGTAAATGGGGAGAATCTCACAGGCCATTAAGCAGGCAGGCTGTGCCGTGTGGAGGAGAGTTTTCTCTCTCTCTCCCTCCCTCCCTCCCTCACGCTCTCTCTCTCTCCCTCACTCTCTCTTTCTGTCCCCGTCATATGCGGACCTCCATCTGCAGGCCTCAGGTGTGCTCTAGCCAGTGAGTTTATCAGTAATTATAATACAGCCAAGTTTCGCCTCATTGTTTCAAGCTGTGCCGATTTTCACCGTAACCGCCTTGCTTTAAACTTCCAGCCACATGTTATTGAAAGATAATGCATTTGAAATTGTCCTCATCTCAACAACAAACAAATATTATTCCTTTGTGTTCCAAAACTGTGCTTCCAATATGGATCAGCCTTCCAGGATTTTGGTCCCACTTCATACTAATTACCTGCAATAACTGTGTGGCTACACATTAATAACACATGCAACGACTGACAGTGTATTCACTGTTACAGGCAGATTATCTAAATACACGTGTGAACTACAGTCAGGTACAGCCCTGTTTGAACGGAGTTGGTTTTACACATGGGGGTGGAGGTAATGTCATTTCCTACAGCATGTCTGGGAAGGTTAGAACTGTTGCAGCCTTGGTAAAAACATGGCTAAGATGGGAGAGGCTACTCGATACATGCAGTGCCGCCATCTCCTCGAAAAACACACCCACTAATAAACACTATGCGGTCAACAGCATTCTGTGGGCAGCATTCTGTGACCACTGATAAAGCAGAGGATGATAATATCCATATAACCATCCATATTGTATATCCGTAGTATATACACACACACACACACACACACACACACACACACATACATACATATATATATTCTATGCCCTGTATATATCCTGCATTTCTCATCTTCCTCAGCCTTACCATAGTCCTATATGGAAATCTGGATACATCATAGTTTATATTCATAACTTTATATTACTGTTATATAAAACTGTATATTAGGATAAACAAAAAATGTGTGCTTAGTATTGTATATATTTATTATCTAATGTATTTTTTTGTATTCGAGTACTGTAAGGGACTACACACCTAAGGTTTTCACTCACCTTCACATCTGTGAAAATGTAACATGACAATAAAAGTGATTTGATTTGATTTGATTTGATATGATAATAATACATTTTATATCTGGGCTAAATAAAATAAAAGTCTTCACATGTAGGCCTACACATGGTCTGATTTCCTTCAGTGAAACGTGATTATAAACATGGTGGGATCTTTACACCAAGTCCAGGCATGTTTCTCTGAACCCAGCTAAATACTGCACACACAGGTAACCTCACATTCTACTGAAAGGACAGAGTTCTACAGAGTTCACCGTCTCCTGCAGGAGCTGAAGCTGAATGAGTGGTTCTACAGGTGTCTCTGTAGGTCAGAGGGTGAAATCAAGGTTCTGCTTCTCTGCATTGTAACGTTAAACATCCCCACAGTAAAACAGCATTTACATCACCATTTACCCCTCAGTTAAACACAGTCCACAGTATTCACACAGAGTATAACAGCCTACCTCCTCCATTTAGCACTTCACACGTCCTACCTCCATTTACCTTCACAGTATTCACACAGTAACAGCCTACGTCCATTTACCTTCACAGTATTCACACAGTAACAGCCTACGTCCATTTACCTTCACAGTATTCACCACTTACAGTACTTTCCATCCATTACCTTACCAGTAATTCACAGTAGCCTACCATCCATTTATCATCACCAGTATCACAGACTGTAACACGCCATATCGTCCATTTACCATCACAGTATTCACACAGTAACAGCCTACGTCCATTTACCATCACAGTATTCACAAAGTAACAGCCTACGTCCATTTACTCTTCACATTCACACAGCAGTTCCATACGACACAGTAACGACCACGTCCATTTATCATCACAGAATTAACACACGGCTGAACTAGCCTACCGTCCATTTATCATCACGAGTATTCGTCACACAGTATGCCAGCCTACGTCCATCAATACCATCACACACGTGATTCAACTAAAGTAACGGCCTTACGTCCATTTACCATCACAGTATTCACACGTGTAACAGCCTACAGCCATGTATTACCATCACCAGCCTTATTCACACACTACAGTAACAGCCCTACGTCCATTTACATCATCACAGTATTCACCACAGTAACACGGCGTCCATTTTACCGTCACAGTATTCACACACAGTAACAGCTCTACCATCACAGTATTCACACAGTAACAGCCTACGTCCATTTACCTTCACAGTATTCACACAGTAACAGCCTACGTCCATTTACCATCACAGTATTCACACAGTAACAGCCTACGTCCATTTACCTTCACAGTATTCACACAGTAACAGCCTACGTCCATTTACCATCACAGTATTCACACAGTAACAGCCTACGTCCATTTACCATCACAGTATTCACACAGTAACAGGCTGTGATAAATACACATTAGTACAAACATCTTACTAAACCATTACAAACATCTGACATTGGTACAGGTATTGTTTTTTATAAAATAATAAAGTTTTTGTTGTTAATATGTAACGACACCGTTACGCTGTATTTCCTTCTCCTGCTATGCTAACTGGTGTTTGCAGCTCAGTAACTTCTGATGTACCGTTACTGCTCTTGCACATCAGTTTGACCTATGACCTATCGTATTGTGCTTTTTGTTTTGTTCTTGCTCTGTTACTAATTTATCTAGGTTTTAATCACAGCACTGGAGCAGACGCCTTAAGTTGAACTGAATTATTAGAGATGCTTAATATGAAGTTGTATAGTGATTTCACACTGTGATTGCGGGACTGATCAAAGAGTCCCATAAGACACCACTGTAAGATACTTCTAATTCATGAAAGTCTTTAATGACACTTTACTGTTAGTCCCACTGTGGACAACTTACAAATACAAATGCTACAGTTGTAGCTGCTCTGCGTTTGTATTTTCCACTCCCATTGTTCCTACTTTTGGATCCAGCCTCGCTTAGATCCGGCGCTAGTGTCTACTCTGGCTTGGAGGGGGGTTCCGTGTTGTGATTCCGAGCTGAACTGTGATGACTGAGGTAGGCACTTGCACCTTCGCTCACCGTGAGCCAATTTAAATTCACTTTGAAGAAAAGTCAGTCTCGGAATTGAACCTGTGGAGAGCAAAGTTTGCGTTCGCCCACCACATAGTGTTCTCGCTGGCGCCAAGAAGAACTCTGATCTTTTCTTAAGTCTGATTTCCATTGACTCCTATATTATTCGACAGGGTTTAAATGAGGCATGAAACCGGTTTTAAGTTACGCCAGGCTGAGCTATGTTTTCACCTCATTTGGAATTATGATAACCTTCATTTCATATGCTTATAGGTTCTAATCACAGAAGCTTCTCATTACCATCTGTTAATCTTGTTGCTTGAAAAAAAAAAGAACTTAATTACAATATTTCAAGGTTTATTAATTTAATGGTATTTTGGAGTTTAATATTTCATTAATTCTCTTTGTTTTGTTCTTATTGATACACAGCATGGGAGGAGGCGGAGATAACGGAGGGTGTAAATAAGGATTTACTCTTATTTATATTTGCATACATTAATTCGCAGCCGAGAGATGTGCCACTGATAATGTGGCCAGTGGTGCTTGGAAAATAGCTCAAACAATATTTTCATTTAACCAGCTGTCGCTGAAATTTGAATTTATGTGGTATTCACTTACGTGGTGATCACATGTGGGGAGGTAAGCTTTGGTTTTACTTTAAACAAGTGAACATGTCCTACGACATGCTCCAACAGAAATGGCAATTAGGTGTGAATACATGGAGGCAGACACCAAGATCTATGTATCTTTGTTTCCCTCTGCTGGTCTAGAGAATGAACTGCACACAGATGCAGGATGAGATTCATCCTCTATGAGTGCATGCTGGCTTTGGATGATTAGCAGAGACTCCAGTTATGTGCATGACACTCAACAGATTTATCTATGATATCTATATCTAATATCCACCCACCTGCCACTTTATTAGGTAGTTTATTAGGTAGTACTTTACCACTCTCACTGTTTTATTCGCTCTACTTACCCTACAGCAGCAATGCGTAGTTCTACAGTTGCAGGCTGTAGTCCATCTGTTTCTCTGTACACTGTATTACCCTGTTCTTCAATGGTCAGGACCCCCCACAGGACCACCACAGAGCAGGTATTATGTGGGAGGTGGGTCATTCTCAGCACTGCAGTGGCACTGACGGCGGTATGTTAGTGTGTGTTGTGCTAGTGTAAGTGGATCAGACACAGAAGTGCTGCTGGACACCTCAGTGTCACTGCTGGACTGAGAATCATCCACCAACCAAAACTATCCAGCCAACAGCGTCCTGTGACCACTGATGAAGGGTGCTGTGTCAGATCCACTCACACCAGCACAACACACACTAATGCACCACCACCACGTCAGTTATTTCATGTTATTTCTGGGCATAATTTATGGCAAGACATAATTTATTATTATTATTATTATTATTATTATTATTAATTTTATTATTATTATTATTATTATTATTATTACAAATTAATCTTAACGCCGTGTTTAAGTGAAAGGGTAAAAATCACAGATCCTTTACAGTAACATATTGTGCACAAGCAGCCACGATTCATCACTATTAATTCATTGTTGATGTCTACTAGACATATTTTTAATTGCAGTAACAAATAATACTTTATTAATGAAACAGAAATATGAAATGACATCATGAAATATTAAATGAAATGACTCAAATATGTTTAAGATAAACCAAAAGATAAAATACCATTGAGGCCAAATATTATTAATTGTTATTTATTTTATTTGTATTATTTGTAGTAACTGGTGAGTAACGCTTATTACTTACAACAAATATGGGGGCTCAGGAACAGAGTGTGGTGTAAATGTGATAATGGTATTATTATTATTATCATTATTATTATTATTATTATTATTATTATGATTATTATGATTATTAACGTCATCACCAATCATTTATAATTATTATTATTATTATTATTATTATTATTACTATTATTATTATTATTATTATTAGTAGTAGTAGTAGTATCGTTATTATCAATCATTTATTATTATTATTATTATTATTATTATTATTATTATTATTATTATTATTATTATTACTACTATTATTATTAGTAGTAGTAGAAGCAGTAGTAGTAGTAGTAGTATCGTTATTATCAATCATTTATTATTATTATTATTATTATTATTATTATTACTACTATTATTATTATTAGTAGTAGTAGCAGTAGTAGTAGTAGTTGTAGTAGTAGTAGTAGTAGTAGTAGTAGTAGTATCGTCATCATTGTCATCATCTATCATTAATGGCTACCATCACAATTCATATCATCATCATAAAGTGCACAAGCAGCCCAGAGGCATTAGCCTCACTGCTAGTACATTGTTGCCGCCTACTGGAAATATTGTGAATTGCAGTAATGAACACCCTTAAAATGATGGCTAATTATGAAGCATAAATACAAATTACATTAATACTGTATGTTTATTGCATACATAAATATGTATTGTAAAGGCGATTTTGAAAAGAGCATATGCCTACATCTTCATGAATACCAAAGAGATTAAATATGGTTTAGTGTAATCCCAAATAAAATAATAATAATAAAATAGTAATCATCATCATCATCATAAGTAGTAGTAGTATCAGTATTAGTATTAGTAGTAGTAGTAGTAGTATCAGTATTAGTAGTAGTAGTAGTAGTAGTAGTAGTAGTATCAGTATTAGTAGTAGTAGTAGTAGTATCAGTATTAGTATTAGTAGTAGTAGTAGTAGTATCAGTATTAGTAGTAGTAGTAGTAGTAGTAGTAGTATCAGTATTAGTAGTAGTAGTAGTAGTATCAGTATTAGTAGTAGTAGTAGTAGTAGTAGTAGTAGTAGTAGTAGTAGTAGTAGTATCAGTATTAGTAGTAGTAGTAGTATTAGTAGTAGTAGTAGTAGTGACACTTTTTTAAATTATTATGAATACTAGAAACCCAAGCACATCGTGTTGTATCCATAATAATTTTTAATTAATAATAATAATAATATTATTATGATTGTTATTACACTTTACACAAATGTAAAGAAGTAAAATATATATTTACAGAGTGATCCAGAGAGTGAGCTGTGACTATAGGACCTGGGCATAAAGCTGTGCTTTTGAGATTTGGCGACTCTTTAGAAATCCCCCAATCCCTGTAAACTGAAAGTACGCTGTGGATTTAATCTCCTTCTCTTTAGAGATCAATAGAGACCCGCTGCCTCTGGAAGAATGTGAATTCCTGCTCATGCTCAGAAGATAAAGCGTTCTGTCAGAAGAGCACCTTGTGGGAGCTGGTGGGCACTAATGGCACATGCAGGTGTTGCACACAAAGCTGTGCAGAAGTCAGAGACCACCCTTCATTTACTTCATTTCCAGGCAAGACAGCCAATAAGCAATACATTGGTTCTTATTTTTTTCAAGAGATATAATCTGATACATCAGATATAATATTATCTACATGTAAATTTAGAACTTATAGAGTAGAGAATTCTACATGATACAGTGAAACAATTAAACAGACCATTAAGAAATGACCACCCCAGAGTCCAAAGACCCCAACAACCGTAGAATTAATAGGCACTTCTTGTACTGTCAGATGTACAAGCAAAGATGATACACAAAATATACAACCACCTTCTAAGACTAAACCTTGGAGGTGTGGAAAAATACTGTTATAAAATACAGTTTAAACACACATACAATTAAAGGAACAATCTGTAAGATCACACTATTAATCTGAATGATTATTAATTACTAATATTCCAAAATATTACATCACAACTACAATTATCAAAAGAGCGCATTGAAATGAACGCCCTTGTCCAAGATCTATGACTCATACTGCAGAGATATCTACCAAAGTTATCATGCTAACCAGCTAGCCCGAGTCTCATAAGACACGAGGCTGCCTCTAGTCTCCACATGAGAGGAAGATGAAGAAACTTACCCTCTCTTTCCACAAAGAAAAAAAAAACATGGTCTAAAACAAAAAAAAAAAACTGACTAGCAGTTAACATTGGTGCTGTTTCCCACCACTGGAGATGCTTTTGGAGAGTAATGGGAGGGCTGATGCTGAACTCACAATGATTCTTTACAGGTGGGGGTAGTGTAGAGGCAGGAGGAGTGTGTGTGGAGTATCAATTCAGCAGTTCAACACATTGCATCATCTTACATATTGCTCCTTTAATGCTCAAACTGGTTTGCATTATATGTGGACTGGTTTGCACAGTGTCATGCAGTTGCACTGTTGCTATGTAGTCATTTACCATTCATTGTAATGAACATCCAGAATCTGGATGCATAGTACATGCATGCATGCCAGCTTCACATCCCTACATATGCTGCATCATGTATTGTTGTTATTGTGCATCATTGTCTCCTTGTTTGTAAAGCTACTGAGTCTGTGCACTGCTAGAACCGTGCTAGCCATTGTTATCTAGAGTATTACGCTCTCATTGTGCTCTCGTGCTCTGTATGAGCGTGAGCACCTGCTTGTTCTCCAGCTATCAGACGCCCACGTGGTGTCACACACTTCCCATTACCAAGGACTAATAGTTTATTTAATGGGCCAGCAAGTTCCTGTGGATGGCTGGTGAAGCCAGACGCTGCTCATTAACCAAACAAATGTTAAATTACAATGCATCATAAAGCCTGCCTTATTTGTAAGGTGCTAAATACATTAGTCTTCAGAGATCTAATTTTCCACAACAACAGTACATCATGTGATTTAGGCACTCGCCACCGAGCGGCAGCAGGCACGGTCGTATAGTCATCTCTTAAAGGGAGAGAGAAGGGAATGGACTGACTGAGCTGCTTCTGCCGCAAGTAAATGGAACATGAGTCGTTGGCCATGCTAAATGACTTGCAACGCATAATCATCGAACTAATAATAGGGCTGCCATTAGAATGGATGAGATGGATGGTGGACTGTGAGCTCGGAAGCAGACTAGAGAAGCTACGGAATTCCAAGAGATCTGCGGGAGAGAGGAAAAGGAGGAACAGCTATTTGTGTCTTTGTCTTCCACTGAAGCACTGTTTTTTATTCAGTCCTGAGAAACAGACAGAGAGGCGGCAGCAGGGCCAATGAGGAGAGAGAGTGAGAGAAAGAGAGAGAGAGAGAGAGAGAAAATGAGAATGAGATGACGAATGGAGAAGAAGAAGAAAGAGAATGAAGTTGAGAGCTAGAGAGGGATGGAAAGAGTAGGAGGGAGCAAAAGAGGGAGAGAGAGAAACTTGGGGGAGAGGAGAGAGAGCAAGGGAAACAGAAAGAAAAAGTGAAGAGAGAGAGACAGAGACAGAGAGAGAGAGAGAGAGAGAGAGAGAGAGAGAGAGAGAGAGAGAGAGAGAAAAAAGGAGATAAAGGGGAAGATAGAGAGAAGGGAAGAAAGATAAAAAAATAGAGAGAGAGGAAACAAATGGAGAAAAAACATGTGAAGGACAGAGAAAGAGAGACAGAGATAGAACGGAAGAGACAGAGATAGAACAAGAGACAGTCGGAGAGAAAGCAAGGGTAGAAAAAAGAGAAAGAGTAATTATCAGAGACTAAAAGAAAGAAAGAGGGCAAGAGAAAGTAAAAAAGAGAGAGAAAACAGAGTAAAAGAGAGAGAAAGAAATAGAGAGAAAAAAAGACAGAGAAGGAGAGAAAGTGAGAAAGAGAGACAAAAGGGAGGAAAGAGGGAGGAAGAGGGAGATAAAGGGGAAGACAAAGGGAGAAAGAAATGAAGAAAACGGAGAGTGACAGACAGAAAGAGAGAGAGAGAGAGAGAGAGAGAGAGAAAGTGAAAAGGCGAGACAGGCAGAGAGAAGAAGAGGGTGAGAGAGAAAGAGAGACAAAGAAAGAGAAAGGAAAAAGGAGATAAAGGGACAGATAGACAGAAAGGAAGAAAGATAAAAAATACAGAGAGAGAAAATAAATAAAAAAAACGTGTGAAGGACAGAAAAAGAGAGACAGAGATAGAACGGAAGAGATAGAGGGAGAGACAGTGGGAGAGAAAGCAAGCGAAAGGTAGAAAAAAGAGAGAGAGAAAGAGTAATTATCAGAGACTAAAAGAAAGAAAGAGAGAGAGAGAGAGAAAGTAAAGAAGAGACAGAGAGAAAACAGTAAAAGAGAGAGAAAGAAATAGAGAGAAAAAAGACAGAAGGAGAGAAAGTGAGAAAGAGAGACAAAAAGAGAGGAAGAGGGAGATAAAGGGGAAGACAGAGGGAGAAAGAAATGAAGAAAACAGAGAGTGACAGACAGAAAGAGAGACAGGATTGAAAGTCGCAGGCAACACTGAAAACTTCAAAACCTCATTTAACTTGAGAATTATATTAGAGTTGTATCAGTTTAATTTTAAAACAGAACAAATGATCACAAATAAAGTAAATACAGAAATATTAAAGTTTAAGCTAATAGCACTTAACACCGAGCGAGTTAACACACCATCACTGATCCAATAACTAAAAGCCAGAGTTCAGACTGTCAGTGCTATTCCATTCAACTCAACTTTGTCCTTATAGCAATACGGGGTTGTACAGTATAACGAAGCACAGTCCGGCTCCCCCTCCAGCGCAGTATAAGAATAATAATACGTGTGTATTAATAAATAGTGTAGCGCAAAGACAAATAAAAAAAACAATGTGCGATAAAAAAAGATGTGTGAAGTTTAGGAGCCGTATCAGTAAGTATGGTTGTTAACAGTGTAGATATATAAAGGATACAATGCAGGTAGTAGAAGCAGCTTAATGTTCAGGTAACTTGTGTAGTACAGATGTTCAGTCAATGTTCAGATGTTCGTAGTACAAGTTAGTACATGTGAATCTGCACTGTTATTGTGCAGTGTGATTACAAGCTCACTGAACAGGAGTCTCCTGTGACTGAAACCTACCCAACAGCCGTGATTAGATTTGGCCTGTACTGGAAGTTTCCTGATGTAGGCCACATCATAATTTGTCCAGTGAGCTTACGTGAAAATACAACCACAGCCTGAACATACAACACGGAATCAGACTGCTAACTTGTGGGAAAAATCATGATTACTAAAAACCAATCGGATCCGGCCTGCTATGCTCCTCTGGCACCTCGGCTTCTGAAAACATAGATTGAATGGGACGTTTGCCAATGTTCTGCAAAGCTTGTCCACCAGAGCAACAGTCGCTATGAATGAATAGGTCAGTGGACATTCCCATAAAGGGCAGCCGCGTCACCACATATCTGCTTGTAATCGTGAGACCCGAACTGAAAGCCTGTGCTTGGTGGGAGCTGACTGGTCGGAGATGTTAGCTTTGGTTCAAGGCATCATGGATTTGATAGGAATTGATGGTTGGGTCCCTTAGTGCTCTTGAGAAGACCCTTGCCCCTGGGGAGCTGTGCTTAACGCAGGGGAGCTGGAGGCAGAGGGATATATGTGCAGTCTTCTTATTGGACCATTTCCAAACATCATAGCCACAGGGCTTGTGGCTGGGGTCAAACGCAAGCAACCGACATTCTCATAGGAATGCCCATACTCTAGTTCCAGAATAGGAACTGGGGTGGTGGGTGGGCTGACTGAGCTGTTACACAAAACTGGGGTTCTGTGGCAGTTGGAATCAGGAAGTAAACGACAAAACTGGAAAACCAGGAACTAGAGTAGGAACAGGAAAACACAGCTCAGAGGGACAGGGAATAAACATGTGCAGGAGCTCTGTACAAGAATAGATCAATGATGGGACATGTGACCTCATTAACCATAGCACCGAAAAGGTTTAGCATTGATCTGTGCTATTATGGGTCCCTCTGGACTGAAATACATCAGTTACATATGAAATATGTTTCATATAATAATAATAATAATAATAATAATAATAATAATAATCTGCCTATTTGCACTCTGTTAGCTGGTCTAAATCTACTAAGGCTAATGCAGGCGTGTGGTATATTATCACAGTCATTTGCATGTGTAAACGTGTGTAACTGAGGATGGGTGTGAGTGATGGGATCCATAGATTGAGAAGAGGTGGTGCAGTGCAGTGTCTCGTTCCATGAGTGGAAAATGTCTCCAAGACAGATGTTAATGATTGGCTTAAAGGAGTGACTGCATTTGAGCATACCAAAGACCATAGTGTTGAAGGAAGTAGGAATGGTCTACCAGAGGCTAAAATCCCAGTCTACAGGAAACTCTCCTTGGAATTCATCCAGAAGAGTACATGTACAATCAAATCACAGCTGCTATTCGTGTTTGTGGAGGTATTAAATGCTATAGTGCTATTAGCTATGTTTCAGTCAGAAACGATGATCAGCTTTATATATCATCACTGTCCAAAGAAAAACAAGTATCTCCAAATCGGCAACTTTACAGGAGAAGCCAAAAACCTCATTCAATTTTAATGCAAGTCAATGGAACCAGACGTCTTTCCAAACACTTTTGGGCCAATTCTGTTGGTCCATTCCTCATGCAATTCTCACACAGTGTAAACGGCAGCTGCTGTGTTCATATGATGTATAAAAGTCAAAATGGACAAAATTGAATATGCATGTTTTTCATTTGACAGTGATGATATATACACTGGGGTGCGAAAGTTTGGGCAGCGTTGTTAATTTTCCTGATTTACCTTTATAAAGCATTGATTGTTTGGATAAAGAAATCGTGTTAAATATATCATATAGGGGACAAACACAGTGATATTTGAGAAGTGAAATGAAGTTTATATGATTTACAGAAAGTGTGCAATAACTGGTTAAACAAAATTAGGCAGGTGCATAAATTTGGGCACTGTTGTCATTTTATTGATTTCAAAACCTTTAGAACTAATTATTGGAACTCAAATTTGGTTTGGTAAGTTCAGTGACCCTTGACCTCCATACACAGGTGACTCCAATTATGAGAAAGGGTATTTAAGGGGGGCAATTGTAAGTTTTTCTCCTCTTTGCATCTTCTCTGAAGAGTCGCAGCATGGGAGTCTCAAAACAACTTTCAAATGACCTGAAAACAAAGATTGTTCACCGGCATGGTTTAGGGGAAGGATACAGAAAGCTATCTCAGAGATTTCAGCTTTCAGTCTCCACTGTGAGAAACATTGTGAGAAAATGGAAGACCACAGGCACAGTTCAAGTCAAGGCTCGAAGTGGCAGACCAAGAAAAATCTGGAACAGAAGCGAAGGATGTTGAGAACAGTCAGAGTCAACCCACAGACCAGCACCAAAGACCTACAACATGATCTTGCTGCTGATTGGGTCACTGTGCATCATTCAACTATTCGGCGCACTTTACACAAGGGGATGCTGTATGGGAGAGTGATGCAGAGGAAGCCTTTTCTCCGCCCACATCACAAACAGAGCCGCTTGAGGTATGCTAAAGCACATTTGGATAAGCCAGCTTCATTTTGGAATAAGGTGCTGTGTTATTTTGGCAAAACAAGGGCCGTTATTCATGGAGGAAAAGGAACACAGCACTCCAAGAAAAACACCTGCTACCTACAGTAAAATTTGGTGGTGGTTCCATCATGCTGTGGGGCTGTGTGGCCAGTACAGGGACTGGGAATCTTGTTAAAGTTGAGGGATGCATGGATTCCAATCAATATCAGCAGATTCTGGAGAACAATGTCCAGGAATCAGTGACAAAGCTGAAGCTGCGCCGGGGCTGGATCTTCCAACAAGACAACGACCCTAAACACTACTCAAAGAGAGCTGTCCATGCTCGGAAACGATCAAACCTGAATGAACTAGAGATGTTTTGTAAAGAAGAATGGTCTAAAATACTTTTAGCCACAATCCAGACTCTCATTAGAAGCTATAGGAAGCGTTTAGAGGCTGTTATTTCTGCGAAAGGAGGATCTACTAAAGGTTTTTTTTTCTTTTCGCACTTTACATACATTTCTGCTGACATATTATTGAAAAATGTGGTTGTCTATTAGTAACAGGTTGGGGTTATTTTAGGCTAGCACTGCGAGTTTAAATCTGGAAAAAAAAAAATAATTAAAGATGCCGGTAATTCTGGCGTTATTAAAGGAATAACACTCTGCTCAGATCCATAATCCTCAGTAATTAGGCAGTAATCAGGTGAATTCATTCCAAGGACAAACCGGTTTGGCATCATAGAAACCAAGCTACTGATAATAAGCAGAGTGTGTTACTATCAAAACAGTACATTTCTCTTTCAGTTTTTCTTGTGTGCTTGTCCAATCAACAACAGTAATCTAAATCTGTGCTCATGTGGGCCAGCAGACAGGCTGAAACATGATAGTACTGGATAGTATTATGTATATCAGTAGATTATTTTTTATAAAAGATGATTTTGTTTATGTATTGATTGTTAGATAAATGTGAGATTAGAACTATTTTGCCAATTCTGCTTGCACACTGGGGAATTTCACCACCGCAACCAACCCATCCATGCAGTGAAACACCCACATGCACTACAGCACAGTGAGCACATTGAGAACAGTGTTCCTGGAGAGGTGGGCAGCCCTGTCCACTGCACCTTGGGAGCAATTGGGGGCTAGGTGTCTTTCAGAGTTCATCACGTCTTCTATCGACACTCTGTATGTGTTACTGAACTGAAGAGATGACGGCTGTAGCCTTGAAAGTGTTTTTCCACCCATGCTTGACGTATGTAAAACCTGTATGTATCGTTTACCATTAAAGGAGCCTTCACAGACGGGTAAATCACCTATGCCGTGTGCACTAATGCCCACCCCATACTATCACAAATGCTGGCTTTTGAACTGCGACAAGCTGGGGGGTCCCTCTCCTCTTTCGCCCGGTGGACGCGGTGTGTTTCCACTCCTCCTCAGTCTATCTGAAATGACCTCAAGCCCTGTTCACAGACGATGGTTCTGGGAAGTGTTCCTGAGCCCGTGCAGGGATTTCTCTTACAGGATCGGGTCTGTTTGAAATGCAGTTCTCTCTAAGAGCCTGAAGATCATGGTCAGCCAGTATTGGTGTTCGTCTTTTTCATTTGCAAACAGAGATTTCTCAGATTTCTCTGAATTTATAAATATATTAAGTCCTACGGGTGATGAATCTCCAAGTTCTTGCCTGTTTTCATTCGTTCATCTTGGCACTGACCATGGTGCCACTACACAAAAACAGGGGCTCGTCACCTCTGACCTGCTGCCATTCTGAGTCACTCCATGGCAGTGTGGCGCGGCACTATTGCAGTCTTCGGTGAGGTTGACGTGGTGATGGGGACGGTCATTGCGGTGGTCTGTGTGTATGTAGTCCTGCGTCGTGCAGTCGTCGGCCATTGGCGGGGGTGACTCGTGGAGGACATCACAGCTCACTCAGTGTCCGCAGCTTTGGCTGTTGGGTCAGTCAGGTACAACAATAGCCAGTAGTGGCTCTGTTACACTTTTAGCACCATCCATAACTCAAAAGGATAACCTTGATGCCTTGTTTTTTGTTGTTGTTGTCTGATGATTGTGTACTCTACTGAACTAACAATTGTAAGCGTCTTTCAGTTCTTAAAAAAGCGCTATATGAGAATAAAGTATTGTTTTACATTGAGAAACGTTGTTCTTGAATTGTTCCACTATTGGCGTGTACAGTTACAGAGTGGTTAGCCCTCCCAATCTTTACTCTTGAAAGACACAAAGCTTCTCAGAGTCTCTTTTTAATCCCCAGTCATGTTCCTGACCTGAAGCCAGTTACCCTAATTAGTTACGAGATGTTCCACCAGGTGCTTTCCAGCTTTACACAACTTTACCATTCTTTTGTTGTTTCAAACAGCATTCTTGTTCGGAAACTTGCTTCCAGTTTTTAAAAGAAACCTGCAGAAATATGTTCCCACTTCTCCAAAGTCTTAGAAGATGGTTGCCTTAATGATCTTGAAGTCTGGAGGTCCAGGTGGTCAATACGTTGTTCTGGGAACAGCTGAGTGTCCATACAGACCCAAAATGTTGAGATATGTTCTCATAGCGGAATCATGGACAGTTGTGGCCAGATCTGTTTCCTGGTCTGAAGTGAGAGCTTAAATTATACATCTATACATTATGATATTATACATAACTAATATTATACATTAGTACATCACAGGTCATGCTATATCTGCCAGGTCATGCTATATCTCTGTATAGTCTATATACACACACAACACAACCATGCCAGAAGGTCAAAGACTGACTACATCTCAAACTGCTACTGCCAAAACTTCATTGGACAATTCAACATGCTTCGAAGAGAATCCTAATCATCAATTCTCTTACATCAGCTAACAGATACCAGCACTGGCTAGCATTGTGCTAACTGATAAAGGAAAAGAGGAAAATTCTGCCCACCCAGTGTAACGGTAACTTTGAGGCAGGTGCAGTGCGCATGTGCACGGTGGAGAGCCAGAGCGAATAATGGAGAGTGTGGAGGAAAGCGCGGGAGAGAATGTGCGTGTGGTGAACTGTGCTAGGTTGTAGCCTGGGTTCTCCAACTGGTGTTATCTGGGAACTTGTGACGAGCGAAGTCTCGGTGCTCTCATTGTTCATTAAACTGGCTCCGAAATCCCTTCACGATGTGTTCCCTGCGTGTCTCTTCATGGAAGCTAAGTATCCACCTCTCTACGAGAGCACCCACCTAACACCATACTTCCATTCGTTACACCACACAGAGGACAATTATGCTCTGCTGGGCTCACGGCCACTATGTCATTACTGGGGAGGCACTTTCAAGAAATGGAGCATATGAATACACAGCAATGGGTTCGGTTGGTTGCAAAGTTGATGTGAAAATGAAACCACAAGTCAACCACTTTCACTTCAAGCCTACTTGACAAGCTTAATTCACTCCTGGCAGCCCTCATGATAACCTGCTGGATGTCTTGGGCCTCTTTACCTGGTGTCACCTGTTCTTCACTCCTTATCTAATGACATGATAGAAATCTCATCCTGAAACTACCGAACATGCTCTTTACAAGAAAACGCCCTCAGGTCTACAGCACGTTTCCTATTACTCTGGAAAACAAAACTTTCTACTTTCAACATTCTGACAGGACATGCTGGTCACTGGAAGGTGGTGTTATCAGAACGCATGATCTTAGCTACCATTTTAGTGCATTCAATGATGCAAATAAAATTCCACAATATGTAAAGAAAACTCATTTCTACTTGACCCTTCTCAGAAAAATCTAACCCATTTTCCACTGTTTGTAGTAGCTGCAGCCACAGTAATAAAAATGGTCAATACGGTATAAAAACTCAATCATAATAAAAACAACATCTTTAATGAGCTGAATTTCTCAAACGCTGCCTTATTAATTCTGTCTCATTGGGGTCCCTGCCGTAGTGCAAAGACAAAAAGACAAAAACAATGTGTGCAAACAGTACAGTACAGTACAGTATGTGTACAGGACATGTGCAAAAAGTAGCGCAGTATCAGTAAGTATATGGTTTAAACAGTATGGATATATAAAGTGTACAGCGCAGGTGGGAAAATAGCAGCTTAATGTTCAGTAACAGCCAAATTGCTTTGTACAGATGTTCAGTATAGATAAATTAATATAGATCAATAAGAACACAATAAAAACAAAACTGGATGTTCAAGTATACAGGTTTGAGTTAAAGTGCGATCTTGCATCACATTACAATAGATGTAAGATACCTTGTTGCATGTAAATAGTATAAACCTCATTTCTTTGGAAATTCCATCAGTGCAACAGTTTCACATGTGTGGAGGAACCTGACTGATTCCAGGGCCAACCCACAGATGGGAAATGGTTGGCAGTGGCATGTGCATACAACTGTGTATATGTACATAAAATTATTATTCCAAAATGCCTTCCTCCCAGTGCAGTGAGAACTGCCTAAAAGAGAGTGATATTAACTGTAATTAACTAATTAAATACAACAGCAGACCCAGAAACTCAGGGAGCTGAGAAATGAATACTGGCTCACTCATTATGCACTCATATCTCTTTATATTATGTGAATCATGATCTATTTGTTATACTCCTGATGGGCTGCCGTGCTCGCGGTGTCCCTCGGAACCTGTCAGCAGTAATTACTACATCAGTACTCGCTGTAATTAGCGTGTACGGCGTAGCAGTCGGAACCTGACAGAGCACTGCCACGTCTTGCTGTCTTGGATACAGACTTCTAAGCTCGCATATGCAAACATGACTTCCTGTGCCATGACAAAAGACTGCCTGACAACATTATATGAAGACTAATGGCCTGTCAGTGTAGTCATTGTGTATCTTCCTGGCTGATCAGAAGCCTGGAGTGTCTGGATATGCAAACATTACTGTAACATATATCGGCAGTGAGATGTGCTGCATGCAGGGGGGTGGAAGGCAATGATCTGCCGCTGTCAAGGATTTCAAAACAACACCGGTTGCCTAGCTCCGCTGTGCGTGTTGATGCAGGCAGCGTCTTCTGTTAACGTTATTTTTGCGTAGGTGTTTATGTACCATAAAGTTTCTTTTTCTTGACCGACACCTACACGGTTCAGACTTTCAATTTCAAATAACCTGTTCTCAACAAACTCTGTTTACTGGTAAACTTGGCAACCTCACAACAAAGACATGTAAATGTTATCTGATCATCCATAATGTCAGTTGCTGACCCAACTCATGTCCCTCTATTTGCATATTAAAATTATTCTTCAATACTGTGTATAATTTCTAATAAAGTTGGCCTGGTAGGTGCAGTTATAGAGTTTTATATTCTTACAAACTTGACATCGTAGCAATAGGATAACCTTTCCTGGTGCTATATAAAACCATGTTCAATCAGATTCTAAAAAGAACCACATACAAAGGATTCTGTTATTCAGCTGAAAAACATTTTTATGACCAGGCAAAGAAATTATGTTGATACTAGTTCAGGCCCTATATAAATAAAACACAGTGACCAGGAAGATACAGAACACAATGACTCAAAATGATGATCTTTGTAGAACTGAGATGTGCAATATTTTGTGGAGGTCTGGTTCCACTGAAATTTTTTCCCCTGTGATGTTCACAAGGTTTTGTTTTATCAGCAGTGATCTATAGCGATGGAGATATGTAAAAGGTTCCAAATGGTGTCCCATAAAAATAATTTAGTGTCCCATATTTAGCTCCATGATACACGTCACACAAAATCCTGCGGATTTTGCGATATGGGGTGGAGGTGGAGTGACACCAGGACCTTCTGGACGTGTGACACATGGCGACAAACTGTTCATCTCCACATATGGATCCGTGGGTCACCTCCACCAAGAGAAAAGCAGGACTCTCGTACACTGTGAGATGACCCTGCTGCCATACAAACTGCAGACAGTCTGGCATGGGACCATTGAATCCATGAATCTTTTGGTGACGATTATGATGTCTCTCTTTAGGGCATGTAGTAGTGATCTTTGTGTGCATGTAGTCTTGCCTCATGCAGCCGTCTGCCAATGGGTCTGCCAATGGTGCTGGCACTAATTACTACATCACGACCCACGTCATTTAGGGTGTACTGCTCGCTAGTGAATGTGACACACAATCATGCTTGTTGGCTGGAGGCAGGTACAGCTCGCATACAAGACCTTATTGCTTATTTATGCCATATTCAGCTCATCAGACAAATATCTTATTAGTACTATTATTATAATATGCTTTTATTTTATGGGAGGGGCCAAACTTTGAACCAATGCAGGATATCAGATTATTTGGTAATGTGGTGGCAAGTGTGTTGGTGACTAACTCAGGGTAGGAACTGGGCCAATCATCCAACCACTGTTAGCCTTTGCTTCTATACAGTAACTGTTTAATGACATGTCTTTATTGCTTTGCATAAATATGGCGTAGGTGTTTATGTACCATAAAGTTTCTTTTTCTTGACTAGCTGTCAACACAGTTATGGAGCTTTTGAGAAACAGCAGCACTGTACCAGAGCATCCGATCCACCACCTCCAGACTGCCCAACAGCTGATTCCCCAAGACGGTCAGATCACAGAAATGTCCCTCTGATTTCCCACTATTATTAATACCCCCCAGACTTATCTAGACCCCAACCACGGTGTCACCGACGGGACTGTCATGTAAATCCCTCCTAGGACATATGGCCACAGATTTTCTGAAACCTTAACTCTATTCTGTGTGGACAATTTGTAGTTGACAAATGTTTGTGTGTATTCATGTTAAATTATTTTATCAACCTGGCTGAAATTACCTGATCTACATGCCATATTAAATACTACACAGTGAACCTGACCAGATTTGTAAAGGTCACCAGGAATAATAACTGACCATACAAAACTGTTTATGAGGTCAATATCTATTGAGCTGCAATACAGAAGGTCTCAGTATTCACTACTTCAACGTGCAAGACGTCTAACCATGACGTAATTTCCTAATGGAGTCACTGTTCTTTACAGCCTGTGTCAGCAGTGTGATTCTCATTAGCATTAGCATACTCTCATCACCACTTTCAGTTTCATGTATGTGAAAACTCGCTCCCGGGCCTCTCTGCACTGTTACATCACGCAGGAAAGAATGTGGGATTACCTGCAGCGCCTGGAGGCGAACGGAGTTAGATAAACCTTGTTATTGCAACGACAAATCAGGTCCCGCCGGGAAATGCCATGTGAATGAGATGGATCCGCCTCAATGCAGAGATTTACTGGGGTTTCATGGACCGGTTCTCTGGGCCAGTCTTTTATTAGAGAAGGTATTTCCTAACCTGGTCCTCGGAGACACAAGCTTTTATTCTATTCCACCTCCCAGCACATCTCATCCAGGTAATCAGTGGATGTAGAACACTGATTATCTGGGATAAGTCCGATGGGAGGTGGAATAGACCATTCAAAATGTACACCGGAGGTTAACAGACATAATTGATTCTGAACTAACCTCAGCAGCAGTGAATATTATTTCATCAGCAATATTATCAGTTCCCACATAGTAATAGTAATAATAGCGTATGGCAGGAAAGTTAATATTGAATATTAGTGAAATGTTATTGAGGGAGCAGAACGACCCAGTAGGCTCCCAGCGTAATGATAGCCTTTAGCAAGCAAAGCAGCTCACAAGCTAGGTGTGTCAGATAGGCCTCTAAAAAAAGACTAATCAAGGACCCAACCTTTGTGGCTAACCAACTGTCAGTTTAATCTCCTTAACAACTGTTTCACAACCTTGTAAAAACTAATTTAAATATTAGTCAAAGACAAAGTGAACAAGCCAAACATCACCAAAATGCAGTTTTTAAATGAAGGGTTTTTATTGTTAAGGAGACCAACCAAAATCGCAAGCCTACATAGCCCTGTGAGCAAAAAAAGTCAGATTCATGAGTTGACGTGACATAACCAGGACGTAATTTCTCTAGTCAAATGCTTTTACAGCCTGTGTACTGCAGTGTGACCCTCATTTCTCAATCAGCAATAGCACTCAAATACCACGTTCAGTCTTCATGTATGTGAAAAGTCGACCCTTACCTCTCGCACTGTTACCCCAAGAGCGAAGCGGACAGTGGTATCATCCGCAGCGGTTGGAGGCAATCGAAAACACACCAAACTTGTTATTCCAAACGGACCTGCAGGCCCCACTGTCTCAATGCCAGGTGAATGCGTATCATGATTCCACCATCTCAATGCAGAGATTTACTGGGGTTTTATGCTGCATGGTTCTCTGTGCCAGTCTTTTATAGAGAAACCATTGCTGACCTGGTCAAAAGAGACATTAAGGCTCGTCTTCTTTCCACCTCCCAGCACATCAGATCCACAGTGGATGATACCCCAAAACCTTACTCTGTGGATAAGTCCGATGGGAGGTGGAAATAGAGCATTGGAACTTTTCAGAAGGTGTGTGTCAGTAAAAGACAATAATTGTGATTCTGAACTAGTTTCATGGTCAGCAGCTGAATATTATTTCATCAGCAATATTATCAGTATCCCACCTAGTACTATGAATAAAGGTATGGCAGGGACTAAGCGGGAAACGTTGAGTTAAATGGAACCAGTGAAATTCCATTGTCTACCAAAACGACTCCTGAAGGGGAATGTAAATGGCCACCTGTTCGTGACCTCAAGCTCAAACGATCTTGGGACCTGCAGCACCTCAAAAATCCAAAACACCAACTAAGGTCCACCACTTGAACGTTCAGAAGAAAAAAAAGTTAAGACTTTAGGAGTGGCCTAGTCAAAGGCCTGACCTGCAATCCCTATTGAAGATGTTGTGGGCATGACCTCAAAAAATCCGGCCTTCATGCCCTGAAAGACTCAATTTGCAAGTTACCGCAAACAACTTGATTGGGGTTGTTGCTGCTAAGGGTGCCCATCCAGTTATCTAGGTTTACGGGAGGCTGAAACGGCCACACACAGTTCTC
Source organism: Prochilodus magdalenae (assembly GCA_024036415.1). Classification (NCBI taxonomy): domain Eukaryota; kingdom Metazoa; phylum Chordata; class Actinopteri; order Characiformes; family Prochilodontidae; genus Prochilodus; species Prochilodus magdalenae. The sequence continues at coordinate 239,999 of JAMWET010006179.1, forward strand.
AATGTAGGTTGGATTTTTTTCTCACTTGTAATAAAAGCGAAGTTCATACCAAAAACTGCATTTTGTGTTGTCCCTGACCAATATTTTAAGCGATTGTTTGAGGACTGGAAACTTGCTCTGACACATGGAAGACAAAAGTTCCAAAAAAATACCAAAAAATCATGAAGGGGCAAACGGTCCACTGTTTTTTCACATCACTGTATGTGCCTATATTAGGACAATATATATAACCATATATAGATATACCTCTTAAATATATATATGTTTATATATATAAAACATACAAACCTGAAAGAGATGTAGTTATACCTGCTGTAAAACCCTGTACATTAGTTTTCATGACACATTGCCATGAACAACATAACTCAGAACTTAGTCCAACAGCTTACCAATTATGTAGCATATAACTCATTATCAAAAGAACAGCTGAACAACTAGTGCAGGAATCAAGAATGACATTTGGTGGGTAGGTTTGACATTGTGAGACATGCAGATGAGTTTCGGCCGTGCATGTGACGTAGGCCTTGGGCCTTATTGCTGTACCTGACTGACCCAACAGTCATGCTTGTTGACATTCAGTGAGCAGTGATGCCTCCATGAGTTATTCTATTGGTGCCAGCACAACGCCAGCACCACGCAGGACTAAATGCACAAGGAACTCTACATCAACGACGCCAAAGACTGCAACGGTGTCATGCCACTGTCATGGGACTGTCATGACTCAGAATGGCATTTTTAGTGACAAGTCCTGCTTATCATGTATGAGACCAATGGCTTGAGCAGTATGAAACAACTCCACTGATGTGGTGGTGGTGGTGTGTCAGTGTGTGTTGTGCTGGTGTGAGTGGATCATCCTCAGCACTGAAGTGACACAAATGTGGTGGTGGTGTGTTAGTGTGTGTTGTGCTGGCGTAATCAGACACAGCAGGGCTGCTGGAGTGTTTAAACAATTTGCATAGGGATGTATGACTTTTGCGCAGTAAGTTTCCAGTCGAGTTCCAGTCTCATTACCTGTAAACTAACAAATGAAAGATCATGAACTGGAATAATCAGGAAAAATCTTCGTTAAGACCTACGAAAGGCCTTGTTCTAAGACAAACAGCCAAGGTCAATACAATACTGCAACATTTGACCAAAATTTCCCTAAACCTCCGTAACTGGTCAACTGTTCTAGTAATAAAAAGCTATTCCAGTAAAGGTCTATTTCATTTGGATCTGAGCCAAAGGGGTGGCACTTGGCGATTGTGTGACAAAGCTTGAACAGGTAAGCCGAAGCTCTGACAGGAAAGAAATTAGAAGAGGTGTTGGCACACGCATCTAATCCTAGTGCAGCACTTGTCTCATGCAAACTGGCACGTTGTCGTCCCTATAGCTGTGTGGGTGTCAGACATACGGGGTGAATGTTATGTTTGATGTGCTAAAAAATATCATGCCGTTTAATGTGACAGTTATGGTTGGGTATCGAACACAGTTTCGGTTTGGAACCGGTTCTAAAATTCCAAGAACCAGGTTTCTGTTTAAACGCAAATGCATTTTCATTTAAAAGCACGTTTTTATCTGAACAGGCTTCAAATACAAATTAAAAAATACACAGGTACAGGGGTTGGACAATGAAACTGAAACACCTGTCATTTTAGTGTGGGAGGTCTCATGGCTAAATTGGACCAGCCTGGTGGCCAATCTTCATTAACTGCACATTGCACCAGTAAGAGCAGAGTGTGAAGGTTCAGTTAGCAGGTAAGAGCACAGTCCTGCTCAAAATACTGCAATGCACACAACATTATGGGTGACATACCAGAGTTCAAAAGAGGACAAATGGTTGGTGCACGTCTTGCTGGCGCATCTGTGACCAAGACAGCAAGTCTTTGTGATGTATCAAGTGCCACGGTATCCAGGGTAATGTCAGCATACCACCAAGAAGGACGAACCACATCCAACAGGATTAACTGTGGATGCAAGAGGAAGCTGTCTAAAAGGGATGTTCGGGTGCTAACCCGGATTGTATCCAAAAAACATAAAACCACGGTTGCCCAAATGACGCTGTACTGGCCGCAAAAGGAGGCCCTACACCATACTAATAAATGATTGGGGTCTAAAACCAGGTGTTTCAGTTTCATTGTCCAACCCCTGTAACACCGCAGCTATGTGTCAGGCCCTCTACATGTCATGTAACTGTTACATGTAAATGTACATGTTACTGCATAGCTCTGCTATAGTGTTATCAGAAGATGGAACACTGTTCTAAAAGAGGTTGCCCCCTTAACATGGGAAACACCTAGCTAAGGCACTCAATAGTGTTCAGTGTTTCACCAAATGCAGTCTCCGATGCTGAGTGCCACATTAGCCAGCTCCAGCTAGCACATGCAGTGCAGTAGACTTGCAGTCTTATTAGCAATGAGGAAAGCGCTACAACGAGGGGCATGCTAACCAGGTACAATAAAACAGAGTGTTGAGAGCATTTGCAGTGGAAGAGCTACATCCTGTTTCAGTTCTGGAGTTGCTGGAGTGTGTCTGAAATGGTCAACTCATTTACTCATTCTCTGATCACTACATATCATCAACTCCTCCGTGAGCCTCCTGCCCTGGTTTCTCCAGTCCATCACTCGACATGACTACAACGTCTACAGTGACTAGCTACTGGCGCTGATCATGAACTCCCTCCTACTTAACCCATAAGAACCCCCGGTGGCGTATGTGTCACTAGCCATTTAAACAGCCTGGAGAGTTCCTCATACAGCTTCATCCTTCACTTCAACTCATGAATTCCCCAAGTGACTTACACTGAACATCATGGATGCAGTGACATGACTGTTTGTGAACATCTGACCTCATTTACAGAACAATGATGTGATCGGTTACTGCATCCGACCAAACCAGCTCATTTTAAAAGTCTGTGTTTGTATTTATAAGGCCTGTTAGGAACACATTGGAACATATTTAGCATCTAATACACAGACTGTACAATGTAGAACATTACACAGGGTTTCAGTAATGCATATACAATAGAGGGAATTCAGACACTTGTGTACACCAGAAATAAATCAGCTTGACTCCTCACTGCATTAACAATCCAGAACATCATCAATGAAGGGTATTGGCATCATCACAACACATTATATATAATGAAATATATTTTCACTATATTTTCTATGTTCTTATAGATTTTCTAATGATCATAAATTTGACCAATATTTTACTGTACAGTTACTTACATGTGTAAGTAGTGCACATTCATTGTCCACTATATTCATTGTGCATTGAAAAAAAAAAAAATTGTCCACTGAGGATTTAGGCAATGCTACGAACGACTGACACTCAAAATAAAACACAGGACGGTAAATAGATGGTGACTTCAGACGCACCCAGAGTTTCAAAAAAGCTAAATTAGTTTACAGTGGAGTAGGGCTATGTTATATAACTATATTATATCTATAGAGGACAGATGAGGACTGAATCTCTTATGATGAATCAAAGGGTTATTTATTTGCACTATTGAGACTATACTGTATTTTCCTGTACAGCTGCACTCCTGGACACTCTAGACAGTGTTAAGTATTGTCATTTTCTGCTGAGACCTGCTAATCCTGTGCCCCTTACATTTCATTATTGCACTGCCATTTTACCTCCGGTATCTTCATGCAAATTTTTGACCATCCATCCATCCATCCACCCATCCATGTAACATCATGATATTATTTGGTAATAATCTATCTATCTATCTATCTATCTATCTATAACAATAATATGAGAGTATGGTACTGTTAGTACTGAGTCTATGAGGGGGAGATGAGACAAGTACTACTAAATACAGCAGAAACAGAAGCACCAGAAAAATAATAAACATTACGCAAAAATTTAGCATAAAGGGACAAATAGTGTCCATCACTATTGATCATCCAGCAGCTGTAGCTGTGGCAATAAAATCACTCTTATTCATCAATCACACAGCTGAAAGATGAAAATTAAGATATTCTATATATCTAAGCACCCTCCTTTGGAACTGTTCAGAATCAGAATCGATAAGCAAAACTGGAGATGAACTTGATAAACTTGACACAACTCCCAGCTCTGGTGACAGCACATTACTTAGAAAGCCAAATCAGTTGGAAAGACAGGGTGGACAGTAAAACTCGAATATTAATGCAACTTTTGTTTAAATGATGTCTAAAATGGATCTCAGATAGACATGTCTAAAGACACATGAAAATGCCTAAATCATCAATAAAATTATGAGCTATATAAATGCTTAATGACGGACACCATACATCAGCTGCATATTTGTGTGGCTGCAGATCATGCCATTAACATGTCAGGTCATGTGTAATATGCTGACATGACAGATTTTGTTCAGGAGAATAATGCTTACCTGTGTATATATAAGTATAAATGATAGAAGTAAACATAATCTCTATAGCATAAAATATTACCAACTCCCATGAGAGCCCATGGTGACATATGCATTACAAGCTCTTTAAAAGCTCTGCATAGAGTCCCTAAGAGACCTATACTAAACATCCTGGATAGATAGTTTGTGTATAGATTACATACCTCGATTCAGATAAATCATGACAGATAGTGCTTGATCCCAGAGGCAAATTCAGAAGACTCTGCTGTAGAGTCCCTATTTTAAAAGACTTCCTGGATGCAACAAGAGGTTACATATGATTCACTGTCATCACAGGATACCCCCGTATTGTCTTCAGACTAGTCTCATCAGTCAGAAGCTAATTTTTAAAAGACTAGAATCAACAAAGAGGTAAATCACCAGTAACAACCATTTAGGTGGGCGTGTCTAAACATTTAACCAATACTGTATAACATAGAACCCATTCTGACCTTATGTCTAGAATAAAAGATTAAATCCACATTAAGAAGTGATTGTGATTATGGCATATATGTCACATCTGTATTTTGACCTTACAGTAGTTTCAGATGACCTCTGCCTCAGTAAGAAAAATGCTAATGAGCTGTCTAATTAATGGAAGTGATCCCTCGCCATTTACCTTTAAGGGTTCCAATGGGGTATGGAAAGTGCTACCACAGTTCTTTCTTGTAACATACAGTATATTCACATTACAAAACTATTTGCTAAATGTAACAAGCTATTGTCACTGATGAAGCTTATTTTGGTTTGGAATACCGGAGTTTTATGTCAACAATCTTGCGATTTCAAAGACATACAAGAAAACTGCTGAATTACTAAACTGCCCGTTTTTAATCTGAACTACAATGTTTAAATGTGTAGATCAAAACATATTTAAATAACTGCATGCCTTGTGATCAAATGACCCAAATGAATAAATGAATAAAGTTTTCCTCAAGCTTCAAACAAACCTACAGTTATGTAATATAGTTAAACAGCACATGGACAGAAAAGTAGGTGTCTCTAGATTTACAGCAAAGCAAATTTTTTTATTTTTGTTGGGGTTTTTTTAAATTTCAGAACTGTCTGCATGTTCTTACTCTTCTTGACTGATTGACAGGGGTGCTGTATTTTAATTTCAATCTTTAAAACAAGTTCAATTCCCCTTTAATTCTAATATATTACAAGTTGTCTGCCAAAGTGAACGTAACAGGCCGAGCTATTTGCCATTTTTCCCTAAAAAGAACAAACAATTATGTAAGTACATGGAAAGCACATGTAATAAACTCATTTTCCAGTTTCTGCTGTAGCTCCCAATTGTGTTTATTAGCTCAACTGCAATTCATGCTCACATATTTCCCATGTGCGCATATGCATGTCCTGTAAAGGAACAATGCTATTAGTCCTGGCCAGGATAAGTGCATAATGAAAGTGAGAGAGAGCAAGTTGAGAGTGAGCTCTGTCAAAATGAAAAACGTGTCAGCCCACACCTTGTCCCAGGGCACAGCTCATTAAAGCAGAGGAAGCCTTCCTGACATAAAGAAGCCATAATGGAATGCTGTATTGAGATAACTGGAAAACTCAACCAGTTAAACACCTTCACATTTTTCAGCGAGGGGGACTCCCGTACTGAGGAGCGGAAAAGAGGCAGATGTCCAGTTTCACTATGTGTAAGCCTGACAGGTGTGGTGCACCTGCCGCAGCATCCTTTCTGTATAAAAGCAGGATGGCTCAGCATGGCTCAGCATCTTACCTGCATCCAGACAACACTGTCTTCAGAGAGAGAAGAACCAACTACAGGTAAGCTAAGGAAACTTGATATTTGAATATACAACATGGTCGTCTAGAGTATCTTCAGAGAGCAGAAAGGGCTTATTAAATATGCGCATATAGGCCAAAAGATTTTGGATTTTTCATCCTTGTTTAATGTTCATCATTGCAAATTCATTATTAATCTTAAAAAGCATCTCAGAAAGCATCTCAGCACACGCTTGGTGTTCAAAGGTCGCTTCTTAAAGTTTGCCTTGGAGCTACGAGGCTAACATACCTACAGGTAACGCAAATCTAGATTAGTTTGTGAGTAGAAGTTTCGACTAGACGTCCTTTAAATTAGGCCTTTGGGCCTGTAACGGAGCTCTCACCCGTTCCAAGGGCCCGAGCCCCGAGTTCTGTTGGGATATGTAGTCTGGGGGTTAAATCACAATTGGATTCTTCCATTTCCCATGCTAAACGGGGGGGGGCAGGTTATATGGCTTCTTTGGACAGGTTAAGGATGAATGTTTCCAGTTTTAAACTTACCTGTAACTTACCTGTAGTTGGGCTAATCCAACAGCTTAATGGCTATTTAAATAGCAGACCGCAGCCATTTAGGAGGACTGGCTTGGGGGTGCATCTGTCTTTAGAAGTGCTATGTTTGAGAACATATTGGATATATTTGTATCCTCTTGTTTAATTAAATTGTTTTTTTTTTTTCTTTTCTTTTAGTTTCTGTGTTTTTTTCCCTATTTGATTATTTTTTTTTTGGGGGGGGGGTTTGATTCCACTGCACTTGAAAACTTGGACACAATAAACCACCTTGCATTTTCACCTCCAGTTTTCTTTAGTTTTTATTTCAATCGGCACTCAGCTATCCTGCAACAGGGCCCAATGCCCAAAATTAAAGAAGCATGCTTCAGACGCCAAAGACAACTTAGCTAATCGACTCAATTTTGGGCTTTAAGGCATGCACAACAATATGCCGAAACATTTTAATAGCATGTCAAAATATTTTAGAGTTTTTAATTTTTATTTTGCCAGAATTTTTGTTATTGTGCAATAAGTACTAAACGTCTGGCTAGGAATGTCCAAATGATTTTGAATTTTCCTGAGATTTAAAATACTACATATATGCACAAAGATGGAGTCATTATTTCAGAATGTGTAAGTCATTTTATGAGATATTCTAAGAAAAGTATTTTGAGATTCTGTTTCGCAATATTAACACCACCACCACAATAGATTTCCCACCTTTACCAGGGGGCTTTAATTCTCAAAACAGCAGGTAGTTTAGATTAAAATGAAAAGTAATATTTTACATCAAATCATACCTCCAAATTCCACCCTGTTGGAGTTTCTTCTCTGTAAGCAAACATACGGTCCTTTCTGTGGTTAAAGCCATTTGACCTCCGCTAATGACCAATTCCTTACTGTTCCTAATGTATCAGACCCCACAGGTTCATACAAGATGATCTGGATCAGAGTCCTCATCGTGGCCAGCCTGCTGTCTCTCCTGGAAGCTAGCAAACAGTGTGCTCAGCATATAAAATGGGGAAACCTCTACAAGGCCTTGAGCAGCATGGTAAATTCAAGATTCAAGATTCAAGATTCAAAGCTTTATTGTCATATGCACAGCAAGGAAACTAGTTTCCCTGTACAATAAAATTCTTACTTTGCTGCCCACACTGGATGTCATAGAATAAAAAGTATAAATATAAATAGACAGATAACAAGGATCAAAAATTAAGCATGCAGAGAATATATAAATAAAATATAAAATGTAAACAATTTAGAATTATACAGGCTATATACATTGTGCAGGTATGTGCTACATACCATACATAAATGAGAACACTAGTGACCGTTACTGTCTCCTGTCTCGTCTTTGGTCGGTTTCATATGAATAGCATGCACATGTTCTTTGTGTGTTTCTGCAGAGCACTGATATATCTGGAGTGTGTGCTCATCACTACAACATTGAGAGACTTTGTGATCCGGCACATATGCTGAACCAGGTGAGATACCAATACCAGTTCCTCATTTCTTCATTTCGATAGATTCAAAGGAGCTTGTGTAATATGCAGATCTGATACACTCAGGTGGAGCTCAACGACGTGCTGCTGGTTGACATCATGAAGAAAGCAGAGTCGATATACGAGAAAAATCCCAACCCGGAAAACTTTATTCAGGGACTTCAGTACACCCGACACACACTAACACGCTGTGTAAGTACCACCAACGTTTCAGTTATCACGTGTTAACTACAGTTTGGATTGTCTAGGTCAGCTTGCAAGTTGATACAATGTTAATGTAGCATATAGGCTACAGACATATAGTCATGTGCAAAAGTTTGGGCACCCTTTTCTTAAATTACATATTTTGTTAAATTTTCAGAAATAATATAAAACCTTTTTTATTAAAATATAAAACATTTCTGATATAGTTTCTATTTTTCCCCCTAATGTTTATTTAAACCTCATTTATACTCCTTTTACAAACTAAATGTGCCTGGTTTTTAATGCGGTAACCATTACCACCCACATACCTCCATCCATCCCTTATGCTGGCATGGATGTTAAGTAGTGTATCCTCTAGAGGGCAGTGGAGAGTTTCAACAACCAAACCACAAGCATGTTGTCCGGGCAAAGTGACATTACTAGAGGTTTAATGATGTCCAAGGCTCAAAAAGCTCTATTTCCCACCAAACGTTTCTTCTCCTTGCTAGGCTCATACATGTCAGATATGTGGCCCATAAACCGGCTATGTTATGGCTATGGTCATGGCTTCACTGCTCCTATCACGACTTCTGGTGGTACTGCTTTATTTTGTCTGTATCCATAAGCTTTCAGTAAACGTACAGAAATACGGACGCTATATATGTAGGATATGGACAGAAGTCTCCATCATTTATATCACATTTAACAGCAGGCATTAATAAGCACCTAATTTTAAAACTCTCTTAAATCCTTTTGAATTAAAAAGGCTGTTTTTATTGGATATTTTACATCGTTGCTGTTCAAAAAACTAAAAATTTCCACAATGGAGACTTTACACTTTACAGGCGAGGCTCAAAACCTCATCCAACTTTAATGTAAGTCTACAGAACCAGACTTTTGAAATTCATGATGCATAAAAGCAAAAACCTACAAAAATAAGTATACACGTTTTTCATTGAGCAGCAGGATATGTAAATGAGCAGATTCGGATTGCCTGTCTTCATTGTGCCTCATACAAAGAGCAGTTTGGGCTGAAACTCAAGTTTGAGTGGGTGGGGCTAAACTGCTATAGGCTGAATAGGTGGGTGTGTGTTATCTTGTTCATTTTTGGTGACATCACAAAAGCAGAAAAGTCAAAAAAGGCCTAATTTGTGTATTTTTATTTTTATTTGTGTATTTATAACTAAATCCATGAGATGGAAATCACTAAAAAATATCAATGCACAATTTAATAATTAAGTTTGTTCTCCGAGTTCTGATATATGCTCACATCTTGCCAAATATGTACTTGTGTTTACCTAAGCTGTGTCCAGTCCACATGCCTTACATGCTAAAACAAACCAAGAAGCAATCCTTCAGCAAACATTACTTCTAATCTACCTCTGAATATTACGGGATTAGCCTGCTAGCCAGTCAGCATCATTATAATGTCATTTATAATAACCCAACTATGTTTTATAGGACCATCACGCACACAACGTCGACCATGAACCAGTAGCTGCATGCTTCAACAAACTGGAGACTTTCATTCAGGACAATAAGGTCAACACCCTGAATTCAGTCTCTGAACATCTAAAACAATATCTATAACAATTCACAAACAAAATCAAGGAATATGAAACTAATTTGCTAAACTAATCTGATACTCTTACAGGCTCACATTGGCTG